>CM028134.1:712817500-713382500 GCA_016271365.2 Neoceratodus forsteri | reverse complement strand
CATGTAGATGAAGCCAGTATAGATCCCCTTTGCAGAAACCATGTCTGCCATCAGGGCAGTTTGCATGTCACATGCCATTAAGTCTTGTGACAAGTGCAAGTGATGCTGCATCAACACAGCAGCGTTCTCCACTGGGGCTCGAGAGGGAAGGCACTGCAGAACTTGCAGAGCAGGCAGAAACTGCAAGTGTTAACTTTCGGGCGCCATTGTGAATAGAGACAGACGCTGATTGCATCGCGCAGAAAGCAGTACCTCAACAGTAACCTGAAAAGAGGTAAAAGAATGTTTAGAAGAAACATTTTTTGTAGTAGGGACATGAATAATTGGTTCAATGTGGAAGAAGAAATAAGAATACTAAATTAGACCATGCTTTAACTGTACAGGAACTTAAAGGGAGAAAACCAAAGTGAGAAATAAAATTTGAGCCCCTTTAAAGCGCTGGAAATTGGAGCAATGCCAGCTAATGTATGTGCCTGGTTAATGTGTGTCAGGCTGAGCTGAAGTTAATATATTTGGCCCAGCTACATGGTGTGCTGGTGAAGGGTTATTTGTAATATTTTAGCTGCAGAACAGGTAATGAAAGACACAAATGTGTTTGTATGTTCACAGGCAGCAGAGTAAAGAAAAACATGCCAATAAGCTTTATCAGAGAGACAGTTCAGGTGGTAAATATAATCACCAGATTGTACTTAAGATTTTTTTTTAAATGTATATTGAAAGAACATAAACTAATGGAAATTTAAAAATATTTTTAATAGAAAAACCCAGTGAACAAGCTTACATATAGCAAAACATAGGGGGATGAAATAAAGGAAAAAAGAGAACTGCAAAACCAGTTTGCAGTGAGAATCCATTTGTTATAAAAAACAATTTTGCTCTCATACAAACAGAAGTTTTCTTGACAATTAAGCACCTCAGGAGCAGAAAGAGAATTGCAAGAGGAACCATTACCCAGATGATTCTTTGTTTTTTGGTAATCAATATTTAGTAATATTTCATTGATGCAGATATTGAAGAGTGAGGGAGCTAATAGATGGCTCTGTTTGGTATGCTGCAGGTACAGTGACATTTCAACAGTGGCGTCCCCTACAGCAACTACAGCGCCACTCGTTTTCATCTGAAACTGGCAGTTGACTGCAAAATGCGGTTGACTTGCCGGTTTCGTTGTCTGGTCATTCAAGAAAATTTCTGTCAGTGACAAGTCGTGGATCTACCCTGTTTCACACTTTTGTTGGAATCAAATTGAGCAGATAGGTTTCCATGTGTGTTTAATCTTATATAGGTCTTATTATAAGAATACAGTTGAGCTATCCAGAGCAAAAGATTTAAAGGAATATCCAATTTCTGCAATTTTTCCCACAATAAACCTCTGTCTATAGAGTCAAATGCAGAGGTAAAAATGATATAAGCAATGTACAGTTTTACTTTCTGTTACCTCTGAGGAAGCCCCACCCAGTCAGGGCAAAACGTAAGGTTCCTTTCACCAGATTTTTTGGCATAACTGCTGCTGCCTTTTGGACTGCTGTATCTCCTGTTCCAATGTGTTTTCTATCAGATTTTGAACAGCATTTATGTGAGTTTGTATGCCAAGATGTGTAAAAAATGTAATGTGTAAGTACTCCATCTTTTTGGCTCTTTACATGCTGATATTTTGGGGACATTAAAGTACCTATGGAGTTTTTTTGTGGATGGGTGCATTGATTTCTGTTTGTTTCAGGCCTTAATATAAGAATACAACTGAGCTATCGGGAGCAAAATATTTAAAGGAATGTCCAATATCTGTAATTTTTCCCACAATAAACCTCTGTCTTTAGTGTGAAATGCAGAGGTAATATTGATGTAAGCAATGTACATTTTTAATTTCTGTTTATGGACATATTTTTCAATCAAATGTGCAAAAGTGAATATACGATCAATCGTAGACATTTCACTTCTGAATCAGGCCTGTAAAGGAGACAGGATATCTTTAACTAACATCTAGTCTTGCAATTTTTTTTAACAAAAAAAAAAAAGGTGTAGCTGGGATGAATCTTATTGACCACTAATTATGATGGGAATTGGGGTCGCCTTTCTTAAACAGGACAATAATTATGTTCAGTTTCCAACTTTCTGGGATAAAGGCCATTTTAAGGCATTTATTAAAAAATATTAACATCAGTGCCAGGAAAAAATAATCAATCTTTGTAGACAGAATTAAGGAATACCTAAAAATCGCAGGGAAATTTGATCATGAACAACACGTATTTACTAGTGGAATGCTTTGCGTAACAAACCTTGTTTGCTTCTACAAGAAAGTAAACAAAACTCTGGACAGTAATAATCCAGTTGACATTATATATGTAGATTTCTGCAAAGCATCTGACAGTGTACCACACTGGGTGATAATAGACAAAATGCTAAATCTAGAAATTAATACATGCATTATAAATTGGACCAGCATGTGGCTTCATAACAAAACACAAGCAGTATCTATAAATGGATATCACTCAGATCAGGGTAGAATCACTAGCAGGGTGCTGCAGGGTTCCATTCTAGGTCCAATTATTAATTCAGTGTTCTCAGTAGACATTAACTCCAATGTACTCAACTGGACATACAAATATGTTAAGGACAGCAAATTGGGTTCCATGTGGAAAATAGGATCAAATCTATACTCTACATGTGGACTTAAACAAACCTTATGGACATTCAGATGGGGTATGTCATTTAACTTGAACAAGTGCAGTGTTGTGCATGGTTTTACTACAGTGGGACGACATCCCCGACATCAACATCCCTGACAGTGACAGACACAATTCCGAGTGTTGGCATTGTACTGCTGGGGATGTGCAAGTGTTTTCTTTGGGGGGGATGCAGCCCCTTAACCCCCCATGTGGAGGTCTCTGCCCCGAGACCCCCGGTCTCTAAATATACAACTCTGAGTTGGAGTTGGATCAGGGAGGAGGTGCAACACTGGGAGATGCACTGCCAGTGTCTGCAGGGACCAGCCCAGTGACCCAACAATTTCGGGTGAAATCTGTCACTGTGCTGGTCTTGGTGGTCATGGTGTTGACCTACTGTTGGCATACTGTTATGCACCTGGGTAGAAATAAACCTAAACATAAATACTGTACATCCTGAGCAATACTTGTATTATAATCTGTAACTTATGAAAAGGACTTAAGCATCATGTTCTCAAACTTCCTCAAGTTTAATACTCAATGTAAAGCAGCTCTCTCAAAAGTCAATAAAATATTATGGTTCATCAAAAAACATAAAAAAAGCAGGGAACTGGATATTTTTCTTCACATTTATAGGGCATACTTCCAACCACATCTGGGTAATGCCAGCCATTTGTGGAATCCTCATACTAGTACAGAGAGTAATAAAATTGAAAACATATAGTGTAGAGTCACCAAAACTATCATAGGGCTCAAATATCAACCCCATACAGATAGATTAAAGTATACACAACTCATGCCTCTGCACACTCAGCAGTTAAGATGTGACTTTTTGCTATTATTTGATACACTACAAGACCCCTACCCCATAACAGAGATGAATTTGTCATTTAATCAAAACAACACGTTTACAAGAGGACACCCATATAGTTAAATGGCATGCCTTTCAGAACCACTATCAGGAAAATATATTATTTGTAGGCAGTCACTGAGCCTTGGAATGCATTACTAGAGAATATTATAATCAGAAAAAGTAAGAGTGAATTCAAAAGGAAGCTTGATGAACATCTTATGAGTAATATTTTAGTTGAAATAATGAAGCTGCCTATGGGCTTATAACATTCTTGGCTTCTACACCTCCTGATATAAATCCTAGTATAGTAAGCTTCCAAAGAAGCTGAGCAATCTGGGGTAGGAGATTAGATAGCAAAGTGGTACAACATTGGTTCAGTGGAAAGACCCAGAGTGTCATCCTAAATGGAGAGCTCCCAGGGTAGGAGAAGAAATGAGTGGAGAGCTCCAAGTAAATATTTTAGGACCAGTTCCTTTTAACATATTTATATGTGACATAGGGGAGTGGATCCAGGGTGAGATATGTCTATTTGCAGATGACACCCACATCTATGGTAGAGTGAACATGGAGAAGGGGGTAAGAGCTATGTAGAAGGATTTTGAAAAAAACTAGATAGTTCACTGAGAGTGTGGCCGGTGAAATGTAATGTGAAAAAGTGCAAGGTAATGCACATAGGGGCCAGAAATCTGAGAACAGAATACAGGAGAGATGGGGAGCATATTAGACAGCACAATGAATGCAAGGGATCCACAATTGCTAATAATGGAGCACTTGAAGGCATTAGTACAGTGTACCAGGGCTGTGGGAAAGATGACTTGTATGCTGGGATGCATAGGAAGAGAATTATTTGATGAATGAAGGTGGTAATACTGCTCCTGTATAGATTACTGGTTTGACTGCTTTAAAAGCACTGGGTTCTTTCTTGGAGCCCGCACTTGAGGAAAGACAGTGATGGGCTGAAGACAGTATAGGGAAGGCCCACCAAAATGAGACAGGGGCAACAAAGGAAGTCTTAATGGGAGTACTTGGGGTTCTCAGTACTGTATTTACATGCTGTAAGACAGGTGAAAGAGTGAAGACATGATTAAGATGTTCAAGTACCTCTTCAAGATAAACCAGGTGGACAGCAGTGAGTTGTTTGCATTAAGTGGCAACCTGAGCACCTGGTGGGGGGGGGTGAGGACTTCATGAAACTGTCAGTGAGGAGAATCAGGATGTCATATTTTCTTTTTCATGGAAAGAGTGGTGGCAGAATACAACAAACTTACAGAAGAGGTCATCTGTGCTGAAAAATCACGGGGTTCAAAAAGGGGTGGAATAGGTATATTGAAAAAAGTCCATATGGGGCAGTTGTGGGAGGGAGGGGAAGAAAAGAGGACTGACAGGGGTATAGTCCCACAATACAACAGGCTTAGGCAGACTGGACAGGCTGATGAACCTTCATTGGTTGATATTTGCTGTGTCTGATTCTTTGACAGGTGTCTTTACTGAGAAATTTCTAGATTTTAAATTATTACAAAAATAATGTTTTTGCACATGTGCAATTAATTTTTTCAAGACTTTTTTACAACTGGAATTTTGTGAAACTGACATGCATCACCTTTAGGAGTTAGAATCCACTTTTGTGAGATGAGACTCATGGTTTCATGAGTCATAGCAGTCACAAAAGTGTGGAAACAAGAGAAACATCTGCACATCAAAAACAAGGCAATTATTGGAAGTTGACTCTGAAATGTATGTGGTCAGTAGTGCTGGGTATAATGTTGATTCTTCAAGTGCTTTTGGATAAAAAAATCAGTAGCTTTTAAAATAATGAAAATAGAACTTTGCAATCCATATGAAAAGAAGGTGCCCCATCAGACACAGCATGGACCTTTAACATGCTTTGTGCATGGCTCTACAGGCAACATGCAAAGCAGCTGACCCATTGGGCATGTCCCTGAACCTGTAGCTTGGTTTGCATATGGTATGGCAAAGCCATATGTATATTTTCTGCTTTTTTGACTAAATGTCATGAAAGCAGATATTTATCTTATTGCAGTGTGTTTGCAAGTCAGAAAAGCAGGCCCTGTTTTTATATCACTCAATAACCTTTTTTAAAGTACTTAAAACAAACTTTAAAAAAAACTTCAGAAGCACCACTACACCCTACTGTGTTGATTTCCACTCATTTCTATTCTATGCTCGCAGTTTTTTTTTTTGTTGCTGTTGTTTTTTTTTGTTTGTTTGTTTTTGCTGCACAGGCATTTCACATCTTTTCCCTGCTTTTGTGATTTAAGTCTTACAAAAGCACAAGTTGTGTCACATGACAACATGCCTGTGAGTTATAAATACAAGTAGTTTTTGTGCCACATACCTCATTTTCATAAATATTTTAAAGACTTCTTTCTAAAAAAAAAAAAAATTCTTAAAGAAATACGATTACAACCTACTCTGTCAACCACACAAGTTTCAGAATTAATATCCCAGTGTTTTTTTATGCACAAATATTTCCATTTTCCTGGCTTTTGTGGGTAAATCTGAAAGCACAGGTAGAATCTCATGACAAATTGTCTGTGAGTCTCAAAAAACATTGCCATTTTTTAGACTTAATCTATTGTCATTAATGTTTTTAAAACAATTTACAAACAAAAATCAACAGCTGAAGAAACACCCTTACAATGTATTCTGTTGAATACACAAGTTTCAGACTTATGCTCCAAGTGTTTTTTAATACACAAACATGTCCTATATTTTACCTGCTTCCAAGACTGCTATGACTCATGAAAATGGGGTTCAAGTCATGAATAAAGTACCTTCAGCTTTCATGGAAAACTCCATATTAAAAATCTGTTAAACAATGATCTGCACATACACACACAAAAAAAAATCTTATTTTCTCAAAAAATTTTAAATCTACTCATTTGTCAAACTACTGTATATATTGAAGAATCCTCCACTGATAAAACTGTAACGTACCTGAAACTTCACGTTTTAGGCACTAACACAATAGCTGTAAGTGCTTATTGTGGTCAAGAGTACTCTTTTTATGTATTTAGTCAAGTTCAAAGATGCATTCAGTGTGAGTGATTCAGCTTCATGATGACACTAATACTGTAAGTTATTGGGCTTTTAAGTCCTGGTGTAAGGTTTAAGACCTAAACAAGTCTGGGTTTCATCCCAAGTGTGGATTTTTTTTTGTTTCCAACTACAATTTCTGTAGTATAAGAGAAATTGTTAGATGCCCTTACTGATATTAATGATAGAGTTTTAGCAAAGTTCAAAGTTCTGTGTTGCTGATAACTTGAAACATTCTAGCTGAGACTTTCAGGTTCAAATGCAACTTGTGAAACATTACTTCAAATTGACTGACTGGTGCATTAACATTAACAATGCAGGTGTTGGGGTAGGATCTGCACTCAATGTTGGATTCCTTTGCAATAGTATGCATATATTGTCAATAAGCCTTAGTAAAGTAGTAAAGCTACAAACATGAGTGAATAGGGGGCCTGGGTTCAATCCCCAATGTGGAACATTTTTTTTCTTTCTTACTCAGGTTCTGCAGTATGAGAGAAATTGTTTGATGTCATTGCTAATGTTAGTAATAGAGTTTCCGCAAGATGTCTTGTTCCATATTTCTGATAGCCTGAAAATTTGTACCTGAGACTTAAAGGTTTTAATGAAACTTCAGAACATTACTTCAAACTGACTGTGAGGTTTATTACTAAATCCACTGCAGCTGGCTGGCCTGCTGGCGCAGTGGTTGGATTTCCACTTGCGATGACAGTGACCTGGGTTCAGGAATGAGCCTGGGAGCTGGAGGGCTGGCTGGGGGGAGAACATTTGAGTATCCTATGGACAGATCCCCTTCACCAGGAGGGAAGGGAAGGGAGGCAAAGCATGGTGCTTGACTGGCCCCAGGTGGAGGCCTGGGGCATAGCAAGCTACTGTGCATGAACTGTGAGGGAGGATGTCACAATGTTGGTGCTTGAGCCTTGACATCAGGGCAAGTGATGTCCTACAGACAAATGGGAAAATACCCTCTAGAGCCAGGGGATTGAGGTGCTGAGCCGAGTCCTGATTTGCCACTGCCTACCCAGCTGTCTCAGGGTCTGACAAGATTTGAAGGTTCTGGGATGGTCCCACCCCGACCACACATGGGGGGCTATCCACAGTAGGATGGGGGATACAAGCAGTCAGGTGAGGTGGCGGTAGGGTCAGGCTTAATTGGTGCTTCCGGAGGATACGACACCGGAAGAATGTAGGAGGGATAAAAAAAAATCCACTGCAGCTCCATATGTATTGGGGGTGGGGGTTTCTGCACTTAGTGTTGAATATCCTTTACCACACAACGCATTTCCTGTCACAGAGCCTTTGTACAGTAGTACAGATACAGATTACCAAACAGTAGTAAGTAGCAGGCATGGGTTTGGTCCCCAGCGTAGGCTATTATCAATTTTCACTACAGTATTGGTAGTATTAGAGAGATTGTTAGATGCCCTTGCTGATGTTAGTGATAGAATTTCAGCATATTTTGAAGTTCTATATTGATGATAACTGGAAAAGTTCCACCTGAGACTTTCATTTAAAACATTACTACAAATTGACAGACTGGTGCATTACTAAATCCACTACAGCTATTTAGCCATTTTGGGGGGAATAATCAGCACTCAGCATTTTATATCATTTGCCACAGCATGCATTTCCTGTCAAGAAGCTTTAGTGCCATGGTAAAACTACAGATACCAAACAGTAGTGGGGAGAGGCCTGGGTTCAGTCCCCAGTGTGGGACTTTTTTTCCTTTTTATTCAGTTTCTATAGTATGAAAGAAGTTGTTTGATGTCATTGTTGATGTTAGTGATAGATTTTCAGCAAGATGTCAAGTTCTATATTGCTAATAATGTGAACATTTCCAGCTGAGAATTTAGGTTTGAATGCAATATGGGAATATTATGTTAAACTAACTGAGAGATCCATTACTAAATCCACTGCTGCTGCTGTGAGTGTGTGTGTGTGTGTGTGTGAGGGGTTTCACTCAGTTCTGAATGTCCTTCACCACAGCATGCATTTCCTATCACAGAACCTTTGCACAGTAGTATAGCTAAAGGTTGCCAAGCAGTAGATGGTCTGGAGCATTGGATTGATTCCCAGTGTGGGCCATATTAGAAACATAGAAACATAGAAGTTGATGGCAGATAAGGACCGCAAGGCCCATCCAGTCTGCCCATTTCTGTTTCTACCTTATAAATGTGCCATCGGCCTTTGCTCTGTCAGTGGCCTATCTATTCATAGTCATTTGTATTGCTCCCTTATGCCTATCCCATGTCTGTTTGAAGCCCTGCACTGTGTTCATAGCCACCACTTCTTGTGGTAAGCCATTCCATGCATCCACCACCCTTTCTGTGAAAAGAATTTCCTCATTCCCCTTAATCAGCCCCCTCTAATCTCATGCTGTGTCCTCTTGTCCTGCTATTTTTCTTATATTTAAACATGTTAGACTCTTTCACCTTGTTAATGCCCTTAAGGTGTTTGAATGCCTCTATCATATCTCCTCTCTCCCTCCTTTGCTCAAGGGTATACATATTGAACTCTGTTAATCTGTCCTCATATGTCTTCTGATGCAGTCCCTGCACCATTTTGGTTGCCCTTCTCTGGACTGCCTCAATTTGGTTAATGTCCTTGTGAAGGTGTGGCCTCCAATACAGCACGCAGTACTCCAGATGGGGCCTAACCAGTGTCTTGTAAAGAGGGATTATTACCTCCCTCTTACGACTTGTGATACCCCTACTAATACACCCTAACACCCCCCTAGCCTTACCTACTGCTTTAGAGGTCTGCTTGGATGATTTCAGGTCATCAGTGATGATGATGCCCAAGTCTCTTTCTTCCTTTGTGACTGCTAGCAACTCCCTTCCCAGCCTATAGGTGGCTTCAGGGTTTCTCTTCCCTATGTGCATGATTTTGCACTTCTTTGCATTAAATCCCTGTTGCCACTCTTCTGACCATTTTGCTAGTTTATCCAGATCTCTTCTCATTCTGCCCACCCCATCTGGATCATCTACTCTGTTGCTGATCTTGGTGTCATCTGCAAACAGACAAGCCTTACCCTCTAGTTCATCTGCAAGGTCACTAATGAAGATGTTGAAGAGGACTGGCCCCAGGACTGATCCCTGAGGTACCCCACTTGTGACTTGCATCTCTTCTGACTGTATACCATTAACCACCACTCTCTGTTTTCTGCCTGTCAACCAGTTTGCCACCCAGTTGACCAACTTCTGATCCACCCCGAGCCTACCCAGCTTATTTATCAATCTTCTATGTGGAACAGTGTCAAAAGCTTTGCTGAAGTCAAGGTAGGCAACATCAACTGCTCCCCCTTGGTCCACCACTCTGGTTACCCAGTCAAAGAAATCTATAAGATTAGTTTGACAGGACCTTCCTTTTGTAAACCCATGCTGTCTTGGATCTTGTTCTCCTATGGATTCCAGGTGTTGCACTATCCTTTCCTTAAGGAGTGCCTCCATAATCTTGCCCACTACAGAGGTAAGACTGACTGGTCTGTAGTTCCCTGCCTCCTCCCTGCTACCACTCTTGTGGAGTGGGATCACATGAGCCCTTCTCCAGTCTCTGGGACCTCTCCTGTGCTCAGAGACTCACTAAACAGTTCTGCTAATGGCTCTGCTAGTTCCACCTTTAGCTCCTTAGAGTACCCTGGATGTATGCCATCAGATCCCTGCCTTATCACTCTGGCTTAGCAAGCTCTTGTAGGACCCTTTCTTTTGTGAAGGAGTAGTGCTCACCTCCCTCCCCACTGTGTCCATGATGCTGAACTGTGGGCCCTGCCCTACCTTCTCTTCAGTAAATACTGAGCAAAAGTATCTATTTAGGATAGATGCCTTTACAGGGTCCTCCTCCTCACATGCTCCCTTTTCTCCATTAAGCTTAGCAATATCCCCTCTGGACTTTTTCCTTTCACTAATGTATCTATAGAAAGTCTTGTCACCTTCTTTTACTGTTCGTGCTAGTGTTTCCTTAGTTTGGGACTTTGCCTGCCTTACTGCCTTACCTGCTTCCCTTAGGGCAGTTTGGTATGCCTCCCTATCTTCAACCCGCTGTGTTCCCTTATATTTCCTAAAGGCCAGCCTTTTGGCTCTGACCTTTTCTGCCACTGTATTTGAGAACCAAAGTGGTTTCCTTCTTCTTTACACTTCCTTTTCTGTCTAACACAATAGGGTGTTGCTTCAAGTAGTGCATCCTTAATGCTTGCCCACTTTGCCTGTACCCCCTCACCTGTGTTTCTTTTTGCCAGGGCTAGCTTAACTCTGTTGGCCATCTTATCAAAGTCAGCTCCTCTGAAGTCCCATATTTTTGCCTTGGAATGGAATGATTTAGATGTAGTAGCCAAATTGAACCATACCATGTGATGGTCACTGGCCCCAGGTGACCTTCTACCTGGAGATCTGTGATCCCTTCCTTGTTAGTCAGTACTAGATCTAGGATAGCCCTGTCTCTTGTGGATTGTTGTACCAGTTGTTTGAGGCCCTCCCCCTGCAAGGAATCCACTATGTGTCTAGTTCTGGCAGATGTTCCAGCTGGTATTGACCAATCTGTATCCAGCATGTTGAAGTCTCCCATTATCAGAACCTCCTCTTTAGCTGTCATGTTTTGTATATCTTCTAAAAGTAATGTGTCTATGTCCTCCCCATGGTCTGGGGGCCTGTAGACAACCCCAGTTCTTATGGCTGTCCCATTTCCTGTTTCCAGGGTGACCCACAGTTCTTTTGGCTCCTTATGTGCATTATGAATTTCTGTAGCTTTGATATTTTCATTGACATACAGGGCCACTCCCCCCCTCCTTTTTTGCACCTTGGTCTCTTCTGAACAATACATAGCCAGGTACTGAAGTCTCCCAAGTGTGGTTACTGGTAAACCACATCTTACTAATTGCTACTATGTCCAGTTATGCCTCTGACATTATTGCCTGTAGGTCTGGGATCTTATTTCCCAGGCTGTGAGCATTTGTGTACATGATCTTCCATTGGCCAGATTTTGGTGTGTTAGTTGTTGGGTGAGGTTTGGCATTACCCCTGTGCATCGTATGGGGAGACAAACCTTTTTTCTTACCTGGTGATGCAAATGAACTGCAAACATGCTGAATCCCTGTTTGACCACTAGCTGAGGGGGGAAGGGTGTTCTTCCCATTCGACGTATGGGGTGCTGCACCTCTCCCATTTGCTAGTTTAAATATTCTGCAAAGATGTCAAACTTCTGCCCCAATGCACTGACTCCCTCCTTAGTCAGATGCAGTCCATCAGATTTAAAGAACTTTCTCTCCCCGAACTGTTGCCAGTTCCCTACAAATCTGTGTCCTTTTTCCTGGCATCAGCCCTTGAGACATGTGTTTAGCTCCCCTATCTCCCCTCCTCTGACCTTCCGTCCATCTGCTCCCCTCTCCCAGACTGGCAGGATCTCAGAGAAGGAGATGCTGGACAAAATAGATGATAGTTTGTCACCCAGCCTGGTCAGGTGCTCCTTGGTCTCCACAACTGACCAGCTGGCAAGATCATTAGTCCCTATGTGTACCAGGATATCAATGTTTTCTCCTGCTTTGTGAACAATTTTAGTAATGCGGTCAGTGTCTCTCCATGCTGATGTACCTGGGAGACATCTGACCATTACCTCTGGCTGGAGATGGGTATCAACTCCCTGAACCATGGAGTCTCCTATGATCAGAAGTTTTTTGGATTTCTTTTTTGCTTTTTTTGTTTTGATTCCTGATTTGGGTGAGTTTTGTTGTGCTAGCTCCTGTGCTGCAGTGTCCTGCTCTGCACTGTCTTCTGCCTCTTTGTTTGATTTCAGAGATAGAGGCAGTTACCTGTTGTAGTGTTTATATGGTTTTGAAGGTAATATGTTGGAGAGCACAGAGTGATGGGGCTCCGATTGCCCTCTAACCACCTGCCAACCTCCTGGACCAACTACCCTCTGCAGTCGAGGTTTTTCTGTTGGATGCTGGGGAAATGGCGGGTGCTTCTTATAATGTATTTCCTCTTGAATATGAAATTTGAGGCATGCAATCTCTGCCCATGCTGCCCGGAGCTGAGCCCTATGATCTCCAAAGGCCCAGCATGTAGGACAGTGTCCTAAATCTTGTAAGATTGTCCTTCTGAAAATTGTTCTACAGTACCTGCAGTTAATGATATCCATTCCAGATAAGTTTTTTTTATTCCCACTACAGTTTCTGTAGTACGAGAGAAATTGCTAGATGCCCTTGCTGATGTTAGTGATAGAGTTTCAGCAAAAAGTGAAGTTCTATATCGCTGATAACCTGAGCATTTCCAGTTAAGTCTTGGATCATTGACTACTGCTTGGGAACAGTACTTGACATTGACAGACATTGGTTCATTACTAAATCCACTGCAGCAATATGTGTGTTGGGGAGCTGTCTGCACTTAGTGCTGAATGTCCTTTGCCACAGCATACATTTCCTCTCAAGGAGCCACTATTCAATGGCAGAGCTACAGGATACTAAGCAGTAGTGGGTAGGGAGCTTGGATTTGATCCCCAGTGTGGGACATTTTTTTTTGTTCTCACTACAATTTCTGTAGTATGAGAAAAATTGCTAGATGCCATTTCTGATGTTAGTGATAGAGTTTTAGAAATGTTTTTAAGCTCTGTATTGTTGATAACTTGAAAGGTTATATCTTAGACTTTGACGTTTGACTACAACAAGAAGACACTACTTTAAATTCAGAAAAGATCATACCAACTCCAGAGTCTCTAGTACAGGAACTGATTAGGTTAAAAGTTTTAAGTCTGTGTGCTGTGTAGGCTATGCGGTATCCCATGTACAGGATAACCGCGATTGAGTGCTTTTAAAAAAGATGACTCAATCACAACACTTGTGTACAGGGCTACCTGGAAGTGGGGAGACTGGATGGGGGGGTTGGAGAAAAAAGCAATGGTAAGTCACTGTGTATACACATGTGTGGGTTTGTGTGGAGGGACCACACCATGTGAGGGCCAGAAGGGGAAGGAGGGTTTGTGGGAAGTAATGTGGTAATAGGACTGCTGAGCTGGCCGTGTGGCACGGTGGGTTGGTGGTAGGCTGGGAGTGGGAGAGTGTCAGATTCTGTTCTGGGCGTGCTCGATATTTGTTGGCGGAATCAGGGTTTTGTTTTTATTTAGTATTGCACCCCCCTTGAGTTGAGAATCCTTTAGTAGGGGGATGCAGGGGGCCGGGCAAAGCCCCCCCGCATTAAATAAGGAAACCTAAATTTTGGGCATCCTCTTGCTGTTCGCCAGGAGTGTGCATTGCTGAAATTTATTTTTGGCGATATACACTCACCCAAATGGTGATCGCTATTCTGCGATCACTGTTATCATATGGAACTAGCCATGCTTATTTATTTTTAGAGGTGTACGTGTGTTATCTGCATGCGTGTATGTGTCTACATTGTGCATCATCTATGTGTACATTCTTAAGCATGTACATGTATACCTTGGTGCCACTTACTACCATTGTTACTTTGATTTAGCTTACAGTCATTTTTGTGCTATTGGTGAGATTAGTGAAACAAGGCCATAAGAAAGATATTTTTCATGTGTTGAGCCTTCTACACTTTCCAAACAACTAAAACCACATGGTAGCAAATGTTTCAGGGTCCCGAGATACTGGAACCAAAAATACATATCTGGAATTTCATCTTATTTCTTCCAGGGATGACTGCAGTATTAGTGTGCAAAAATTGAGGTTTAACAAGCAACAGTACTTTTAGCCCTAACAATAGTGGGACTACCATGTCCATGTCTGTCTGTCTGTCTCTGTCTCTCTGTCTGTCTGTCTATCTATCTATCTATCTATCTATCTATCTATCTATCTATTTATCTTATATTATCTGTTATACTGGCATGGTAGTGGTGTCTGTATGTTAGGGTTGTTAGTGCTTGTGTCAAAACAGGGTTTTTAACAGCTTGTATCTTAATGAGCTTAGCCTATAGGACAGCGAAATTTGACATGCACAGTCTCAGCCCTAAGGGCTAATTTATTGACAATTACTCATTTAAAAGTTTTCCATTAGTGACATTATGTAGAAATCAGCAAATTTAGTCCTTTTTTGGCTATCAAAGAGCAAAGAAAATGACAGCAATTTAATTGATAAATCATACAGATGTTTTCACTCTTGCCACTGAACAAGTCTTTTCATGGTTTCAAAACAAAATGTTGTTTAGGTTTAAGTTATAAGGTCTTTCAGTTTTAAGATATTTTGCATGTGTGTACCATTTGAATAAGTGACTAAAAATGCAAACTCTTTTTTTAGTTGAAGTTGAACATAAACAAAAACTTTAAAAGAGTTGATATCTTGGAGGTGGAAAACTAGGTTTGCTGGCCAAGGCACTTAGCTTCACCTGAGCTCTTTCCTTCTAGGTTACTTGAAAGGACACAGCAAAGTACCTTACCAGAGCAAAGGAAAGGATTAAGGCTTCTTTTGGCTAGGCAAATTTACTGTGTGTTGTTATTTTTATTTTGTACTCACAGGGATTGTTACTGTTTGTTGCAAACATTTTATTGCTTTATTTTTCTCTGATTCAAATTGTTCTTGCTGGGTATACCTTCTCATGCATTATTACAGGGTATGCTTACAGGTACGCGCTAACAGATAACTGCAGTAATCTTCTGATTAAAATTATTGTCCTTTGCAAGGTATATCTTCTGTTACTGCTTCATTTTTCTCTGTAGCAAAGTGTTTCTTACAGGGTATATCTTCTGTGAAATTATTACAGGTGGTGTTTACATTTTTGTGACTTTTTATCATTAGGCTAAGCAAAATTACTGTTTGCCACTATTTTATTTTATTTTTTTTTTGCTGAAAGTTTATTTTTGTCTCAGAGGTGTTGCAGTCTCCTTCTCACATTGAAGAAGCTAATTGCTTTCCTCCCACAGCTCTTCCAAGGGATTAGGTGTGTATCTGGGGGGGGTTAACAAACTGTAAGTAACTTCCAACAAAAAGAAGAGTTAAAAGGTCAGGTTAGTTGATATCTTGGAGGTGGAAGACTAGGTTTGCTAGCCAAGGCATCTAAATTCACCTGAGCGCTTTCCTTCTCAGTTGCTTGAAAGGACAGAGCAAAGAACCTTACCAGAGCAAGGGAAAGGATTAAGGCTTCTTTTGGCTAGGCAGATTTAGTGTGTGTTGTTATATTTATTTTGTACTCACAGGGATTGTTATTGTTTGTTGCTAACATGTTATTGCTTTGTTTTTTCTCTTATTCAAATTGTTGTTGCTGGGTATACCTTCTGCTGGATTATTACAGGGTGTGCCTACAGGTGTGTGCTAACAGATTGCTGCTGTAATCTTCTGATTCAAATTGTCCTTTGCAAGGTATAGCTTCTGTTACTGCTTTATTTTTCTCTGTAGCAAAGTGTTTCTTACAGGGTATATCTTCTGTGAAATTATTACAGGTGGTGCTTTGCAGGTTTTAGAGTTTTATCTATCATTAGGATAAGCTTTCAGGGCTACTGCATTTGTTGCTGGATGATAGTTTCTGCTCTTACCTCCTTGTTTCTTTCATCTGTGGTTCTACTTTTTTGGCAGGGGAAGGGCCCATCGACCCACCCTCATCCCCAACCATCCCACACTACACTCCTTTTACAAGGAAGCACAGTTGTGACATTTTCTGTGGCAAAGCAGGAAGGGTGGATAAGTGGGGTATCCACATGGTGACCTCATTTACAGGGGCATTAGTAATTTAACTTGTTATAACAATTTATACAAAAACAAACAAAACACAAAATCAAACTTCTGCTTTCATTTTCTTCCTTCTAGTTATTCTGACCAGGTTATAAACCCAACAACTTATCTGGAATGGATATCATTAACTTCAGGTACTGTGGAACACTTTTCAGAAGGGCAGTTTTACAGGATTTAGGACATTGTCCTACATGCTGGGACACTGGAGATCTAAGGGCTCAGCTCCAGGCAGTATGGACAGAGACTGTGCACCTCAAATTGCATATTCAAGAGGAAATATATTATAAGAACCACTCACCATTTCCCCAACATCCAACAGAACCACCTTGACCACAGAGGGTAGTTGGTCTGGGAAGTTGGCAGGTGGTTAGGAGGGGCAAATCAGGTGCCCCATCACTCGGTGCCCCCCAACACATTACCTTCACAAACCATATAAAAACTACAAACAGGTATCTGCCCCATCTCCGAAATCAAACAAAGGGACAGTGGACACTGCAGAGCAGGACACTGCAGCATAGGAGATAGCACAACAAAACTCACACAAAACAGGAACCAAAACAAAAAAAGCAAGAAGGAAACCCAAACAACTTCTGATCATAAGAGACTCCATGATTTGGGGAGTTGATACCTATCTTCAGCCAGGGGTAATGGCCAGATATCTCCCATGTACATCAGTGTGGAGAGACACTGACTGCATTGCTAAAATTGTTCAGGAAGCAGAAGAAAACATTGACCTCCTGGTACACATAGGGACTAATGATCTCACCAGCTGGTCAGTTGTGGAGACCAAGGAACACCTAATCAGGCTGGGTGACAAACTATCATCTATTTCATCAGGCATCTCCTTCTCTGAGATCTTGCCAGACTGGGAGAGGGGGGCAGATGGACGGAAGGTCAGAGAAGGGGAGATAGGGGAACTAAACATGTGGCTCAAGGGTTGGTGCCAGGAAAAATGACACAAATTTGTAGGGAACTTGCAACAGTTTTCGGAGTGAAAGTTCTTTAAATTTGATCGACTGCATCTGACTCAGGAGGAAGTCAGTGCATTGGGGCAGAAGTTTGATGTCTTTGCAGAATATTTAAACTAGCAAATGGGGAGAGGGTGCAGTACCCCATATGTTGAATGGGAAGAATACCCCTCCCCTTCAGCTAGTGGTCAAACAGGAGTTCAGCATGTTTGCAGTTCATTTTCATCACTAGGTAAGGGAAAAAGGTCTGACTCCCCATACGATGCACAGGGGAAATGCCAGACCTCACCCAATAACTAACACACCAAAATCTGGCCAATGGAAAATCATGTACACAAATGCTCACAGTCTGGGAAACAAGATCCCAGACCTGCAGGCAATAATGACAGAGGCTAAACTGGACATAGTAACAATTAACGAGATGTGGTTTACCAGTAACCACACTTAGGAGACTTCAGTACCTGGCTATGTACTGTCCAGAAGAGACTGAGATGCAAAAAGGGGTGTTGGAGTGGCCCTGTATGTCAACAAAAATATCAAAGGTACAGAAATTCAGAATGCACATAAGGAGCCAGAAGAACTGTGGGTCACCCTGGAAACAGGAAATGGGACAGCCATACGAACTAGGGTTATCTACAGGCCCCCAGACCAGGGGAAGGATATAGACAAATTACTGTTAGAAGATACACAAAACATGACAGCTAAAGAGGGGGGTTCTGATAATAGGAGACTTCAACATGCCAGATACAGATTGGTCAATACCAGCAGGAACATCTACCAGAACTAGACACATGGTGGATTCCCTGCAGGTGGAGGACCTCAAACAACTGGTACAACAACCCACAAGAGACAGAACTATCCTAGATCTAGTACTGATTAACAGGGAAAGGATCACAGATCTCCAGATAGAAGGTCACCTGGGGGCCAGTGACCATCACATGGTATGGTTCAATTTAGCCACTAGAACTAAATCATCCCATTCCAAGGCAAAAATAAGGGACTTCAGAGGAGCTGACTTTGATAAGATGGCCAACAGAGTTAAGCTAGCCCTGGCAAAAAGAAATACAGGTGAGGGGGTACAGGCAAAGTGGGCAAGCATTAAGAATGCAATACTTGAAGGAACATCCCATTGTGTCAGAGAGAAAAGGAAGTGCAAAAGAAGAAGGAAACCACTTTGGTTCTGAAAAACACTAGCAGAAAAGGTCAGAGCCAAAAGTCTGACCTTTGGGAAATATAAGGCAACGCAGTGGGATGAAGATAGGGAGGCATACCAAACTTCCCTAAGGGAAGTAAGGAAAGCAGTAAGGCAAGCAAAGGCCCAAACTGATGAAACACTACCACAAACATTAAAATAAGGTGACAAGACTTTCTATAGATACATTAGTGAAAGAAGAAAGTCCAGATGTGGTATTGCTAAGATCAAAGGAGATAAGGGGGCATGTGAGGAGGAGGACCATGCAAAAGCATCTATCCTAAACTGATACTATTGCTCAGTATTTACTGAAGAGAAGGTAGGGTAGGGCCCACCACTCAGCACCATGTACACAGGGGGGAAGAAGGTGTGCACTAGTCCCTTCACAAAAGAAAGGGTCATACAAGAGCTTGATAAACTCAGGGTGGACAAGAAAATGGGACCTGATGGCATCCATCCCAGGGTACTAAAGGAGTGAAGGGTGGAACTAGCAGAGCCATTGTTTAGTGAGTCTCTGAGCACAGGAGAGGTCCCAGAAGATTGGAGAAGGGCTCATGTGATCCTGCTCCACAAGAGTGGTAGCAGGAAGGAGGCAGGGAACTACAGACCAGTCAGTCTTACCTCTGTAGTGGGTAAGATTATGGAGGCACTCCTTAAGGAAAGGATAGTGCAATGCTGGGAATCCATAGGAGTACAGGATCCAAGACAGCATGGGTTTACAAAAGGAAGGTCCTGTCAAACTAATCTCATAGATTTCTTTGACTGGGTAACCAGAGTGGTGGACCAAGGGGGAGCAGTTGATATCACCTACCTTGACTTCAGCAAAGCTTTCGATACTGTTATACTTAGAATATTGATTAATAAGCTGGGTAGGCTCAGGGTGGGTCAGAAGTTGGCCAAATGGATGGCAAACTGGTTGACGGGCAGAAAACAAAGAGTGGTGGAAAACCGTATACAGTCAGAAGAGATGCAAATCACAAGTGGGGTACCTCAGGGATCAGTCCTGGGGCCAGTCCTCTTCAATATCTTCATCAGTGACATTGCAGATGGACTGAAGGATAAGGTTTGTCTGTTTGCAGATGACATGATGTGCAACAGAGTAGATGATCCAGATGGTGTGGGCAGAATGAGAAGAGATCTGGATAAACTGGCAAAATGGTCAGAAGAGTGGCAACTGAGGTTTAATGCAAAAAAAGTGCAAAATTATGCACATAGGTAAGAGAAACCCTGAAGCCACCTATAGACTGGGAGGGGAGTTGCTGGCTGTCACAAAGAAAGAAAGGGACTTGGGCATCATCATCACCAATGACCTGAAATCATCCAAGCAGACCACTAAAGCACTAGGTAAGACTAGGGGGATGTCGGGGTATATTAGTAGGGGTATCACAAGTCAGAAGAGGGAGGTAATAGTCCCTCTTTACAAGACACTGGTTATGCCCAATTTGGAGTACTGCATGCAGTACTGGAGGCCACACCCTCACAAGGACATTAACCAAATTGGGGCACTCCAGAGAAGGTCAAACAAAATGGTGTAGGGACTGCATCGGAAAACATATGAGGACAGATTAACGGAGCTCAATATGTATGCCCTAGAGCAAAGAAGGGAGAGAGGTGATATGATCGAAACATTCAAATACCCCTTAAGGGCATTAACAAGGTGAAAGAGTCTAACATGTTTCAATACAAGAAAAATAGCAGGACAAGAGGACACAGCATGAGATTAGAGGGAGATCGATTAAGGGGTAATGTGAGGAAGTTATTTTTCACAGAAAGGGTCATGGATGCATGGGACAGCCTACCTCAGGAAGTGGTGGATATGAATACAGTGCAGGGCTTCAAACAGGCATGGGACATGCATAAGGGAGCAATACAGATGAGTATGAATAGATAGGACATTGACAGAGCAAAGGCCGATGGCACATTCATAAAGTAGAAAAAGAAATGGGCAGACTGGATGGACTTTGCAGTCCTTATCTGCTTTCAACTTCTGTGTTTCTATGTGGGGTGCTGGGTGCTGAGTGAGGGTTCAGGGCAGGGTGGGTGAGGTGATAGAGATCAACAAGTGACTGTTTTCTTCTTTTCAGGTTACATTTAAGAAACAAAATGTTAAATGAGGGATGGTTTTCTTTCTTTAAAGGGGGACCATTGCTGACACAGGGGATTGGACACCCCAGTGTTGGGATAGTCTTAGGTGCACCAGGGTTGGGAGCCCCAATGCCACCACCTATGTATTGGGGGCAGGTGATGGCTGAAATCAACAAAAGATCACTTTGTTCTTTTCAGGTTAAAAAAATCAACTAGGGACAGTTTTGTTTTTTACAGTGTGATCATAGCCAACACTAGGATTGGGTACCCCACTCTTAGAATAGTCTTTGGTGGCATTAGAGTGGGCACCTCTATGCAGTCACCTATGTATTGACGTGCCAGCAATCTGGAGGGGTGGGGTTTAATGAAGTGGTACCAAGGGCTGGGCACCCCAGTCTACTGAAAAATCATTAAATGTGAATGAAAAGGGACAAATGGCTGAGTGGGGAGGAGAGGGAGAATAGTAAAAAAGAAATAAAAGCAGCATTGGGATAAGGACAAGGGAGGGCTGGCTGTTCTGTGAGGAGGAGAGACTATATAAAATCCAATCATTTTGGATGTAAGTTGAAAATTCCCTTCTGACTAAGATGGGCATCCAGGATATTGGTGTGCCCAGAAAACATATCTGAAGATCTAATTTAAAAGAAAAATAATAAGCACCATAATCTAGCTAAACAGTAGGTTCAGTTATTTGTTTTGTTTTTTTTAATTACATAATTTGTGGGTATTTTACATGTTTTTAATTTGAAAAACAAAAGATGGCAACTGCAATGACCCAAAAAGTGTTTTCTGTGTTGTGAGAACTAAGTGGTGCAAAAGTAAAATGCTCTCCTAACATGAAGCTTTTCATTTCATATCAGAGTTATCCAAAAACCTTAATGAGCATGCTCAAAAGAAAAGCTGAATCCTTATAAATGTGGAATTGATTTTGTTCTCAAAAGTTTCAAATGGCAGTACCTTGGCACATGTCACTTCTACCCTAAAGCTGACATGTCACTTCTACCCTAAAGACTCAGAAACAAATTTAGAAATGTGTACCATCAAAGCTGTAAATGAGAGCAAAAAAAAGTGTAATAAGAATATGAAAAAATTACATTTTGTTAAAAATTGACATTCTATATCTCGGAAGCCACATAATCTGCTGTAACGAAACTTCTCATGTCTTGAGAATTTGCCTCCAAAACAACACATGTCAAATTTGAAATAATTTTACTGGACACTCCCAAAGTTATTTAGGTGCAAAAATTGAAGTTAATATTAAACACCCTACTCAGCCCTAACTATACTGCTGCTACCATGCCAACATAATATCTATATATACATATATGTATGTATATTTGTTGCAAAAAAAACTGCATTAATGCACCTGTTTGGGTTCAAGTTAATGCCACAAAAGTAGGAAAATGTAGTGTCAGGGATCCCAATCCTATTTCCCCACCTTCCAAGTAACAAAAGGACAAGACTGCGTAAGGAACCACAGATAGCCATCATCAGGGTCATGACAATAAAATCAGACCTCTTGCTAAGCCAGCAACCAAAGAATTTAGGAGTGGCCAGAAAGCATATTTTGGAGTAACTTTTCATTAAACAATCCCCACAATCCACAGTGGCAATTTTTTTTATGGAATTTACTGAATTTTGTTAACCATGTTGTCCATAGACAATGCATTAAAATTTGACATACACATTCATAACACTATTAACAAAGTAAACAAATGTCTAGGAGCACTTTGAAGGATGGCTTTTCACATTCCCAAAGACACTAGGAAAATAATAGCAGCCCAACTCTTATTAGTCATACTAGAATATGATAACCTAGCATATCAGCATGTTGCCCAAACCACATTGAAAAAGCTAGACAAAACATACAATAGCCAAGCAAGATTTGTACTAAGATGTGAATATGACAGACATCACTGCATAATGTATACAGAGCTATAGTGGGATTTGTTAGATCTCAGGTGAGAAAAATCAAGAGTTTTAACCACTACAAACTGTAAAAGAAACCCACTAAACCATCAGAGATCAGTAAGGGTGTAACCAGAATATATGCTCAGTCTAATGGAAGTAAAAAACAGAGTTGTCGTCTAACCAAGAATATCAGAATCCTATGAAGAATTGAACTCAGACTGGTGGGCTGCAATACAATGAAACAAGCTACCACTGGAGGTTTGGAAGTGACCCTTTGATAAAGCATTCAAAACTTTGTTAAATCAATATCTGCATGATATATGCACCTGTCACTGATAGTATGGTTTTGACTAGTATGCTTGCTGCACATATTGTTTTGACATATGTTAGTATGCTGTTAGTCTGTAACTTCTTATATTCCTCGTTTCTATATAAGAAACAATGTACCTAAGCAGGACAAATTTGTAAATAGGGCTGCAAAATCCTAACAGTTTTATACTGTTGAAAAGAAAGAGAAAGAAAGAAAGAAAGAAAGAAAGAAAGAAAGAAAGAAAGAAAGAAAGAGAAAGAAAGAAAGAAAGAAAGATGTTGTCTTACTGAGACTAGCCCCCCTTTTTCTGGAGTGACCTGGAGTTAGTTACATTTCATAACAGACAAAGAACAATTTTACAGGTATAACCAGTGCAACCATAGTAACAAACAATGTAGCATAAACATGGCAGTAATAGATTCCATATATACATTACAACAGTAGCAACAAGCAATACGTCAACAAGGCAGTAACAGATTTTGTACATATAACACTTCATGTCAAGAGGGGGCTCATTTGGGATCAAATATTGAAGCAACAGCATACTTCAGTGTTCATGTAAGACACTGGTTAAGAGTAGAAAGGAACCAAGAGGGAAGAAAGCTGTCATTCTGTACTCAGACAGGTACAGGTATACACATTAGGGGGAGAAAGCTCTTTAAGCAATCTTTTGAAAGGCAATATGGTGGGGCTATCCTAAACAGTAAGGGGGGGGGCATTTTAGAGCTGAGAGTCTTTATGTGAAAAAGACTGCTGGCCAGATGCTGTCAGAGCTGTGGGAAATTCCAGAAGAGTTAAGTGGAGGAACGGAGAAGCCTCCTCTATGGTCTCCATACCACTATATCCCTGAGGTTGGGAAAAAGTCAATCAGAATTTTGTATCAGAAGAAGAGCAATTGATTGTTGAGTCTCTCTTCCAAGGAGGGCCTATTAAGAGAAACAAGGACAGTGCAGTGATGCTGCATATTTCCTGCACATGTGGTAAACCTACGTATCCTGTAGTATAGCATTTTGAGCCTGTTAAGCTCAGTTTCCGTGAGTGAGGTGAGAATGGGTACACCCTAAAGGAGAGTAGGGAGAAGTATAGTGTTGGCTATGGATAGGCAGACATCATTTGTGAGGTAAGCTCTGAGTCTATAGATTAAGTCAATTTTATGATAGAGTAACAGGGAGGTACATTCAACATGGAGTCAAAGAGAATTCCTGGCAAAAGATGATATAGTATGTGCCACTTAATGGGGACATGGTTAATGGTGATGTTCAGTTAATAGGGACATTTCCCTGGCTACTGAACTTTTCCCTTCCCTTGACTTCTATTATGAGCACATTCAGTAAAGTTAGACACAAGTTTCACCTAATTGAGAAGTTTTTGGGACGTCCACTCTGTATAAGAAGGGGCTTCTGAGTGGGTCCAGCATTCCATGCCATGTCAGGAAAGAGGATTGAACTGATGTTCTCTCAGAGATTTAAAGTAACGGAAGCCTTGCAGGCATCTAAGGCTTCTCTGTCTTCTGTTGTCAAAGACTTTGGCATATCAAAAAGTCAAACTGGCTGTATCAGTCAGAATTGGGAGGCAATTCTGAGTGAATGGCAAGCAAATGTGAACCTGGCATGGAAGCACAAATTAGAGGGCAGAGACGGAGAATTTGAAGATGCCCTTCTCTTGTGGTTCAAAAGTGCTGTACATTGAGGAGCACAACTGTCCGGATCACTCCTCAAGAAAAAGGCAAATTAACTTTCCACACAGTTAGGGCATGATGGGTTCGAATCCACCGACAGATAACTTTCTAGGTGGAAGCAGTGGCACAGCTGCCTGCCCTTGAACAGGGCTGCTACAGCTTCCCACGGTTGGACTGCACCTAACCAGCTACTGACCAAGACCAGGACCCCCAGTAACAACTCTATGCAAGCTGCCTGCCCTTGAACAACCCCTTGGGATGCTGTATCAACCCACCTCCCCACACAGTCACCTCAACACTTGGACTTAGCATAAACCAAAACCCCCAGATTCAACACTCTGTAAACAAAGATGGTGACCCCCATGCTCACTGGCTGACAGCAGCAGCACTAGTTTACTGGATTTCTTTTGTTAGTCTTATTTTAATTGTGTAGTTTTATTTTATTTCATTTTGTGTTTCTAAGGTTAGTGGTATTGGTAGTTAGTTACGGCCTGCAGTGATTTAGTTATTGTAGATACAGCGTCTGCAGGTTAGATTAGGGTTCGAGCCCTGTTTGTGGTGTTTACTAAGATGGAGTTGCTCACTTATAATTACCAAAAAAATCTAAGTTTTTTCACCAGCGCTTTATATTCAAATGCTGGCATTTATCTGGCTGTCTCCAACTTGCCTTATCTGACGGTGGTGCTCCTGAAGTTGAAGTTGGAGCTGGAGTCAGAGTTTAGAGGGTTTGGTGGAGTCCCTGGATCTGGTTGGAGGAGATCCATGGCATGAGGAGGATCCTGGCATGAGAAGGAACCAGTAAGGCAGGTGGTTCAGTCAGAACATCTACTTGGATCTCTCGCAGCTGGACTTTTCTAAAGGAAAAAAGTCGGTCCCCACTGCTGGCGAACTGTGTGTGGCAGTGGGTTTGCTTGGAGCCCATTGAGGTATTGTTGGACTGGCTGGCTTGGAAGTAAAAGGGTGCTTTTTGGAAGGCCTGCCCTCAATCTTTGTTGGAGGTGCAGGGTCTGCAATGGGAGGTGTTGATTTTGGGTCCACTGGAGGGTGGACATAGCTGACTGGTGCTTTCAGAGTTTCTCAGGGAGCCTGCTGGTGAGCAGACCCTATGCTGGGTACCATAGTTGTGGATCCAGCTGGCCGGTGTATTAGCCTCCTAGGGTGAGCTTTTGGGAGGGGGGCCTTTCCCTCTTGTTCCTGACTGCCGTTCTTGCCTGCTGTCATTTGCTGAGCTACTATGTGGGGACGGCTGAAGTGAGGCGTGATCTCAGGAGAGCCGTGAGAAGAAGATTGCTCTAATACAGGATGAGACTCCTTGGAGGGACTCCACATGAGATTGTGGTACCGGTCAGAGTTTCTTTTGAGGCCGTGATATTTAAAAATTATTTAGGCAGTGAGAGTGCCCATACATCTTTTTAATGCTCATATAAGTTCTGGGCATTCATCCCAAAGTTCAAGTGAGAGTTGACTTTGGTTTGAAGAACTAATCTGGTCATTGCCCTGAAGAGAGAATGGAAGAAACAGAGAAAACCTTAAGATATCACGCTTAAATTGTTCACCATCAATTAACTGCAAATTTCAACTTGATTTCTACTCGTGAGAGGAGTGAGATATCTTTTGGTCGTACTTGCACTTTGTGAATACACTTTGATTTGGGACTTTATGATTATTAAGATGTCTGCTGAAAAACTAGCAGTTTGAGTGCCTTCTCTTTTTTATTTTGAGACTCTGGGCTGGTTATCTTCGGCTCATTTACCTGAACTTGGATTATTCGCTAGTCTAACTTAGCTTATGTGGTTTATGTATTGTTTTGTATCTTACATGTTTTGACTGTTCTCCTTTTGAAGAGAGTACTTTTTCTCTGCACATTGTATTTTATTGAGATTTTCTTCCTTTTTTATTTTTGGGGAGGGGAGTTTTGGGGTTTTAGTTATTTTGTATGTGTGTGTGTGTGGAGTGTGTGGTATTGAGTTTTTTGCAGAGCGTGTTTGTGGGTTGTGTATTTTGGGTTCGGGATTACGTAGTCAGGAGGGATGTGTCTGGGAAAGTATGAGAGCCTCGGGTGGGCCAGGATAGTGTATGGGGCATCCCAGTTGCTCAATCTATGGCCTTTTTTAGCCTCCCAGTGTCTGCTACTACGGCAAGGTGCTGTAGGGAGGTTGGAATAGGGAGGAACCACAGGATTCGATCAGGTTGGGGTGCCCCATGTACTGTGGTTGGTGGTAGGATCGAGGCAGTGGGGTGCAGGAGGCACCATTGTACTAGACGGGTCCTAGGGAGAGGCCAGACATGTTTAGTTCCCATCACCAGGGTTCCCAATAAACCGAGTGGGCAGGCGACCAGACGGGCTGCACTGTCCACCAATCCCCTGAGGGAGGTGCTTTGCAACATCATATCGGTCAGAAACAAGACTGCAATTATAGTGGAATTGGTTTCTTCAGCCAATCTGGCTTGCATCATGGAGACATGGATATGTGATGATGCTGGCTCAGTTCTAGAGGCTGCCGTCCCACCCAGGTATACCACAGTGTGCTGCCCCAGAGCAGAATGCAGGGGTGAGGGGGCTAGCCATCTGTTTTAGATCTGAGCTGGGCTTCACCCTGCACCCAGTGAGAGAACCACATTCATTTGAATGTGTGGCCATCCGTAGGGGTCCAGGCACAGGTTGCTTGATTCTCCTGATTTTGCTGCCCTTCTGGGGTGGCGGGAGATTTCCTGCAGAAAGTGGCCAATTTCGTTGTCGGGGAAACATTGGAGGCCCCCAGATGTTTAGTGCTGGGGGACTTCAATGTTTGGGCCGAGGATGAATCTTCTCGGCTTGGTTATAACTTCCTCCAGATGATGTCATCTCTGGGCCTTGTGCAAGGAGTTTCCTCCGTGACCCATCAGGGTGGCCACATGTTGAATATGGTGTTCTCACTGGGGCTTGAGATAAGTAATTTCAGGATTGATCCGGTCATTTGGTTCGATCATTGCACGGTGAAGTTCTGGTTCTGGGCCCCCTTGCAAGCCCTCCCCCTGCAGAGATGGTCAGCTATTGCCCTTTGAGGGGTTGACCCCTGAGGGTTTTTTGGTGATGGCTGACCTATCTAGTGTGGACAATGCATGCACTGGGGGTGTGTGCATGGCAGTGGTTGCCTAAAATAAGGTGCTGTCTGGTGCACTCGACTCCCTCGCACCAGTCCATGTATGACCCAAGTCTTCTCACTTGAGGTCCCCTTGGTATGATGGGGAGCTCAAGGCAATGAAGACTTTGGGTTGGAGGTTAGAACACTGCTGGTAGAAGTCTGGCCTGGAGGTAAACAAACTGGCCCTACGTGTACACTATGGTGCATACCAGGGGGCAATCAACTGTAAGAAGGCAGTATTCCCATCTAGGGAGATTGTTGCAGGGAGGAAGTGACCAACTGTGCTTTTTCAGACTGTGGACAGGCTTCTCCATCCTTCCTGTCTACAGCTGAAGGTAGCCTTTTCGAACACATTGTGTGAGGAGTTTGCTCAGTTCTTCTCGGACAGGGTGTCTGCCATCAGGCAGGGATTTCCACCAGTGGGCCAGAGTTTGGCTGACAGTGGTCACCATGGGTGACAGGAGAGCACTCCACCTGATTGGGATGAGTTTATACTGGTGGAGGTAGCTGAGGTCATTGAGATTACATCCAAGCTTCGGCACACCTTTTGTGAACTGGACCTGGTGCCAACTCGTTTCTTAATGAGATGTGCTGACTCCATTGGCCCAGTGTTTGCCTTAATTGTCCAGTGTTCTTTGTTGGAGGGGGTCTTCCCCAATGTCTTGAAGGAGGCACTGGTGAGACCCCTTCTGAAAAAAACATTGTTGGACCCTTACGTCAAGGCAAATTACCGTCCTATCTCCAATCTTCCATTTTTTGGGTAAGATTGTGGAGAAGGTGGTGGCACTTCAACTTGAGGAGAATCTCATGGCCCATGATTTGTATGAGCCACTCCAGTCTGGGTTTCGTGAGAGGCATAGCACAGAAACTGCACTAGTTTAGGTGCATAATGACCTCCTTAGGGCTAGAGATCGAGGGGAAGGGACAATTCTTGTTCTCCTCGATCTTTCTTCAGCATTTTACACGGCGGACCATCGAGTGTTACTTGACCACCTAAGGGAATTCTGTGGACTTGCTGGCACTGTCTTCTGCTGGTTTAAATCTTTTCTATATAACAGGAGGCAGAGGGTAGTGATGGGGAATTTCTCCTCCTCCCCGGCCACCTGTCATGCAGAGCTCCCCAGGGTTCGGTCTTGTCGCCTATGTTGTTTGCTGTGTACATGCTGCCCCTGGGAGAGCTCATTAGAAAGTACAGTCTGGGTTTTCATTGCTATGCTGATGATCCCCAGCTGTGTCTTTCCTTTGCCCCAAAACATCTTGCACAGTGGAAGTGCTTAACAGCGACCTTGCTGAGATCAATGACTGGATGGCCTCCAGCTGGTTGTGACTGAATGCCAAAAAGATGGAGGTACTGGTGGTGGAGTCGAACAGAGGCCAGAGGGCATGATAGGTTGGCCTCTGGTGCAGAGACAGGGCTTTGTCTTGGCTCTGTACCATTGAAGGCCTCCTCTAGGGTGTGTGATCTGGGCATTATTCTTGACAGTGGATTGAGAGTTGAGTATCAGGTGGCGTCCGTTGTCCGTACCAGTTTTTATCATCTGAGGAATATCACCAGGATAAATGCCCTAGTTCCGCCGCTGGACCTCCCCACTTTGGTGCATGCCTTCGTGGCATCCAGGCTTGACTATTGTAATGCACTCTATTTTAGGGTCTCTGGGGGTGTCCTGCACTGACTGCAGCTGGTGTAGAATGTGGCAGCGAGGCTGTTGACAGGACATCCTAAGTATTGTCACATCACTTTGGTGCTGTGTCAACTGCACTGGCTGCCAGTTAGGTGGAAGGTCCTCTTTAAGGTGGGTTTGCTCACCTTTAAGGCCCTGCACTGCCTGGGCCCTGGTTACATGAAGGACCTTCTTACCCTTACTGTCTCAGCCCTCTCCCTCTGCTCCTCCTCTAGGGGCCTCCTCGCGAGTCCCAGGATGAGGTTAAAAACTGCTGGTGACAGAGCATTTAGTGTCACCGCCCCATCCTGTGAAATTTGCTTTCTTCAGCTGTCAGGGAGGCCACTTCTGTGGAGGTATTTAAAGCCCACCTCAAGGCCTTCTTGTATAATCAGGCCTTCTCGGACTGTGTTTTATAGTCCCTGCCTGATTTATAGAATTTTATGCTCAAGTTAGCCTTTGGTTATTTTGAGTTGCTGCTGTTGAGGGTAGTATTTATACTAAATCTTGTTTTTAATTGCTGGAATATTGTATATTAATGTTTAATAGTATGTTGTTTTGTATTTATTATGATTTGTTGCATGGAGTTTTAATATGTTCAGCACCCAGAGCCTCCGGGATGGGCGTCCCTTAAATAAAATTTGTCTTGCTTTGCTACAGCTCCCCACGGTCAAATGGCACCTAACCAGCCACTGACTGAGACCAGGACCCCTGGACACAACTCTCTGCAAGCTGCCTGCCCTTGAACAGGGCTGCTACAACAGCTCCCCATGGTCATATGGCACCTAACCAGACACCGATCAAGACATGGACCCCGGACACAACTTTCTGCAAGGTATAGCGGCAGCACAGCCAACCAGATCACAGGCGCTTCTCGCTAACCTGCTCCAATTGGCCAGGACTTTCTACCCTTCTTTTGCTGCCTGGCACTTCTGAATTTAAAAGTTTTATTTAGGATTATATAATTATATCAAACTGTACTGCTGTTTAAAGCTGATAAGGATTGAAAGTGATTACAGCTCCTTTTGTTTTCTCTCTCTCTCTCTCTCTCTCTCTACCCCACCCCCTTAGACTAGACTCACTGCCTTTTGGTGCCCAAACCTTTTTTTCCTTTGTTTTGCAAATTCTACCCGCTGCTAAGCTTTGTCTACCCCTGCCTAATCTCTACTTAAACAACTTTTTTTTCTCTATCCCTCAGCTGCCTGCCCATGAACAGGGCTGCTACGGCCCCCCCCCCCAATGGTCGGACAGCACCTAACCAGCTGCTGACTGGGACCAGGACCCCGGACACAACTCTCTGCAAGGTTACAGCCCTCCCACCCTCCCCGCCCCTTCACTCTTCAAATACACTATTTATCCACCCACATTCTCATTCACTCCTCATTAGTTACCTAAGACCCGACTTCATTTGGTCTCCCAACCTCACTCAGGAACCAGTCATATCTCGGCCCAATGTCACTTACCTCTACCCTCCTCCTACACTGAGTTGCCACAGCAGCTAGGGTGCTGCCCCACTCTTGAGCTGTGCCATGTTCCTAATGATGGGCTACCTGCCACTGCTTATCTCTATACTCATCTGCCTCTCTCCCCTCCTCTCAAACATGTCACCAACCTCTCCCAAACTGCCCTACCCTATCCTACTAGACCTCATAAGGCTCCCCTACTCCTCCACTTTGGCGTCTATTTCTCCTCACACCCAAGTCTGGGCACACTCAGCCTCTTGTCCCAGCCCATTCCTCTTCAACTCCTCACTCTCCTGGATAATTATTCAACCAATCTCCCTCTGCCTAGCCCCAAATAATCATCTATGCCTGCTACCTAGGCAGTGCTCACTCAATTCCTGGTACATACAGCTGGTTGCGCACTAACTAACTTTAGCTATCCTGCTCCTTGCCCCAGGTGACATATACCTGAACCCCAGCCCCCAATCTACACCATCCCCTTCAATCTCTACAAGCCCCCCTCCCAACTCATCTGCCACCTCAATTCTCCCTGGAGGCCCTCTCCCATGTGGCCTACGTCTCCTGCATCTAAACATAAGAAGCCTCGCCCGTAAACTTGATTCTCTTCAGGTGCTTGCTGCCCACTACGCCCCAAATATCTTCACCCTCTCTGAAACATCACTGACCCCTCAGTTGCCATTCCAGGCTATGCTATGGCCCACCAGGACAGAGCCACAAAAGGTGGCAGAGTAGCCATCTATGTAAATTCAGACTTGCACTATTCGGTTGTCCTAGCTAAGTCCGAACCAAAAATGTACGAACTTATAATGCTACAGCTGGCTCTCCCCTTCTTGCTCCCAATCTACATTGCAGGAATATACTGCTGGACAGGCTCACCTGCCTCAGCTGTCACCAACCTCCTCACTCAAATCCCTGCCCTAGCCCCTACAGGGGAATTATATATTATGGGAGATTTTAACCACAACTGGCTAGCTCCAGCCCTCAATAAAGTCCGGACTGAAATTTCTGCACTAAATCTCTCACAAATCATAACCAAGCCCACCCACTTTAATCCAAAATCTGGCAACCACTCACTTCTAGACTGGGCTGAGACCACCCACCCTCACTGGGTCAATAAATGCAGGACTACTTCCTGACTCCCTGAGTGACCACCACATTACATATATAGTCCGCAAAATTCACCACCCAAAATCCCCTCTAAATTTCTAGTCCAATGCTCCTACAAATCTCTCAATCTCACCTCCTTGTTAGATAACCTTGCCCTAGCAAGCTGGGCCACCTTCCCTTCTATGAGCTCCATTGATGATGCCCTTCTACACTTCAAAAATACATTTCTCAACATCTGGGACACACATGCCTCACTGCGTCGCATAAGGGTATGTGGCAACCACCTGCCTTGGATCACCCAAGAACTGATAGCACGTCAAATCGCCCGGGACAAAGCATGGAGAGCACATAAATCTTCACGCCTCCATCATGACCTCACCACATACCGTATGCTTTGCAACAAGTGTACCACAGCTACTCATCTAGCTAAAACAGAGTATTTCAACAATGCCCTCCAGTCTAACTTAAATAACCCCTCAAAATTCTGGAAAGTCATTCACTCCCTCTTCACTCCACCTGCTGTTAATTCCACTCCGCTCCTAAATGTTAACAACTCCCTTCTCTTGGAATCAAGAGCAGTCGCTACTGAGTTCATCACATATTTCTCCACATGTGCTGCTACTCTCCTCTCTCCCCTGCCTATCCCTGCACCACTCGCACCCACCGCAGGTATAAAGAAACCTACTGGGCCTCGCACCTTCTCCTTCAATGACATCTCAACAGTGGATGCCCTTGATGCCTGCTATCTCTCAACCCATCAAAAGGCAAATCCCCTGATGGTTTGGACCCTAAACTCCTCTACCTCTCCACCCCCACCATAGCAGCCTCACTTGCCAACCTCCTAAACCAATCCTTTGCCACTGCAGAAGTCCCCCAGGCATGGAAGCATGCCATCATCATTCCCCTCCCTAAAGTGGGTGCCCCCTCCTCCACCTCAAACTACCACCCTATCTCTCTCCTCCTAGCTCTTGCAAAACTCCAAGAGCACCTTGTGCTCACCCAACTTGCTTCCTTTCTCTCCGACTCTAATTTCTTCACGTCCTTCCAGTCTGGGTTGAGGAAGGGACACTCCACCACCTCCTCCCTGACAAGGCTTACTGACACCATCCTATCTGGTATGGATAGAGGACAGATCACCTCAGCCATTTTCATCAACCTTGTGAAAGCTTTCGATACCATCTCACATCCCTTACTGCTCTCATGCCTGTCTGAATCAAGGCTCTCTGATGCTGCCACCAACTGGTTCAGCACCTACCTCTCTGACAGAACACAGTCTGTTAGAGTTTTAGATGCCATTTCCACCCCTTCCCATAATTACCAGTGTCCAGCAGGGGTCGGTTCTTGGACCCATTCTGTTCTCCATTTTTCTAAATGACCTGCCACTCATCTGCTCTGCTTCATCAATCCACATGTATGCAGATGATACAGTACTTTTCTCCTCTGGCACCTCCCTGGAAGTGGTAGCAACTAACCTTCAAGCTGATTTCAACAAAGTTCAGCACTGGTTCAGGTCTCACCAGCTCTCCCTAAATGCTAAAAAAAAACAGTCACTATGACCTTCAGCACAAGACAACATCTGTCCAGGCTCCCCTCCCTTCCCTATTTCAGCACCCTGGATGGACAAAATCTCAAGGATGTCACCTCATTCTGATACTTAGGGGTATGGCTTGACCGGCATCTTTCTTTCTCTGACCACATGGATGCTATCTCAAACAAAAAAAAGCACCCCAAGCTCAGTGCCCCGTATAGGAACCGAAGTAGCCTCCCTCTAACCGTTTGCCATGGACTAGTCCAGAAGATGATTCTTCTCTCCTTCAAATACTGCAACATTGTCTACAGTGCCTCTCCAAAGTCCACCTTAGCTAAACTGGACATCTTTTTCCATGTTTTCTGTTGCTTTGCTCTCGCTGCCCCACCTCTCACCCATCACTGCGACCTCTACCAATCTCTGGCACTACCTTCCCTTGAAAACTGCCATATTATGCATGGTGTTAAATTTGTCTCTATGTTCTGGCTTGACACCTTCCAGTCTTACCTTTCCACCACACTCTCAGCTGCCCCATCCCTACTCATGCCCTTAGATCCCTTGACTCCCGACAATTATTAATCCCCAGGCGGAGGACCACTGTTAGCCAAGCAGCCTTCTCTCACCGCTTCCCTAAGCTCTGGAATGAGCTCCCCAAACAAATTCACCACTCATCCTCTGCCCACTCTCTATCCATCACCCTGGCAAATTACCTCACTGTAAATTGCTCCTGTACCTGACTCCATCAAGCGCTGACTGCTCCCCCTCCCCCTCTTGCCTGATAAGCACCACATAGCTGTTGCTACAGAAGCTGGCTTATTGGCCCAATCAACGCACTTATTGTCATGTGCTTCATGTATCTGTGTCTACAACTGTTAGCTATTGTATTATTTGTTTACTTATTAGCTCTTGTATTACTTCCACTGTGTCATGTGTTTGTTATTATGCTCCTAACTGTAGCCAATGTTATTAACATAATCTCGCATGTAAACTCATATAAAATGTTACCTAATGCTGCTGTATATATACTGTTAAATGTTCCTCACTTGCTAACCTGCATGTTATCCTATCCTCTGTACTCCCTCCCCCCAGGTCACACTGGGAGATGAGCATCATGTTGCTCAGTGTGCTTTTCCTGGTAAACAATTCAATAAATAAATAAAATAAAGCATTGTTTGCAAAATGGAACATGGGGAGAGGTCAGATGCCAACACAGATGCGGCTACAGATTGGGTCTTCTCTGTGCTGCTTGCATTGCGAAAGATTACCCTCCAAACAGTGTCTATAATGCAGATGAAACTGGACTTTATTTCAGGGGGTACCTTGACAAAGGGCATGTACGTAAGCAGACTGAGCTTCTGTGATGAAAGAAAGCTAAAGACAGAGTGTATCTCCTTGTGTGCGCAAATATGGATGGAACTGATAAATGCCCTTTGCTCCTCATTGGCAAAAGTAAGCACTCTAGATGCTTTCCTAAGGATCTGATGCTGCCTGTCTCCTACTATGCCTCATCAAATGCCTGGATGTCAGGGTGGATTTTCAAGGACTGGCTGGCTTTGTGAGAGTGCAAACCAAAAAGAAAACAAAGGCATGTTTTACTTTTCCTTCACAACTGTTCAGCCCACCCGACCAATATTGTGGGAATGTTCCCATACATCAAAATTGTGATTCTCCCTCCAAACACCATGAGCCTGATCCAACCCATGAATATAGGTGTTATTCAAACTTGAAGCGCATTATCATTGGGCACGTCCACAAGACCAGAACGTAATTGGCTGGCGGGGTTGTCACTGCATCAGCAATCACTAAGGCTGTAACAATTCTTGATGCCACTTACATGATTGCAAAGGCTTGGAAAACAGTGTTCCCACAACTCTGAAACATTATTTCAAAAAAGCTGCTTCAAAATCCACTTTGACAAGCCCTCTGACGAACCCTGCTCTAGCCAATCAGCGCCATTGCAAGACGATTTATACGATGTTGCCACACCTCAGTTCTCGACAACAGCGGAGTTTGCTAGCTTAGTGGACATTGACATAGATGTTGAAACTGAGGGGGAAGCCAGCGATGGCAAAATCTGTGATGCAGTTAAAAGGCTAAGGATCGATGGAACATCGCAGGACTCCTCCAACACTGAGGATGACCCACCGCCAATTCGTATTTTGAACAAAGATGCTCTGGAACATTTATGCACACAGATGACCTGGTGTGCACAAAATGTTGATACGGCTTCATGGGGCAACCTAACTGTGATCGAACAAATGCTTACAAGTCAGATCTGCTCTGAATCTAAGCAGAGCATAATTTAGGATTTTTTCTCAGTTACTGACTGACAGTATGACACTAATTATGAGTGTGCGATCGTAAAACAGCAGGTTTAGTGTAATGTACAAGTTCAGTACTGTACTGTACAGTGTTTCAATTAATGTTATGTACTTTACACTTTCTGTGACCACAAGGAAACATAAAAAAATTGCTACCCTTAAATAAATGGAAATAATCCTTGCTTGTATTTTGTCAGCTTGTTTGTTAATGCTCAGTTATGTTTTGCTGTCCGTACAATGCAAAGTATAGTGATCCTGTTAAACAGGATGATCATTTAATAGGGATAACTTCTGATCCATGAAGCCATCCCTGTTAAGCAGATTCATCTTTATGTAGATATTTTGTGTTACAACATCCTTTATTCTATTGCCCCTAGTGGTAACAATCTGTAGAAGCTTGATTCTATCAGAGCCCAGCTTTCTGGACCAGAAAAGCATTGATTTTTAATTTTCTTAGCATTCAAGACATGTTTATTAGACAGGAACCATTCTTCCAGAGATGGAAAGTCTTCACTTCATCTAATTTCTGTTGCTTTAGGGTCTGAGTCAGTTCTATACAGCACAGCATCATCTGCGTACAGTAATACTTTGGCTTCATCACAGTTGGAAGACATTTCATTAATGAATAGGGAGAACAGCAGCGGCACTAGGATAGAGCTCTGCTGTACTGCATCAGAGATCTCACATATTGAGGACAGGCAGGATCCCCATTTAATAGACTGTTTATGGTCCACAAGATAACTTCTAAAGAAGGAAGTGGAAAGGGTAATCTAGGCCTTAGCTCACTAGTTTGGATAGCAGGAATTCTTGATTCGCCAAGTCCAAGGTCTTGGTTAGATTGATGAATATGGCTCCTGTAGTTTTTCCATCATTCGTGGCTCTGAAGTCATTAGAAGTGAGATGTACAAGGGCTGGGTTAGTTCGATGATGTTTTTGGAATCCATAATGGACAGTGATGAGCAGGGAGTTAAATTCAATATAGGCTGCCAGTTGATTGTAAATCAGCATCTCTTGAACTTTAGCCTGGGTACTAAGTATTGATATGGCATGGCTGTTTTCAATCAGCTCCCTGGCTCACCCTTTGTGGTTGGGAATGACATGTGCCACCCTCCATTTTTGGGAAACCTCCCCATGGAGTAGGGACATGTTGTATAGTTTGGTTTGTGGTGAGGTTAGTACCAGTGCAGCAATTTTTAGGAGTCTGAGTTCAAGTCCATTGAGGTCAGCAGACTTGTCAGTTTCCAGGACTTCTTTATTAGTGATCAGTTTGAAATGGAAGTTAGGGAGGTTGGATAATAGAGGGGAATATGGCGGAGGACAGGTTGAGGAATATTTGAAGGCATCCAGATCCATGAAGAATCTGTTAAATGCTTCAATGATAAGTAGAGGATCACTTATAGCATTGTTTTTGTATTGTATTTTCCAATTAGGGGCAGCAGTCCACCCTTTCAAGAGGCAGTTTACTTGGACCCAAAAATGTTTAGGGTTTTTCAGGTTGTTTGTCTGCAGGTTCATCATATAATTAGCATTTGCATTTATTTAGATTGGACTGACAGGACTTACTGTATGCCAGTCAGTCACACTGCAGGCCCGAGGTTTTGTACATACCCCAAGCCCTGTCCCATATATTCATCAGATTACAGAGGGGGGGGGTGAGCCATTTGGAACAAAGGCCTTTACACCTCCTTTGTATAAGTGGAGCATGTTTATGTACTATGGTAGCAAAATTATTGATCAAAAACTCAAGGGCAATATTTACATCCTGTTTGGACCTCATGTCCTTCCAGTTTACATTGGAGAGATTTTCCAGAAAGGCTTTGCTGTTCAGCCTTGAGTAATCCTTATAGGTATTGAGCCTTGTGGAGGCTTTTGGGGACACTGTTGCTCCCGATGCAGTTGACTGGAGAGTTCTTGCTCAGGGAGCCAGAGAGGGTCCCAGCCACATGGACTCTATCAGACCTGTTTACTGAAACTCAATTAATTTGTGAGTGATTTCTGGATTTGTTCAGTTGTGCTGGTTCCTTGATAATTTGGTGGAGGTGGGCATCATTGAGAGTACTTTTGAAAGCACTCAGGCCTTTGTCAAGCCAGTTTACAGTATGTTGAAGTTTCCCAACAGTATAAGTGTACTGAAGGAAAGCTCATCAAGACAGCTCAGTAGCTCAAGGGAAAGCTCACCAAGACAGCACAGGAGCTCACTGAGCACAAGTTTAGCAACAGGAGGTGTGCTGTAGATACATACAACATACTGAGGTTTTGTAATGCCTAGGACTAGTTTGATGAGAATAAATTATTTTTTTTAATTTTAGGGCTTTTAATTTCATGGTTGTGATATGGGATGGATTACCAGAGACTGTTGGATTTTATATGTTTTGTGGAATATATATGAATAATTCATGGACATGGTTGATCTTTGGGAAATTGTCCTTAAAGTAGTAAGTAACTGGACTTTTTTTATATTTTGGGGATTTGAAATGTGAAATTGGGGGGGGGGTTGCACAGTCTGTGTGACTGGTCTGAAAACTTCAAGGAACATGCAGCCAGCATTCCTAATGTGCCTTTCAAAGATTTCATGAAAAAATGTTAAACGGTTCAAATGTTATTCAAAAAACAAGTTTCCCATTATTGTCAATGGGAAAAGTTAACAACAAGTTTGACAGTGTCGCAAACGACCCCAGTAATGTTGCAAATTCACCATCTTGTTTTCAGCTGGTGGTCACAGAAATGCTTGCCATTTAAATTTGGGACTGTCTAGGGACACGGTTCTTGCAGCATTCACCTAGTCGAGTCCTGAGGATGCTAGCCATGTCTTTTTTGGGGTGTTAAACACCCCAGAAACATGTTTTTCAAATTTTTGTAAACAGTAGTGTCGCAAAGTAGTGTCGCACATTTGACACTTCCGTGATTTTTTTTTTGCAAAAGTGTCACAAATCATGGCACTACTTTGTGACACTATGCTCAAAAGAATAGGAAATCTTTGCCACCCTGCAGCAAAAGAATGGTTTGGTCATTTGGGCTGAAACTTGGAGGGGAAAAAGCCAAGATGGCACAGATGTGCATTTTGGTGGTTTGGTGAAAAAATATTAGAGGGCTGCAATGTTACGGCACTCTGAAGTTGACAATTTTTCCCATAGGCTAACATTACAGCATCCACTGTGCCTTTCGGTGCCCATATCTTGAAAATGCTTCGAGATACGGACTTTTCATCAGAAACGTTTTTAGTCCCCCACTAGGGGGCTAAGTGCAAAACTAGCCAGGAAAGTCATAAATAATACAAGATTTTAATTTTTTTCCTACATCGTAAGGTTCCTGAGATACAAGCAATTTAATGTTCCAAATGTTAATTTTCTGTTCCGAGGCCCATTATTATGCACACATTCTTTGAATTCACTGTGCTTCTGAATGCAGCTTTTGGGGAAAAAATGGTCTGCATTTTCGTTACTGTCACAGTCACCGTTTCTGCTTGCGTTTCCATTACCTTTTGTGTTAACTTTTCCCTTTACGGCACCCTGTGCGTTACCCTTTGTATTTGCGTTTGCACTTGCATTTGTGTTACTATTACCATTTGCATTTCCATTACTGGTTTTGTTTGCGTTTTCTTTTACATCACCATCTGCATTTCCATTTGCATTTGCATTTGTGTATGTGCTTCCATTTACATTTCTGTTTGTGCTTCTCTTTCCTTTGGCATCATCGTTGATGTTACCATAAGCACTTGCATTTCCAATTGCATTACCGTGACCATGCGCATTACCATTAGTGTTTGCATACGCACTTCCATTTGCATTTCCGTTTCTGTTACTCTTCCCTTTGGCATCATCGTTGCTGTTACCATAACCGTTTGCATTTCCAATTGCGTTACCATTACTGTTTGTGTGTTCATCACCATTTTCCTTTCTGTTGGCCTTAGTGTTTGCATTTTCTGTAGCATTTGTCGATTGCCTTACTGTTTCCTTCTGCATCACCATTGCCTTTAACATTTGCATTTCTGCTTGCATTTCTCTTACCGTTTGCATTTTCATTATTGTCTGCGTTTCTGTTGGTGTCAGTGTTTCCGTTACTGTTTTCATTAACGTTTGCATTTCTGTTGCCATTAGCATTTGCGTTACCGTTTGTGTTACCATTTCTGTTTTCATTAACGTTTGCGCTTGCATTTCTCTTACTGTTTGCATTACTGTTTAAGTTTGTGCCACCATGTGTGTTACCATTTCCGCTTGCATTTGAGTTACCATTACTACATTCAATTTACTATTTATAGTGCACATTCTCAAAAAGAAGTGAAATTCATGGCAAAAAACTCAGTTTAATGCCTCATTTAGGGCTGTTCCACAGCGACAAAAGTGAGGAAATTAGGTGTTAGAGTTGAAAACCCTAACTGAGCATTCCCCCCCAACCCCACCACCACCACCACCACACACACACACACATATATACATGCAAGTAGGGGAAGGACCAAGGCAACACAACCAATCACACACAACCAGCAGCAGGTGACAGAACTAACAGAACAACTATGTAAACCACAAAACCACACACCCATGCTCCCGTCACCCTCTCGCATGGGGTTGTCACTGCTAACTCTGATCCCGGACATTCCACGCACCGCAAAACACATATCACTATGCACAACTGCGCATCTTTGGTCACACGCTGACACCAACACATAACACGCACAACACATATGGTATTTTGGGGTTCACAAAATCCAAAGTAGGAATTTGCTCATTCCCTGATATACTTTCAAAACTCACTTTTGCTAATGTCACAGTGTTGTGATATGCATTTGTGACACTTCGCTATTGCAAATAAGACACTGTTGTGTCTTCCGTTGTGACAGTATTTGGTGACACTATTTTATTTGCATTTGTAAATGCAACACTTTTGTTTCTTCCATTTGCTACACTTTCATGTTTCCTGAAGTATTTTGCAACAGTATGCTCCTCATAACTGCACATCTTTGCCATCATCCTGCAACCAAACGGTTGGCTTCTTTGGGCTGAAATTTGCAGGGTGGCAAGCCCTAGTCCCACAGATCTGCCTTTTCCTGCTTTTGTGCTAAAATACTTATCCATGACAAACTTACGATGTTTCAAAACTGACCAATTTGCCATACACTAACATTGTAGTGCCCATGACACCTTTTCACCACCCATATCTCGATAATTAAGTGAGGCACACTATTTTCGCTACTGCCAGCTGAAGTTAGATTTCTTACCTACTTGCTATGGTAACACAAATATACACTTCCTGCTGGTTGTGTGTGATTGGCTGCGTCGCCTTGGTCATTTCCCTTACTTGTATGTATGTGTGTTTGTGTGTGGTGATGGTGGTGGTGGTGGTGGGGAATGCTCAGTTAGGTTTTTCAACCCTAAACCAATTTCCTCACTTTTGTCACTGTGGAACAAGCCTAACGGATGCATTAAACAGAGTTTTTGCTATGAATATATATATATATATTTATATATATATATATTTATACAATAGTGGTGAGTAAATAACTCATTGAATAAAAACATGTATTCTCACTGCAGTGGAATAACCACTGTGATGACATCACCACTGTGAAAATAAATGAAATTATTTTCACTGTGGTGATGTCATCTACATTTGTTTTCACTGTGGTTATGTCATCAAACCAAAAAACAGCAGAAAACATATTCCTATTGTATAATGGGGATACATTATGTGCACTCATGTGATAAGGAAAATATTTTCACTCTTGCACAGTGGCTTCTGGATAGTCATGAGTGGCTTTGCCACTCATGAATATTCAGAGGTCACTCTAAAGGAGTGAACATATTTTCCATATCATACTCATGCACATCATGTATCCCGAGGTCCAGATATTCAGAGCAGTCGTGCATTGCACAACCGAGTTGTGCCAGCACAAGTATGGAGATGCACTGAAGAGCGATATTCAGTGGGAGCCCTAGCGCAGTGCAAAACCCATTGCACCAATGTGCCACTATAATTTATGTGGAGCAAGTGCAGGGGGCGGTCCCATGAATATGCAGCACAATGGTGTATTCAACCATGATGCCATGGCTCAAGTGTGGAGCAAACTGAAGATGCACCAGCCAGACTTGTTCCTATAAAAACAGGGCACAAACACACAGACACAAGTTGCACCAAGAGTGAGAGAGAGAGAGAGAGCAGAGCATGAGAGATACTGAGAGAGACAGACAAATGACAGACAGAAGAACAGACACAGAGGGAGAGAGACAGAGAGGTGGTGTTGGAGAGGGACAGAGGGGCAGGGAGACAGAGAGAGAGAGAGAGACTCACACCCACACCCAAACACAGATAATCAGTGTACCAGCATGGCACAGAGACAGTGGCAAATGGCCCAGGGGGACACTGGACTGAAGAAGTGATGGAGAATGCACCATTCCTGATGGAGGTGGTAATGAGGGGTGTGAGGAGGCAGGAGGAACATTACATTGCCAGCGAAGGGCTCGTCAGCGGTATGCCCGTCACAGGTGGTACCGTGCCCGCATCACCTTTGAGAACTACATTGACACCAAGATTGTGGGTTGGTATCACCTGAACAGGGCCATTCTGAGGCAGCTTTGTGAGCTGTGCAGTAAGTAGATGCAGGCACCTACTAGATGAAGCCACACTAGGACTGAGGAGACCAAGGTGACCACCACAATGTGACTGCTTGCCACGGGCACCTTCCAGCAACTAACAGGGGACACCATGGGCATCACCCAATTAGCCATGTCCCGCATCCTCACACAGTTCATCAATGCTCTGCTGCCACATGCTTCAGAATTCATATGGTTTCCCCAGCATACAGGCAGAGTGTATAGCAAACATGCAGTACTTCCACAGGGTGGCAGGCATGCCTGACATGCTTGGGACCATTTACTGCACCCACATGGGTATCTGCATGCCACCTGGCCCTGAGAGAATGGCAAACCTCAACAGGAAGGGGAGCCTGAGTATCAACTGCCAGGTTGTGTGCGATGCCACAGTGTGTATCATCAATGTCTGTGCCACACACCCTGGGAGTTCACATGACACATTCATCTGGCACAGCTCTGTGCTGTGTCACAGGTTTGAACATGGGGACATCCACACGGGCCACCTAGTGGGTGAGTAGGGCATGGAAAAGGGGTGATGGGCACAGCAGATCTGGGGATAGGGTGGGCAGGGTGTTCAAGATGGGGTGGGTGCCAGGAACAGGCAAAGGGCACAGTATAGAATAGCAGAGGGCTAACCATGTCATTCTCCACACAGGTGACAGTGTGTACCTGCTGAGGCCCTGGCTGCTCATCCCCTACCAGTGACCAGCAGCTAGCATCCCCAGCAGAAGAGAGCTACAACGAGGCACACACTAGCATGTGAAATATCATTGAGCGCGTGTTTGGCATGCTGAAGGCATGATTCCGTTGCTTAGATAGGTCAGGTGGTGCCCTACAATACAGCCCCCTTAAAAGCCTGTGGCCTGTTCCTGGTCTGCTGCATACTGCACAACATGGCCATTGACTGTGGGTTAGCTGTCGAGGTGGATGAGGGTGACAGTAGCAGGGACAATGGAGACAATGTGCTGGAGGGTGGTGGGCAGCTACCCCCTGGATGGAGGGATCCCTGACTCCAACAGCAGGCACGATGCCACTGTGACACTGTCGTACAGGAATACTGTGGTGAACACAAGAAGGTGGTGTGGTACACATGCATGGGCCACATAGACAAGGACAGCACACATGCAGGGACATGCACAGTGAGGGGCATGCACACAGAGAAATGTAAAGCAGGGGTAGGGGAGCCAGTGGCACACAACCACACACAACAACACACATACACACTCACACCCACCCACTCCAGTGTTGGAATGTGGCATGGATCAGATGCATGACACAGGTGCACAGGCGCAACTGGTGCTAGACTGCCCTCATCATGCCCATGCCACATGGTCCAGTGGCCAAGCATGCACACACACAGGCAGCATGCAATATGACACACAGGCGTGCCACCATTGGTATGGCACAAGCACACCACCAATGTGCACACAGGGTATCTGCTGCAGACTGCAGTCAGGGCAGCATTCAGATCAGGGCAGCCACATGGTACCATGGTCACCATGGCTACAGGGGCAGTGCACCAGGGCTGATCAGCAGCCACAGGTTATGCATCAGCTGGGGGGGTGTCCAACAGGCCCCCAGGGGTGGAAGCACAGGACTGAGATTGTGTCCTCCTGGGGGTGTGCAGGCACCCAAACAGGTCAGCCTCAGGCATGCCTGGGATGCCTACATCTAAGCCTGGTGTCGATTGTGTTGGGGTCACCCGACACTTGGTCTGTGGGGTGGACTGCACACTGCAGGGGTCTCCTGTGCATTGCCATGCCCTGTGGCAGCCAGCAAGACAAAGCCATCGGCAATTGCACTGGCAATGAGATACAAGGATGCAGTCATGACCTCCTTCAGGCATTGCATCTTCTCCAGGATCTGTGCAGTACCCGTGTCCTGCTGTTCAGCTAACTGGTGCACCTCCACATGCAGTGCATGCACCCCAGTGGTGAACAGCACCTGTTGCTAAACAGACACTCACAGCAGTCGAGTATGCACGGCCATACGGTCCGCATCCTGGGGGACTCAGGCAGGATGTCGAACATCTAGGGGTGACCTGATATGCTGCACAGCCCCACTCTCTGGTGGTCACTGCACAGTAGGGTCTGCAGGAATAATGGGTACAGCAGGTACACCGGTGGTGGACCCTGTGTCTGGCTGCCAGGAGACACTCACAGCTTGCTGCTGTCACTCCACCACCAACGCAGGGCACATCCATGGCAATGCACATCACTGCACTGAGAGTGGTGGCAGGCAGCTGTGTCTCTGCTGGCATTGTGCTGGATGTGGTAACTGCCTGTGATGCCAGCAGGGGTGACTCCCCCACAATGTCAACCATACTGTCCAGGATGTGTGTGAAGTCTTCATCGAAGTCAGACCCCGCCCCGATCTGTGTCTCTGTGCACAGGACACCAAGGCTGGCATCCTGCAGGAACACATCCAGGGCCTCATCTGACCCTAGGCCAAGGACACTCACAGGCACTGTGGTGCCATTCTGCAGCCTGTCAGGCCCCTGGATGCTGGTGGATGTGGATGGTTCATCCTCCAGGGCCATGCCAGTGTCCATGGGTGCAGCTGCCAGTGCCCCATCCTCTGCACAGAGGTGTGCTGGTGCTGCAAGAGAAGGATGGCATGTCAGTGCTGCATTGCTCACATGTGCCCCCCTACAATGCTGACACATGTGTCCAGCAGCATGGCATGCACGTGGGTGCATACACGTACACATGACATGGAAAACGGATGCATGCACTACAGCACGCCCGTGTATACACCCTCTGAGCCACCAGGTGTGCATCGTTGACATACATACCATGCAGTGATGGGCTGCCACCAATCTGAAAACCTCCTCCAGGCACACCTTCCACTGAGATGTGGTGGATGATGGCTGCCACCAACTCCTCTATTGGCATCAGTGAGGGCGCATCTGCTGGCCTTCTTCCGGTGGCATTATGGGATGCTCTGATGGATGCCACCTTCTCTTTTATGCATCGCCTATCAGTCCCAACCATCTTGCAGCACTTCAGCACTGACCACTGGTGGCCACCATCCTGGTTGATAAAGGTTGCCACCTCCTCCCATCCAACAGTCCTGTCCTGTGGTGTGCCCATGGCACTGCTCAACAGGGTCTCCCTGTCGAGGTAGGCCTCAAACAGGGCATCTGTCTCTCCCTTTGTGAAGTTGAGCCTGTGCTTCCATGCAGACCCCTGCTCCTCACCCTCCTTCTGTGCCGACATGTTGCCTCCTGTGAACACGAACATCTCAGTGTGTCAGCGGCAGCCTCTCCCTGGTCCATCCCACCTTGCAGCTCTGTCTGCTCACAGTGTGCTGCTGTGGCATCCACCACTTACCTATCAAGGTTGCAATACTGGTTCATGGCTTGTACTGTTCCATGGTGCTTATAAGGCACAAGGCATGCAAATGAGCTTGTGTGCGCAATGGTAATGATATGCTAATGCACCCCACTGTGCTAAGCATTGGCTGATGAGCTCATTTGCATGTGGCATCTGAATATCGAGATATTGCACCATGCGTAATGATATGCTCAGCCAAGCCAGAAAGCAATGCCCACACATGTGTGGTGTGCGGACCTGAGGTGCGCATGTGTGCTATGCTGTCATGGTGTCAGTCGTGCACCATGCACGAACAGCGTGATGCATTGACACTGTGCATGCTGTGTATTGCTAGCTACACACATGCTCGTGCTTGGTGTCATGTGCCCTATCACGTACATGCGCACCTCACACTGGCCACTGACCTCTGACCACTGGGTCAGCTCCATGACCCCTTGACCCCACCGAGCCATGCCTACTGCACATTCCTAGCACTGCACAATGGGCAGGCACTGCGCATAGTCCCACGCATTGTGTATCCAGCACCTCTGGCTGCTACGCATGCCTGTTCCCACCATTTTCACTGCCTAACCATATAATAGCCATGGCACAGGGTTGAGGATGCCTTACTCAGAACTGGAGTGACATAGAGGTGATCAATCTCATTGCCTGTGTGGAGCACTGCAGTGCACAACTGTTCAGCCTGGTGCCCCTTCAGCAGGCAAGGCACAGTCTGTGGCATACCATTTCCATTCACCTGGAGAGGAGGACAGTGGTTCCTAGGACAGTGGAGCAGTGCAGGCACTGTTATGGTGACCTGAGATGGAGGGACCCTCACCAGCTCCTGAGGCTACAGGTGCGTGTCAGGTGTGGGGCTGTGCCACAGCCAGATGGGTGTTTCCATGTTGCATGTCTGCCCTGGTGCTGTACTGTGGTGTTGGCTTTGCTGCTTGGCATGCCATGCTGGTGTGTGGGACATGTCAGGCAGGGGCACACCCTGTGCACAGAGGGCTATGGGGTGGCAGCTGGTGTGGTCGGGTACTGATGTGCACCTGTCTTCTTTCCTTTCCCAGGCCAGAGGACCACAGATGGGCCAGGGCAGCAGCAGAGCATGACCAAGTGGTGCACCCTGATGGGGTGGACTGGTGCAAGCAGCACTGCAGGGGGCAGGTAAGCAATGTCATGGTCATTCTCACTGTAAATGGGGGGTGGCAATGGGGATTGGGTGCAGGCATGGCAGCCTGTGCCATGTGCCATGACAGCTGTTTGTGTCACACTGTGTGTGGTGCATGCCACTGTGGTGCATCCATTGGACAAGTGTGCTGGCTGTTGGTGGGGTGGGCATGCGCTCGGCTGCCACTGTTGTTGCTGTAGTGCTGCTGGTGCAGTGTGCCATGTGACTGTCACTGTGCAGTCGTGTGGCCATTGTGCAGTGGGGGACCACCTCTATGTGATGCCTTGGTGTGCCGTGTTGCTGGCTGGCTTTGGCCTACCCCCTGCGGGTGTCCTTTCCGGGCCCTCCAAGAATATGTGGTCCCACTGCTCATTGCGCACTGTGGGTGGGTATGGTTCCTTGGGCCATTACACTGATCACCTGTCCTGTCCTTTGCAATAGGTGTCCAGCATCCAGCGTGGAAAGCACCTCGCAGTATGCTGAGTCATCTGATGCAGTAGACACTACTGGTGGTCTCCAGCATCCTGGGGGTAGTCATCACAATCTGGAGGATATTGGCAGCAGAGGGAGTGATGTCTTGATGGGGTAGTTGGAGAGGGCCACCACTGATGTTATAGTTCTATTCATCTGTTTTCCCTGTTGCACCTTCCCTTACAGTCCCTCTTCCTGCTGTACAGTCCCTGGTCCCATTCCCCGTCCCTCACTGTACATACCTTTTCCCTGCCCCTGTTCTATTTGTACATAACTACCTGTTTTATAAATCTTTTCTAGCATACCTGCCTGTGTCTATGTCTGCTTTGCAGGCAGCATGTGGTGCCATGCTGCAGTGGCCCAGTGTCTGTCTATGTTGTGTGCATGAGGGGGCACGTGTTGTGCTTCCATGGTTCCCTGCTGCGTGCTATATGTCCCACTGTGTTAGTGTACATCCCCTGGGTTGGTGGCTGTCCATTGGGGTGTCTATGGGGTGACAATCAGGGGTGTGTGGCAGGTGTGCACATGGTGGTGGTACACAGCCATTGTCATTGTTCCAGTACTGTCCGCACGCTGGGTTGGGGTCCTCTGCTTGGCACTGAGTGACCCATCCCATGTGGTCTGCCACACTGTATGCATCCTGGCCATTCAATTCCTGCAATATGGGCTTCCTGTGTGCCTCTGTGTTGTGTGTGCTTGGTGCACGGTCCTGTGTGTTGTCTGCCATGGTCTTGTGGTGGGGGGGCACGGTCAGCAGCCTGCCTGGGGGGGTGGAGGGCTACCTTGGTGGCCCTCCATTCACAGTTGCCACCTCCTGTCTCCTGCTATCCATGCCAACATTGTGTTCTGGGGTCCAGTATCTGGATGCATGTGTGTACCCTGCTGTGCCATGCTGGTGGGGCCTCCTGTGGCCACTGTCACTGTGCTTCCTTGGCACTGTCCCCAGGTCTGTTCTCTGTGCCCTGCCCCCTCTGTTGCTGTGCTGTTCTGCACTGCCACAGTTGAGCTGGATCATCTCTGTTTGTGCAATGGTACAACTCTGCCCTATTCAGCCCCTTTGCGCTGACGCTGTTCGGCCTGCACAACCTCTGCATATGGCTTCAGTTGCACCATGGTGCATCGGATTTACACTGTGCCAGACTTGCGCCAGACTATGGTGCATTTCTGAATATCTGGGCCTATATATATATATATATATATATATATATATATATATACACACATATATATATATATATATATATATATATATATATATATATATATTCACACACAAACACACACGTGTGTGTGTGTATCTATATGTACAGAGAAAGAGTATCTGGTAGGTAAGTGCCAGAAATGTGGAAATATAATCATTGAGGGGTCAAACAAGCCAGAAAGCCATGAGCCTGAAGGGTGAGTGGTCTTTATGAGCTTCTTTGATCCCAAGATGGTAATGTTTCATAAATATCTGGGACTTACTTATAAGACATTTTATATACTGTGTTACATAAAGTTTTATGTTTAGCTTTAAGAAAACAAAGTGTGCTAGTCTAGCTTTAAGAACAAAAAGTGTGCTGGTTTGGTCCTAGGAAAAATCTTTCTGGTTTGGGCTGCATAGCTGTGGTCCTTTTAGGTTTCCATAGTGTACTTCCTATAAAGCGAAGTGTGGTTCCAGCGTTTCTTACTATAGTATTTTTATTAAATGCAGCATGGAAGAGAGAAGCTACAATACTTGATAAGTGACACAAGGCACTATTTTTAATACAGTTTATCTTTGATTTCCATGGGTGACTGTTAGTTTGGCAAGTGATTCGGAGGCAGTAGTAAAAGGGGAGCCTGAGTTCATTGCTTGGGGACACTTTTTTTTCAGAGTTTAAATTTGATTTTCACATGTGGTTGGCAAGTGATATGGAGGCAGCAGTAATAGGGGGCTGTGTTTGTTGCTTGGGGACACAGTTTTTACACAGGTTAACATTGATTTCCAGGTGATTAATAGTTTTATTAGGTATATTTTATATTCTGTGTAATTAGATTGCTGTAGTCACAACTTTTAGGTGTATTGTAGCTGGGAGGTTATTACAAATAATAATAGTGTTGTAATGTAGGGGTTGTTACATACATTACTAGTTCTGTAAAAGCATTAATGTTTTTGTCCAGACTTGTAATAAAGTGGTAATAGACTGCTGATTACAATGTAATGGAGTGTTGTAATTACTTAATATTTCTTAATTATCATATGAGAAAATATCTGAATGTCTTTATAATAGGGAAGAAAACTCCCAACCATGTGAGGGAGAGAGCACATGAGAGTGAGCAAGAGAGACATTTGTTTTCAAAAGTTTTACCAGGAAAGGTTCAGTAGATTGTTTAATGTTAAACCACAATTTTTGCACCAATAACTTTGGATAGAGTTTGACAAACTAGCAGTATAGCAGTATGGCTGCCAGAGTCTCAAGACTTAAAAAGTTTTGTGATAGTATCTTATTCAGTTTTTGGTTTTCCTATAATTATCAGGTTTTTTTTTTGTTTGTTTGTTGTTTTTTTTTTTTTTTGCTTTCTCGTACAGCCTAGATGATGCAGAATTTTATTATGAAACTTTGAGTATAAGGGCTGGTACTGATGTAATGCCTTTTGAAGGTTTTGTGAAAAATAAATGATACAGTTCCAGCTATAAGTACTTAAAGTACACTTTTTGGATGACCTTCTATCTCAACTGTTAAAAAACAGCGATCGTGAGTGCTTATTTCTATGATTTACTTGTTGTGAGAAATATTTTACTTGTAAAGAAAAAAAGTTTGTGGCAGATGCTAACTAGTTTTTTCCTTAACTAAAACACACTGAAAATACATAAATATGATCTATTTTCAAAAATCAAACACCTGAACCATGCTAAACAGGACTCATTTAGTTATATTCTGGTGTTTGTTTTTTGAAAATTGCCCTGGAAATAACATTTCAGTCCACCAGAAAATCATGGGTGCCCAGTTTAGGAGAGGAGTTGTTCAGCCATTATTCTCAATGTGAGAACATTGGGACTTTCTTGAAATGTGAAACCACAGCTGGAGTTGTGTTGCCAGCTTCAGTTAGAGCAGTCAGTCAGAAATCTCCTGCTCTCTCTGCCTCTTGCTCTCTCTCTCTTTATATCTATCTATCTATCTATCTATCTATCTATCTATCTATCTATCTATCTATCTATCTATCTATCTATCTATCTATCTGTCTGTCTGTCTGTCTGTCTGTCTGTCTGTCTGTCTGTCTGTCTAGCTGTCTGTCTGTCTGTCTGTCTATCTATCTATCTATCTATCTATCTATCTATCTATCTATCTATCTATCTATCTATCATTCTATCTATCTATCTATCTATCTAGCTATTTATCTAGCCATCTATTAAAATTACTAATGGACTGGGATGCCCACCCCAGGTACCATTTCTTTCTCCATGCTCCCCTCCAGGTGGCTCACCCCTTTCCTATTTAGATTCATGTGGAATAAAGGGACCAGGTTGCCCATCCCTAGTACCACTTCTCTTCATCCCTCCTCCCCTCATGGTTGCCCGCTCCGTTCCCATTATTTATGTGGCCACACTGAGGTGCCCACCCTGGTACTGCCAAACAGTAACTCAATACAGGGGATCCTAATCAGCAGTGTGGGAAAGTCCCTTGAAACTAATAAAACGGTTCCTTATTGATTATTTTCATTTGTTTCAACCTATAAAAAAGAAAATGGTCCCTTGTCGATCTGACCACTCCCACATGCCTCCATCAACCCCACCCCAACCTTCCACTCAACACCCACACCCCCACACACACTCTCACTCATCTGAACATATCCTACAGTATAGATGCACCCTCTGATTGAAGACATGTCTTGTTGCTTGAACCAGCAAACTGTGATATGGGAAAATAAGGTAAGTCTAGGTTAATGTATTTCATTGGGGTTTAAACTTTTATTTATAACTTTGTCATTTTGGAGTATTTTTACCCCAGATGTTCCATATGTTCCTTTTGGGACATCACCTCATGAACAAGGGTGATGACATTTTTCAAATCCATCAGAAAGGTGACCTTGTGGTCGCTGTGTGAAATCACCTTTCAGGTAGGATTTGAAAATTTTCACCACTCTTGTTCATAAGGCAGGGTCATAAGAAGGCTATGTTGAGAATTTGGAGTTGACTGTTGCTGTAGCAACTAGTAGGCATGTCATCAGCTCCTCCCTTAGCAACCAGGAGCAGGCTAAGGAAATAGCGGTAGCAAGGGGGCACTTTTTTAAAGCTGAGAGATCAGTCACAGCTTACTATCAAGTAGTCTTTCCCCTTTAGATACGTAGGCAGCATTTTAGTGGAATTTATTTTAGTTGCTGGGCTACACAGCGTGAGTGTCCCCTTGCTCTACTTCTGGGTCGAATGCTATTTCAATCGACCCACAAAGTGAGCATGGCGAGCTTAGATGGAGCGAGTGCTCAGTGTCATGCGTGGAGATTCATGCAGAGACTGGCGTGCATGTCTTTGTGTGTCTGCCATGTCAGTCATGGAATCTGTGGACTGGGGCAAATAGGAATGCTTGAGAAGTGTAGCTAGGAGTGTTTAGTATCCAACATCAATGGTGTGTAGCTTCCCATCAGTAATTTGCACAACGATAGGTTCCTTCAACTTCATCAAGTTTATATCATGGCTAGCAAAATATTAATGATGGATATAGAGTTAGGAATCAAGTGCAGTGGTTGTAATATGTACAAACTGGTGGATGTAAAAACTATGCACAAACATTTTGTCTGTGATTAATGTTTGCATAACACTAAACTCATTAAAGAATTGAATCATTTCTGTGCTCAGCTAGAAACATTAGAAAAGAGTCAGGATGAGATGTGTGCAGAACATAAGGATCTGACTAGTCTGAACAAAACGCCAACCCAAACAAACAGTCAGGACCTCACAGAGCAAAGTAATAAAAGGAAACATGTTGAGAGTGAACAAGAAATGGAAGTGAAGAATTGGTCATTGGTAACCAATGTGAAAAGAAAAAAAGAGGGAGGAGTCCACTAAAGGCAGTAATGTTAATACTTGTGGGGGTATAGAGAACCCTATGGATACAAATCATGGGAGTTCACAGTCAGGGAGTACTATCACAGACCCTGCCCCATCCACATTCACTAGCCACTGTACAGTACAAGGAACAGCATTTACAAATGATTTAGTGATCCTGGAGCCTACCCCAATAAATCAAATTCTGATTATGCTGACAAACAGATATTCTGTGCTGGCAAAGAGGGGGAAAATGGGGGACCACAACCTGCAGGAGAATCCTCAGAGCAAATGGTTAGCAGTGACACACCAAGACATACTTTAATACTGGGTGACTCAATAATCAAATAAACTGATAGATATATTTGTGGAAGGGACAAGGACAATGTAATGGTTAGCTCATTTTTGGGAGCACAATCTCGTGACTTAACATGCATGGTTGATAATGCTTTAAGGGGAGCAGGAGAGAAACCATTAGCAATAATACACATTAGCACTAATGACTTGGTAACAAAAACACAGGCCCAGTTTGAGCAAGATATCATAAAACTAGCAGACAAACTGACAACAAAGGGGGCAGCGATTGTATTCTCTGAAATACTCCCAGTCCCTAGAGCATCCATTTACAGACATAAAAGGATATTCAAAGCTAGTCACTGATTAAGTAGGTGGATGAGAGAAATGAATTACCATTTTATCAAGCATTGGGCTTTTTTATTAACAAGCCAGAGATGTACTGTATGGATGGCCTACATTTGAGTACTAAGGGGAATAGGGTATTGGGAACTAGAATAAAAAATGAAATCTCTAAGAATTTAAACTAGGTGGACTGGGGGTGACGGTGTTGCACCTGGGATATGCCCCCTATTGTACTACATACACTTTACACAGTATTCTTTTTCTTTTATACTGTGATACTGCTATTTTGCACCAACATGAAGATTTAGGCACCCATTATAGAAGCATGAGTGCCAGAAATGTGCTTTGCTGCTAATATATGCTAATGTTTACATCCTTTATAGGATTATATCATGTATGATTATCTTACAGCACTATAATGCATTATGTTTGTCTTCTACATATATTCTATATATAGTCTACCTAATCACTAATAAGAGGACTCTTAAGGATCATCAGTGATTACTTTATACATTATGGTCCAGATATTCAAAGGGATTATGCATGGTGCAACAGAGTAGTGCTGGAGCGACCCCTGCAATGTGTCCAAGGCAATATTCAAAAGAAGGACTTGTGCATCACAAGTCCAGATGCACCGGGGTGCATTGGTAATGTATGCAGTGCATCTGAAAGAGGTGTGCCCACGCATATGCGGCACATCCTGATATTCAGCCCAGGATGTGCGATGCATCTGCTGGCATAATCCCTAGATTCGCTGCATACCAGTGCATAAAGTTGAGCCAGAAAAAAAGGCTCAAATGCTGGCCACCCACAGGTGGACAGCTGTATTGCAAGACACAGCACAGCAGCCTCCAGTGATGGGTGGCCACCCAATCACCCAGAACACAGTCCACAAGCACCCATATAGTCCTCGGCAGTCCAGTGGTACTCCCCCCTCCCTGTGGCCCAATCACAGGTATTAGTAACTAAATTAATATTTCCTGGTAGTCTAGTGGTAACCCCCCTCCCTCCTGTAAGCCTGATTGCTGGGTGTAATACATGTAAAACAGCCCTGGTAGTCTAGTGGTCCCCACACTCCACCGATGCACTGATCACCTTGAAATATTAATGTTTCTCCTCCCTGGTGATCTAGTGGTATCTTGAACCCCTCTCGATGTAGAGATCACTGGTAATCTGTATAGTAATATACCCCTGGTGGTCCAGTCCCCCCCCATAGCCATGATCGCTGGTAAATGAGACACATCCCATCTCTGGTGGTCTAGCAGTGTCCCCAACCTCCCACCCACACAGCACTCCCTGTCCACCCAGCCCTCCCATCTTCAGCAGGCAGCATAAACCTGCCCGCATACCACCTGGCTGCCCACCAAATGACAGTTTACAGTATGTACTGTAAGCCCATTGGTCCACACTGTGGACTAATGGGCTTGCAGGGCATACTGTATGAGACAGTCACAAACATGTGAATGAAGTCCAGTCATATATTTGTGTCTGTCTCATACAGTATGTCCTGCAAGCCCATTGTTCCACACTGTGGGCCAATGGGCTTACAGCGCATACTGTAACCTGTCGTTCAGTGAGTGGCCGGGTGGCATGTGGGTGGGTTTATGCTGCCCGTTGATGACAGGGGGAGCTGGGTGGGCAGTGGGTCCTGTGTGGGGGGTTGGGGTGCCACTAGACCACTGGGGCAGGGATGTGTCTCAGTTTCTGGTGATCTCAGCTACAGGCGGGTGGGGCCACCCTGTTACTATGTTCTACCAAAAATTCACAAAAGTATTAGTAACCATCCTGGAAGACCCATTATTTCCTCTATAGGTTCAATTACAGAGAAACTGGGTATGTCTGTGGACTTCTTTTTACAAAGAGAAGTATTAAAACTTGCATCCTACACAAAGGATGCTGCACATGTCCTTAACAAACTTAAAGATGTACAGTGGACAGATGGAATGTTATGGCTGACTATTGATGCTGAATCCCTTTACACTCGCATACAACATGAACAAGGACTGGATGCCTGTAGATATTATCTAGAGAAGGGAGACACTACAGAGGATGTTCCTGTTGACTTTATTATGTCAGCCATTAATTTTATCTTGACCCACATCCACTTTGAATTTTTAGGAGATCATTACAGGCAAATTCAGGGGACAGCTATGGGTGCTTGCATGGCACCATCATATCCCAATCTGTTTCTAGCTGAATGGGAAGAAATCTCAATATTTCAGAACACAAACCCATTTTTAGACAAAATAACTCTATGAATCCGCTTTATTGATGACATTTTGGTTGCGTGGGAAGGGGACATGTTGGAAGCAGAATTACTCATGTGATGGCTAAATGATAATAATATTAATATGAGATTTACATTTAAAATAGACCCAAACAATATAGATTTTCTAAACCTCACTCTGAAAAGACCCACTCTCCCTGATATGCCTATTACCAGTAAGAACTATAGGAAACTCATGGCTACTAACAATCTACTTAGAGCTGAGAGTGCACACTCCATAAATTTGAAAAAATTATATTCCCTATGAACAGTTTCTGCATTTATGCAGAAACTGTACAGGAGACTTAGACTTTTGGGTTCAAGCAGAAGAACTTAGGAGAAGATTTATAGAAAGAGGATATAAGGATGACTTACTCATACAAGCAATGAACAGATCATATAGCATGAGAAGGGGAGAACTACTTGAGGAGAAAGAGAAAGATGCTACCCCCAAAAGTATGCTTGTGACATTTGTTACTGAACATAATAACTGGTCGGTGCAAATAGGTAACGTTGTGTACAAGAACTGGCATATTTTGCACTCTGACAGAAATCTAAGGGAGGTAGTTGGAGAAAAAACATGCATTACCTTCTCAAGAGGGTCTAATCTGAAAGACAGACTACTCAAAAGTAGACTAACTAAGCCAGCCAAAAGTATATGGCTTGACACTAAACCCTTAGAAAATTTTAAATGGCAGAGGTGCAATATTTGCAGTTACTGTAACACAGGGTCTGAATTCATACACTCTGAGAACCAACAAAAATATGAAATGAAGGATTTCATTAATTGTGACACATCATTTGTAGTTTATGTTTTATGGTGTGGATGTAAGTAAATGTAGATAGGACAAGCAACCAGAGTATTACAACAAAGAATTCAAGAGCATGTCAGGAATATAATTAATGCAAAGACTGACACTCCGGTAAGCTTACACTTCTTTCAAAAACACAACTCGGACCCTAAGAGTTTAAAATTTATGGGACTTAACTAGCAACAACCCCTAAAATATGGGGGTGACAGAATCAATGAACTGCTGAAAAAAGAAAGTAGATGGATTTATAAACAGGGGACTGTAAAACCAGATGGGTTAAATGATCAATGGGACCTAAAATCTTTTCTAAAATAAAAGAAAAAATAGATTTTTTGATAACTGATTCTGTTAGTAAATGTATCTGTTAATATGTGTATTAATTTATTTCTATCTTTTTTATTTTTCCTTTGCCTCCCACAAATAACCTGGTGAATGAATGTCTGTAGATCCCCAGCCCAGAGAATGGTTCTTTCACCCATAATATGGATGGAAGTAGACTTAGGGTGACCACAACTTGACGTTTTTCCCTGGTCCACTTAAATCTGTTTTTTTCTATCTATTTTGTTCACAGTGTTTGAAAATATGTGACCTTGCTCCTTTACATGAATGTCCATTCAGTTACTTTTATGTTTTCAGTAGCACTATTAAATGAAGATGCTTAGAGTATTATACAATGATTATAGAACTTAAATGGACTTTAAGAGATTGTTTTGTAAATGACAGACTAACTTTCATATTGCTGTATACCTAAGAAATTGGTGAATTTTCTCCATTAAAGAGTTTAAGCATTAAGTCAGAACTATATTATAGATTGAATTAGATAAATGTACTGACTATTTGCTAGTCTGCAGATTAATAGTGAGTGTGTATATATAGAAGCATATCTAAAAAAGGTTTCTTTGTGTAAAAAAAGGTTTTTGTGCATATTGATTTGTTTATATTAGAGAAAATACTCTTATGTTTAAAAATCATTTATGTCACTTGTTTATGACATCATACTTTGTTTAAATGTGGCTCTGTTTCTTCACTAAACCATACCCCCTTGAAGGCTAGTACGCCAAAGTGCAGGGGTTCCTGGCCGTGATTACCTGGCAGTAAATGCAATTATAGCTTTATCTTTACTTGTGTGGAGCTGCTCTTATTTACTTTTACTCATGGTATCTAGATAACAAATTGGTGACCGTTTGGCAGGTGTCTGGGTGATAGTCACTGAGACCATCACTGTGACATCTACCTCTCTCTCAAACTTCTTCCCCTACACTCCCAGTGAGCTCTTCATGGTGATAAATTCATCTCTAAATTCTGGCTTGGATCTCTCCCCTCATATATCTCCTCCTCTCTTGGCATCCCTACCCTCTCCCTCTGTTCCCTGAAATCCCAAGCTGACACTTGCACCCTCTCAATCCCCTGGAGAACCACTTCCTCTGGCCAAAAAGCAGTCTCCTACCACATGCCTAAAATGTGGCATGCTCTTCCTCCACAAATCCATCACTCCTCCTCCTCCTACCACCCCTTTACCACTGCATTGCACAACTACTTCACACCCTCTTTCACCTTCTCCTGACCCCCTTCCATATGTGTCTCCCTCTCTGTTTTTCTCTCCCTCTCCTCTTCCTCACCCCAACCCTACTTGCACTTATACTCATACTTCTGCTTATAGACTAGCTCTTAAATAGTGGTGACTGATTCCTGTGTATTCACCCTGCTGCATAGGGGTGACTGGTTCCTATGTGTGCATATTGCACTAGTGTACTGTCTGTATTTTATGCATTGTCAACCTTGTATCCTATTGCTTGTTACCTATACTGTTTCTATTTTGTAAGCTGCTCCTAGGAATTGCCTGCACAGAAACTCTACAACAGCCTATATTATCTCATATGCCATGTTCCTGTTTTATAACTGTATGTATAATTACACCATCTGTATATATTTTACCTGAACTTGTAATCTGTATATCCCTTTCCCCTTTCCCCCAGGACGTACTGTGAGATGAGCATTTAGTTGCTCAGTGTATCTTTCCTGGTGAAACGATTCAATAAATAAATAAATAAAATAATTTTCTCTGTAAATTAAAACACTGGGCAAGAAATCCCCAGTGACAAGCAGCTGAGAGTGTCTTCTGTTTAAATAGTTTCTGTCAGCTTGTGTACCACAGTGCAGACAAAACAAACTTCTTGCCAGATATTCAAACTCTGTGTAATGAGTTATTTTATTATTTTTTTTCCTTCTTCTTTCTCTGTTGGAACACACAGCTGTAAAGGGATCTGAACAGACAGATAGTTTGCTTTCATTTGTGGTTTCAAATCCTAGTGGGTCTATACTCATCTAGAAGTCCACATACGCCAAATGCTGTTTGTGTCCTGTTATGAACTTTGGTTGCAAATAAAGTTCTTAATCCACAAACAGCTAAGGGTTTCTCATTTTAAATGAAGTGTCTAAAAAATCAGTACTGAAGTTGAGGCTGGATGCCTCACAAAATCAAGCTGCCTACAGTGGTTTGGATGATTTTGCCAATGTGGCAAAAACCAGAAACAATCCCATGAGGGTGGTTTCTGAACACCATAGTGAATTGAAATTTGGTACCAAGGGAAATATTCCTGAACATTTGCTAGTTGCAACACTATTCATTTGCTTAGAATTTTCTCTCAAAAAAATGTGATACTCTGAAATCAGATTACACTGCATACAGGCAAAAGATGAATGTGTTGAATGCCAGATCTACTGAGAAAGTTAACAAGCTGTTATTTCAGCACCAGACCTTGACTAAGCAATGTGATTCATTACTAAGTAATTATGAAAACAGTAGATGTGAAGTGTATGCTTTGAAAATCAAATGTGATAAAGCTTCTCTTGATAAGAGGGAAGTTTTATGCTATGAGAAAATCTTGCGGTCTGAAATTAAGGTACTTCACAGCATGCTCGCTCATGTATGTGAGGAGCTAGAATGTAAAAGTAAAATAAGTGCCCAACTTACCACTGTGTGTAGAAACTTGGAGAAACAGGTTATGTATAATTTGTGCAATACCAAGTCTGAGGTTGATCTTATAAATCACAAGGCAGAAATGGTGAATGAAGCACTAAACGCAGGGGCAGACACAGAAATACTGGTGATTGGGGACTCCATGTTAAGGAACATGGACACAGTGCTCACTTCAGGTTGTAAAAGCAACACGACAGTGAACTGCCTGCCTAGGGCAAGGGTAAATGATGTCAAACTAAGGTTACCCAAATTACTTGTTGATTCATCAACAAAACAGGTAGTTGTGATTCACGTCGGGACTAATAATGTGGGGAAAGAGCTTGAGAGAGACATAATAAAGGAAATTCTCGATAGTGCAGATTTCATAAGGACCAAAGGCCAAACACCAATCATTTCTGCAATTCTTCCACGGTAGAGATATAATCCAGGAAAAAACTATACCATTCAGAGAATCAATAGTAGATTGCTAATCGGATGTTTCACAAGGGACATAGGTTACTATAGATACTTGGGCAAGTTTCTTAAACAACAAATGTTTATTTAAAAAGGACTGATTACACCTAAATTCACAAGGGACAAAACACTAGCAACTGCAATAAAAGAGCATCTACACATATATTTAAACTAGGTATGGGGGGGGCAGCACCTAGGCAGCAAAGTACTGCAAACAATAAAATCAAGATCTGGGAAAAAGCTCCCTAAAACTGTACATCAGTGTATACTTTACAATACACAGAGTTTAAATAATAAAAAAGATGAACTGGAAGCAGGAATGAAGGAGGAAAATGTTTTAGATGTGGTTTACATAACAGAGACTTGGTGGACAGACTAGAATGACTGGGGCAGGGAAATACCAGGTTATGCCCTATTTCATAGGGACAGGATGGGGAAGAAGGGAGGGGGAGCAGTAGCATATATATCAAATAAATTAAAAACTACAGATATTACTGATAAGGTTAACTTAGGTATTACAGGGCCAGAAACTATCTGGATCAAGATAGATTCTGGTACAAACAAACCAGTAATATTAGGAGTATGCTATAGACCCCCTGGGGCAACAGCAGAATTGTCAGATCAAATAAATAAGGAAAGAACCAGAGCCTGTGAAATGGGTAAAATGATATTAGTAGGGGACTTCAACTATAATGATACAGACAGGAGTGGCCAACATGCCTTATATCAATAAGGTAAAGTATTCCTTGAGCTCTGTCAAGAGCTTGATATAACCCAATATGTAAATACCCAACTAGGGGGAAAAATACACTGGATCTGGTCATGGCAGTAAAATATATTAACATTATAGAATGCCTCCCCACTGTGCCACTAGGAAATAGTGATCATGATGGAGTGAGCTTATTGTTTCAACAACACATACCTATAGAGAAAGGGAGCAGAGAAATTTATAGTCAAAAAAACAGCAGACAAATCAAAAATACTCACAGAACTAGATAATATAAACTGGGAAAGCATACTGGCAAATAAGACAGTGGAGGAAATGTGAGACACATTTACAAAACAAATTTTTGGAATATGTAATGAACACATAAAAAATGTCAAGATGTATAATAAAAATGGTAAAAAACCAAGATGGCTAACAAAAACATTAGTCAAGCTGTTAAAGCGATAAAAATGGTTGTATGCAAGCTATAGAAAAAATTAAAATTATCATAACTGGTCATTGTATAAACAAACACAAATTAAATGTAAACAACTAATAAAGAGAAGTGAACAAAGAATGGAAGTCACACTGGCTGCTACTGCAAAAAGGGATAACATGCAGAACTTCTATAGCTATGTAAATTTCCTAAAACAAACAAATAATAACCTATGCGCCATCAAAGAAGGCGGGGCTCTAATATCAGATCCCAAGAAAGTAGCAAATATCTTTAATAGCTATTTTAGTACAGTTTTTTCTGCCAAATCTGGGGACCTGGTTAATTTTAAACCAAATAGGGAGTTAGACACAAAGATCACACCGAACATCATTCAGGATAAAATAAAAGCCTTAAAGAATTCTAACTTGGCAGGGCCAGACTACACAACATTCTTAAATTACTCTCCCCAAACATAGCAATACCGGTAACACCTATCTTCCAGCAGTCGCTGGAAACTGGGGAGGTACCTGGGGATTAGCTGACAGTGAGTATGATATCAATGCATAAGAAGGGGGATAGATCTGACCATACTACTATAGGCCCATAAACCTCACCTCTGTACCAGACAAACTGATGAAATTGGTATTAAAATATATAATAAATTCATGTATAGCAAAAACAAGCAGGGATGATAGTTTTTTCTGGCAAATACCGCTGGCTGCCTTGCTTACAATGTTACCCTTGAATTGTATTAATCTGTAATCTGTTTGTAATGTCCACATTGTTGTAATGTCTGTCTTGATGTTCCCCATAATTTGTATTTCTCTGACATGGAACCTTTGTAAAAGAGTCTTGGCTCAAAAGCATTTGTAATCCCAGACTTGATAAATAAATAAAAATAAATAAATTGTTGGATACACTGGCAGCATACCAGGTACTCATTAATGACCCCCTATACAGGGACTGATAGCACCACACACACAGGATTTTCACATCCTGACTGCTAGTGGTACATCTTATAATAAATAAACCTAACTAAATGCACTAGGCAATTTTTATTTTGTTGAACAAAAAAAAAAAAAAAACAGGTTTAGACTCAGGCCTATTTGGTTCTGATATATCTATTTGAAATAGGGCTGATACAGCCATTATTCCAGCACCATATGTTAAAGGTTCATGATAGTATGAAATATAATATCATACATCCCCTACTGCATGGTATACATGATCTTGCTCATGAAAAGCGATTTAAATTTACAACATTAAGGATATTGTGATGGTGTCTGACCTGACAAAGGTTAATATTAATGAATTCATTTCTGCTCACATTAAGGAAGCAGATGATCATCACATAGCTAGGAAAGTTCTCTGCACTGACTGCAGCTATTATGTTCTTACAACCCTTTGGTTATCTCTCCCAGTATCTGGAATTAGGACATATCCCTGATCTCATACATGACAGACATATGGGTCACTAGTATTGTCACATTTTGCACTTCTATTGCATGTGTTAACAAATGTTTTTTTTTGAATCTAGCACTATTCCCTTGTCAATGGCAAGGAATCTTAGATATGTCACCAGTACTGCTCCATGTTTCAAAACTTATTCCTGCACAATCCAGGAAGTCATGTTTATGCCTCTCACAGTGTCATTGCTGCATTTCCATCTGGCAACATCCTTCTCTGATCATCTGGCAACCATCCATTCTATTGGTCATCTTGATGGGAACTTTTATCATGAAAGTTTGAAACTACCTTCTTTGCTTGTTTACCATGAGGTCTTGGAATCGTGACTAACTCCAAACTTTGATTGTCTTACCTGAAAGGATCATCACCTTTTATGCAGATGTGACATCTTCCAACTTGTCTTACCAACTTGTGAATACTGGCCTAATAACTGAAATTAGGCTTCCACTTGTGAACTCTCAAATAAACTGTATTCGGTCCAGCCAATCCAGATTCTACAATCAAGCTCATTGTTATGCAGACTATGGAGTCAAGCCTGGGATGGGGGGGCAACCCCCTAACTTCAGCAAGATGATTCTTCTTCATTTGATCTACAATCAAGAAATCCATTTTCTTCACTGCTTGTTTACCAACCCTGGCTGGCACCTTATACAAACTGAGTACTGTCATTAACTTTTATATTTTGTGCAGCCGTGTGATCATCTTCAACTGAACACTGTTGCTATTCCATTGTAAAACTCAGAGTGCAATATGATGCACCCCCTGCTGAGGAGGCCTCTGTAAATGCTGCAGCCTCTTGTATATTTGGATCTACCTTTGGAAAATCTGAATGCATCTAATTTGAACTATGAATCTTGATCTAACACTTGAAGGAACCCTGGATTTATCCCTGGAATTGTTTGTAGTTTATAGCTTGTGGACACTGACATTTTGTGTCCTGTCCAACTTACCAACTGAAAAATGCCATCCTCCAAGGTGGTATATTCTGCTGATGTGGAATGTTGTGTGGTGACCAACTATACATTCTTCTGATATGGACTAAAAGTTATATAAAATGAACTTTTCTAACTTCTATTTTTACTCCCTAAACATGTTATAGGTTATATACGGTAATCACACCTGGTCCCATCCTGAAACCAGATACCAGTAAGTCTAGTCTTAACTATCTTGATGCACTATCTCAATTTTCACTTATTTTTAATATCCATACGGGCAACTTAAATTTGTCTCTCCAATATCTTCCTGATAGGACAGATACACACCTGATAAATAGCAATAATTACTGATTGTTTAGATATTGGAAAACTCCATTGTGAAGTTGTATTCCAAATGTTTATAGTAATACAAGGTTTACTAACATTTTCCCTTAAAATTATATTTTGTTGTTTAAGAAAAATCCTAAAACACCACTGTGACCAGATAAACTTCCTCTATTAGGCTTATGCCTTGGGCCTGTAGACAAATGGTGCCTAACCATCATCTTTTTGTTGTGTTGCCACTTTTGCAATTAGAGCAACAAAGAGGGGACTGTTGCACCTGGGTTATGTCCCTTATCATCCCACATTAACCTTACACTGCATTCCTGGTCTATAGCATATTCTTTGTCTCATATGATACTCATTAATAATTCTGTCTCCTAAGTCATTATCCAATGGGGTATGTCTTATACAATCTTGTTTATAGTATAAGACCAATACATAACGGTTCTCATATCCATAACTATAAGGTAATCTCTTTTGCTATAATGTTATCTGTTGTATATAACTTTGTGTGACCCAGCCCCACATGGAGATCTTGGACATTCTGGAGATTATGTACATTCTTCTGGAGAGTGGTAAGAAACCCATCTCCCTTGTGATTTTCTCTGTCATATGCTTGGGGTAAGTATTGTAATAAACTATTATTATTACTCCTGCTTGTGTACAAATGTTTCTTGTCTGACACTGAAGACTTACAAGAATCTTATTATTTACTCTAGAGCTGGTATCTAGATAACAAAGAGCAGCACAACAGGATAGGTCTTCCTGACAGTAATATTACACTGCAAAGTAACAAAAGAAAAATAAACAGGTTAAGGCTCTGCATTTAAATGCCAGAAGCCTAAATCAAGAGAAATTAGCAGAACTTCATTGACTGATTACTACTATGAATATCAACATAGTAGTTGTCACTGAGACTTGGTGGAATGAAAAGAGTGGTTGGAGGAAAGCCATACCTGGATTTCAGTTGTTCCAGAGGGATAGGGAGAGTTGCAGAGGTGGTGGAGTGGCCATTTACATTAGGGATACCATTGAGTGCACTACTGGTTTAACTCCCCCAGACCTAGGAGTTACTATAGAAATGTTATGGCTGAACATAACAGATCTATGCAAGAGAAAAATAAGGACATAAAATTGCTATAGACCCACTAATAGCCATGCATAGTATACTATTAGACTGATGGAACATATATGAGAAGAGGCTAATGACAATGATATACTTGTCATGGGTGACCTTAACCTCCCTCAAATTGATTTGATTGGTGACAGAATCAGTGGTACAATGGAGAGCAAGGTGGTAGAGCTGTTAGCAGCCTTGGATCTGCAACAGCTTATTCAGAAACCAACCAGGGGAGAGAACATACTAGATGTGCTACTGGCCAATGTACATCAAGCCATCACTAACATTGAGGCCATTTCACCACTCTGTAATAATGATCACAATGCAGTGACCTTTTCTATTAACAGAGCCAAGCATACCACTATGGGGGAATGATGCGTAAAAACTATGCTAAGGCCAATTTTCAGGCAATGAGAAAGACAGCATCAGAAATAGATTGGAACACATTAGTTGGTGATATGAACGCTGAAATGGCATGGGAACATCTTACTAGTATATTAGCAACATTAGAGGACACGTTTCTTCCATCTTTCAAGGTCTATAACAACAAAGGAAAAAAAGCCCTTGTGGTTTTCCAGGAGGATAAGAAAGCTAATCAGGAAGAAAAGATCTGCCAATAACACAATGAAAAAATATCTCTCACCCAGTGCTATTACCAAGTATAAAAAGGCACAAAAAAAACTTAAAATTGAGATAAGAAAGGCAAGAGCAGCAACTGAGTTCAGGCTGTCCCACTCCAAGCATAACCATAAGACTTTTTATTCATACATCAATGAAAAAAAGAGGGGATGATAGGTCACTAGGGTCATTGATAATTATTAACAAAACATATAGTATCCACTGGAAATGACTGAAGAATTCAATAAATATTTCTGTTCAATCTACATACCTGGGGAACAACCCTCCAATCTCACACAGCCAATGAATCTCAATACAAATATCAGAAACATAATTACAGACGATAAGGTCCTCAATAAATAGTTAGACCTTAATACATGTAAATATACTGGACCAGATGGACTTCATCCCAAATTGTTGAAAGAATTGGCCTCTGAAATCGCACCCTGCACTGTAGATATAGGGAACAAATCACTATTAAGTGCCTGTGTACCCACTGATTAGCACAGAGCAATAGTAATACCTATTTATAAGAAGGGCAGTAAAGCCAACCCCAGCAACTATAGGTCCATTAGTTTAACTTTTATTGTGGGCAAAGCTATTGAAAGCATAATCAGGGATGAGATAGTAATAGATCTAGTAAGTAGAGGGTTGAAAGATAAAGCACAACATGGCTTTCCTACAAACAGATTATGTGTCACTAACCTGATTACCTTCTATGAGTTTGCTAGCCTGAATTTGGACTAGGGTAAGGGGGTAGATGTAATTTTTTTAGACTTTAGGAGGGGAGGTTAACAGTAAAAATTGCACAAAGTGCAAAAAATGTAACATTTCCTGCATTTGGGATCAGGAAATGAAACCCTTTCCCAAATGCACTGCCTGCCTCCCTTGCTGCCAGTGATTCATCCCATTGAACAACGGCAGCTGTTCGGCAGATCCCTGTCCCAGCAGAGGTCTTATCCTTTGCCTGGGAGAGTGCATTACTGTGCATACTGCCTTTTTCAGTTTTGCACCCTCTTGCTCATCCATACTGTGCTGTTACTGTTCCATGGTTTTGTCATACGCTGTAGACATACGACAAAGGGACCCGGTCGGTTTGATTTGCTACCGCATAATATCTTGATTAGGAAACTTACTGATTTCAGAGTGAATATACATCTGGTACAGTGGATTCAGAGTTGGCTAACCAACAAAATGCAGGCTGCTAGAATAAATGATGTGGTGTCACAAAAGGGAGATGTGACCCATGGGGTCCCACAGGGCTCGGTCCTGGGGTCACTTCTGTTCAATTTATTCATCAGTGACCTCAGAATTAAAAGTAACAACAATTTGGTCAAATTCACCAATGACATTAAACTGAGGGAGTAATTGACACAGCTGAGCAAAGGAAAATGATGCTTGAAGATCTTACAAATAAAGAGAGATGGGTTAAGGAGAATAAAATCAGCTCAATACAGAAAAGTGTGCCATCTTACATTTTGGCAGAAATAATGGGAAACAAATGTATCAGTTTAATGGGATTGACATCAGATCTGTGGCCTCAGAGAGAGACCTAGGAATTATTGTCAGCAATTATCTCAAAACAAGCACCCACTGTAAGAATTTAGCATCTAAAACAAGTCATCTCCTAAGCTGCATAAACAGATCCTTTTCATTGAGATCAAGTTCTGTCTTAGTGCCCCTACATAAGTTATATGTTAGGCCTCATATGAACCATTGTTCTCAGATTTGGAGTCCTTACCTAAGAGAAATATATTTATGTGCTGGATAAGGTGTAAAGAGGATTCACTAGATTTTACAAGAGTTATAGGGAGCTACCCTATGAACAGCAGCTTTGTGAAATGGGAATCTGGGCCTTAAACCTAAGAAGAACTAGAAGTGATTTGTTACTCCTATAAAAACTTCTGGACAACCCAGTATTATGTATTGAACTGAGACTGGTATAAAGGGCATGAAATATAACCCTAGGGGACATAAATGTTAGCTTAATGAGCCAAGTTTTAAAACTGATCTCAAGAAATATTCATTTTTACCAAGGGCCATTAGACTATAGAATTTGCTTCCAGAAGAAGTAGTCACTGCCAAAAACATGGTACTGCTCAAAGATTTGCTTGATTCTTTCATTAATGGGAATGGAATGACAATAGCCCACTGGGCAGTGGGGGGGAGGAGGAGCAACTAAATAGGCCATGGCCTTCTGTTGCCTCATGTCTGAAGTATTATCTGAAAAAGTATTAAATATTAAAGAACAACAAATTTATGTGCATGCATTGACATTTTTCAATGCTTGCTCAGAACTTTAGTAATTTCCATATTTTGACCCCATATTTTCAGCATAGCCATTTTTTCACATGACCTCATGAATGTGACAGATGCCATTTTTCAAATCCTTGTCAAAATATGTTTTTGCACTTGTGGCAAAAAAATACCTTTCAGGACAGATTTTAAAATGTTCACCTACTGGGTTCATGAGGTGAGGGTAATAAGAAGGCTATGTTAAAAATTTGGTGTAAAAATATGGTAAAATTACCAAGTTATGAGTGAATGTTGAAATATTTCAACTTTCACTCATATCTTTGCTAATTTTTAATACTTTTACTTCAGTCTTTGAACATAGCCATTTTCACGTCACCTCATAAATGTGATAGGTACCATTTTTGAAATTCTGGATGAGATGTCTTTTGCAGTTTTGATGTGAAATGATGTCTTGGCTAATATACTATATATGTCACATGTCATGTTTATAAGGGGAGTCATAAAATGACTATTTTGAAAATTTGAGGACCAAATAAAAAAAAATATTAAGAAATGCTGTGTGTAGTGTCAGACTACCCCAGCAGACAGTGCTTTGTTACCTAATGATGGTAACTTGAGTTTGTGGGCAAGTTCGGTGAGGCTGGGGGGATAGTGCTGTTTTGCAACACCACAACCACCCAACCAAAGAAAGAATGATGCAGAGTTTCCCACATGGGTTGAGGTATCATATAGCAAAGACAACTCTTCTCTTGGCATAGGCCCTGCACTTCTGCACCCATGAGTGGCAGGAGGCTCTGTCCATTGACCGAGAGAAGGAATCTTTGATCTGTATGTCTGTACCTGTGGCACTTCTACAGCCCATCAGACATCCCCAAGAATTTGTGACATCTGTTGTGTGAATAGGGACATGATTCCTTTATCTCAAAAAGAAAATAAATTGTTTTAAAAACTGTGTTAATGCAGCAGTTATGATTAAATGTAATGCAACAAAGCAAGGAAGTGTGGTGTTAGAGTTTCCAATCCTAACTCCCTATCCCCAAGCAGACAAAATGTAAAAATATTAGGGTTTTGGGTTTCCAGAGTCTTGACAAATCAGTGGAGGGGGGATTCCTTTGGCTTGTCAACCCTAATAGCCACCCCTTCCCTGACAAATGGACCCTGCATGAAGAAAACTACAACAGAGTGCACTGGCAGCATGTGGCGATACATAATTCTCTACCTTTGAAAAGTGCATCACTAAAAGGCATTGGCTTGGACCTGCACCTTGTGATTTGAGAAGGAGACTATGGCCCGGGATGGAGAAGGGGTGAGCATTAGGGTAGATAACCCCAAGGAACACCACACCACTGATTCAACAGGACTCTGGAGACTCAAAACCCTAATTTTTTTTCATTTTTCTTGGGGGGTGGGGCGGGGAGTTATGGTTGGAAACCCTCATGGCACATTTCTTTTCTTTTTTTTTTATAAAAGTTTTTATTACATTTTCTGTTTCTTTTGTACATATGACAGACAGATTAATATGCATATATTCCACTCAAAGTTATAACTGTAAATAATCGATTACATACCAGTTGTAACTTAAGGCAAACTACTGAACATTGTTCACATATTATAACTGTGACACTTGGCCAGCTGGTTATGATTATTATATGCTATTTGTAATATAAAGCTATAGTATGTGAGTCTGTGCTTCCATGGGTCCCCCCACCACCACCACCAGGTTTCACTGAAACTACAGGATATATGTTAACTGACCAGGAGATCTCTGTAATGTACTTAACTTCCTTGAGAAATTGCATTTTATGGCCCCTTTTTATGACCTGTTGCTGCTCTGAACCTGGGAAACTAAAATAAACATTTTATGACATCAGAAACAGGACATCATTAAGCTGATTCCTGCCAGTTATCTAACTTAGGTGATGGATTGCAGGGTTGTAAATCCTCAAAGGGAACTGGTGGATCAAAGACTCATAATTTGGGAAATGAGTTTTGCTGATGTCACCTTATTTAATATACCTCCTGATAGGACATTATGTTTGTATTTTTTTATAGTCTTAAAGGAGGAGCTAGATGACTCACAAAAGGGGTGTGGAGAGCCATAGTTTAAACCATACTGTGTATGAACTGTTTGTTATAAACCATCTTGGGACTATAGAAAGACACAGCTCTCTGATAAGCACTTAGAGGTAATACATTAGATATAAAAGAATCTAACTTTATGTTGGTAGGAGTTTATTCTGTAATTTTCTTTGCTTTTCTTTTAAGTGATTGTATGCTCTTTGATATATTGTTCTGTGTTTACATTTTTCATATTTTTATCATCTTTTAGTAAAATCTTTATTTGAAAGATACTGCCTGGGTGTGTCTTCCAAGTTCTTTTTGCATGTGATGTATACGTGGTTAAGTTTGACAGCTGTTCTGAACAGTTTGATGGTGTTACTAAACTGGGAAAAGGTAAGAATATACCTAAGGTCTTTTATAGAGTTTTAAGGGTTCATTTTGGAAGCCTGGCTTGGTGCCCCTGGTGAAAGATTGTACCGCAATCCCCGAAGAGGGTACATATCTGAGCCTGTACATTGCGTGCACTAGCATAAGATTCACAGTTTGAATCCCCCCAGAACTTGAGACTAAAGGTGATTTGGACCCAAAAGTAGACAGGAGGGTTACCCTATCTGTTACCAGTTCACACTATTTCGCTCTGAGGTTGGCACTGTGGGAGCAGAGGGCCTGACCTGCTGAGTGCTTTTGTAACAGATTTGGTTGGCAGTGGTGCAAAAACATTGGTAACACAAGCTTTAACTGTTCAGTGTGTCAACTTAATACTGTACAGCTCACTTGCAAAATAAGGCAGTGATTTATTTTTAAAAAAGAACTACACAATTTTGCTTACAGTCAAGTTTCTACCTGTTTTATATTTTTTATAAAGTTCAAGTTAGAGTAGCCATAGTTAGGGAAGAAGCTGGCTTTCAACTACAGTGGGTAAACTGCAGACTACTTGAGGCAGCTGTGCCAGGACAGAGGAGTCCTGCATGAGGCGAGAGCCACCAAGCAGAACCTTGTGGGTGCCTTACTGGCAGCAGATGCCCAGAGCATTGAGTCACAGACTGTGACTGTAAAGGACCAGACCTTGGACATGGGGGGCTAGCATCCAGTGCAGTGTCAAGATCCAGTGAGGATGACAGCAGGGCCAGTGCCAGCAAAGGGCCACAGCAGCAGAGGAAGGTCACCAGCATTCTGGAGCCAGAAGCAATCAAGCTTCAGACTGAGTTGCACAGAATGGAGCTGGAGTTCCAGAGAGAAAAGAAGCGAGAGTAGCAAGATGCAGAGGAGAAGAGGGAGAGAGAACAGTGAGAGGTAGACCAAGAAGAGTGTGAGTGCCAGAGGCAACATGAACTGAAGAAGCTATGACTCCAACCACCAGCTCCAGAGCAGGTAAGTGGCTTGGGTTTAACTGGAACTACTGGACTGGGTTACAAATTGAATTCCAAATTGATAGCTGAATTTAAAGCGGGGGAGGATATGGATGCCTTTTTAAATTCTTTTGAAAAAGTTTCTATTCAGGCAAATATTTCTAAGGGTCTTGGAGCTTCCAGCTATCCTCGCTACTTACCGGGAAAGCTCGGGATGCATTTGGTCAAATGGACAATAAGGACAGTAATGATTACAGCAACCTCAAAGCTACACTTTTAAAACAGTTTGATTTAACTGCAGAAGCATACAGAGCTAAATTCCATAAGCTCCAGAGAAGTCCTGACATGAGTCATGAGGAGCTAGCCATGAAACAACATCAATGTTTAAAACGTTAGTGGGAGAAAATTGAGGCAAACTCTGTAGATAAAACTGAAAATGTTATTTTGTTAGAACAGTTTTTTTGGGCATGCCCAGCAGAGCTGAAAGCCTGGCTGGAGGACTAAGATCCCAAAACAGTGCAAGAGGCTGCTGAACTCTAGGACCACTGCGCCAAGAGCAAACCTGCTCTGAGAGTGAATGGGCTGGGCGTGGCAGTGCAGAAAGGCAAAAGAATGCCTTCTGGGCAGATAAAACCCTCACTGCATCCACTGAAAAAAGTTAGCTGCAGGTTTGAAAGAAAAGATTTTTCTGAGAAAAGAAATGAATGTTGGATTTGTAAAGAAACTGGGCATATTACCAGACAGTGTCCCAAAAGGACAAGCAATATGCAGAATGGGGCTAAGAAAGAAGTGGGTTGTTTATGTGTCCCTGGAAGCATGCCTGTGAACATGAGGGAACACATGCACCTAGTCACGGTGAATGGTGTACAGACACAAGGGTTATGGGACACAGGGGTATCTCTGACGCTGGTAAAGAGGGATCTGGTTGAGCCTGGTCAGCTTCTACCCAATGAATTTGTAGCTGTACAAGACTTCATTGGTGAGGAGAAAACATTGCCACTCACTAGTGTTCTCCTAGACTGGGGTGAAACAGGGGGAACTGTACAACAGTTAGCTGTAGCCAGAACTTTAGCAGTTGATGTTATTCTTGGCAACAATCTTTAAACAGGAAATGATGTGTGCAGTTACCCATAGCCAAGCAGCAAGGGAAAATTGTAGTTCCCTGGACTCCACAGAAGCCATTGTGGAAACCACTGGGAGGCTGGTTCCCCAGCCTGTGTCTCCTGATAGGGCAACTAATGAAAAGGGGTTAGAAATGTTGCCAGTATCAGTTAACCAAACAGCAATGAAGGGTTACTCTAAAGAAGGAGGGGTGCCCCATTGTCAGAGGATTAGGGGTGACAGTGATCCTGAGTGCCCTTACTCTAGTGCTAAGGACCCTAGTTTAGAGACTAAATGGGGGACCTGTCCCATGCCTTGGGAATGTGTAAGGAGTTTGCAGCTGCTCAGAAAAGTGACCCTAGTGTAGAGAAGCTGAGGGCTTGGGCAGACTCTGACAGAGCACAGGGAGGTTACGTAAACATAATGTTTATTGGGAAAATGGACTGATGCATGCTCAGGCTGTGAAGACAGTGGGAGGTATGACAGGCAGGCAGTTTGTCATTCCCCAAGGGTACCGTGAGCAGTTGTTCAAGATTGCACATGATATTCCCTTGTCTGGTCATCTGGGAATCACACGCACTATGCAGTGGTTGGCCCAGAATTTCTATTGGCCCACCTTCACCCAACAGATGAAGGAGTATTGCAGGTCTTGTCACCGGTGCCAAGAAATAGGGAATGTGGGTAAGAAAACCCAAGCCATCCTAATTCCATTGCCCACAGTATAGAAGCCATTCCAGATGGTGGGAATGGGCATTGTGGGGTCTTTAAATACCCTCAGCTCCTCCGGGAACAGGTTCATCCTGACTGTGGTGGATTATGCCATCCAGTATCCAGAGGCAGTCACCCTATCCTCACTGAGGACAGACAAAGTGGCAGATGCCTTACTCAGGATTTTCTCCTGTATTGGGTTTCCATAGGAGGTTATCACCAATTGAGGTGGTTCCTTCAAGTCGGACATGATGAAATGTTTGTGGGAGAAGTGTGGGGTGGTGCAGAGGCACATGACACCTTGTCACCCACAAGCTAATAGGTTTGTGGAAAGATTTAATGGTACCCTGAAGTCAATGCTCCAAGAGTTTGCTGAACAACATGGGAGGGACTGGGATAAATACCTCCCCCACCTGTTGTTTGTAAACAGGGAGGTGCCCCAAGTGTCAACAGGATTTTCCCCCTTCAAACTCTTATATGGACGCTGGGTACATGGGTCCCTAAACTTGGTCTGTGAGGACTGGGAAGGCAAGCACACCACCCAGGGAACTCCCACAGTGGATAACGTCCTTAGGTTTAGAGAAAGGCTGAAGGACCTTATTGGGACAGCCCAGAGCAACCTGGCAGCAGCCCAACAGAAAGAAAAAGTGTGGTATGACTGCAGAGCCAGAGCCCACTCATACGTGGTGGGTCAGGAAGTCATGGTCCTTATTCCGGTCCAGAAAGGCAAGCTGCAGGCTGAGTGAGCAGGATCGTACAAAGTAGTTAGAAAGGTAAATGACATGAACTATGTCATAGAATTACCTGACAGAAGACATACAGAAAGAATGTACCATGTCAACATGATGAAGCCATATGCTAATAGGGCTGACATGGTGTTTGCAGTATATAGTCCTGGGAGGGGATGGACGAAGGAGACACCCTTCTAGACATGCTGGAAGAAAGTAAGCAGGAGTCCTCTGTGGAGGGCACCTCAATTGTCACCCCAGCTGGCCCCGGACAAGATCCAGGAAGTAAGGGAGGTTTTAGCAGACTTTGCCCCATCTAGTGCCAAGCCTGGACTAACCCCCCCTTAGCAAAGCATGATGTGGAGACAGGGACACAGATGCCCATACGGTGGACAGCATATCGGGTGTCAGAGGCTGTCCAAAAGGACATTAGGAGGGAGGTGGAGGAAATGCTGGATATAGGGGCAATCCAGAGACTCCCACAGCCTCTGAGCCTCACCTGTAGTCCTTGTGCCCAAGCCAGATGGCTCTATTAATTTCTGTATGGACTATCATGGACTGAATGCAGTCACGAAGTTAGACACCCACCTGATGCCCCAGACAAACAAACTCCTGGACAAGTTGGGAGGGGTGACATACCTTATGACTATTGACCTGACAAAGGGGTATTGGCAGGTAGAGTTAAATGACAGAGCTAGGGAAAGGTCGGCCTTCATCACTCCGATAAGCTTATTTGAATTTAAAGTTATGTCTTTCCGAATGAAGAACGCCCCTGCCACTTTCTGGAGGTTGGTGAACCAGGTGTTAAATGGTGCTGAGGAGTACACCGTGGTGCACTGGATGACATTGCCATCTTTAGTGCCAGCTGGGTGGAACACCTGTCCCACCTTAGAAAAGTGCTGGGCAGGATACAGAGGGCCGAGCACACTGTCAAAGCTGAGAAGTGCCAGGTGACCATGGCTGAGGTGGCATACCTCGGGCATGTTGTAGGCCAGGGACAGCTCTGTTCTAACCAAGTAAAAATAGAGGTGATCAAGGCATGGCCCAGACCAGAAATGTAGAAGCAGGTCAGGAGTTTTCTAGGGACAGCAGGGTACTATAGAAAATTTTTACCCAATTACAGTGCCCTGGCTGCTCCCCTATCTGACCTGGTAAAGAAAAAGATGCCTAAGAAAATTACCTGGGAAACAGCCTGTGAAAAGCCTTTACCAGACTGAAGGAGGCACTGTGCAGTGGTCCTGTATTGACAAGTCCTGACTATAGCAGACCCTTTATATTCCAGACTGATGCCTTAGATGTGGGTATTGGGGCAGTACTGAGTCAGACATCCAACCAAGGGAAAGATCACCCTGTAGTGTACATGAGTAAAAAGTTACTTCCCAGGGAGCAGGCTTACTCTACTGTGGAAAAAGAGTGTCTTGCCATAGTGTGGGCCCTAAAGAAGTTAGAGCCATACTTATATGGTCAGCATTTTGAGGTACAAACTGGCCACAACCCCCTGGTTTGGCTGACACAAATGGAAAAACTAATGGTAGACTATTAAGATGGAGACTTGCCTTGCAACAGTATGACATGACAATCTTACATAGGGCTGGAGTGACCAATCAGAATGCAGATGGCTTATGCGAGGAGTGAACTGACTTTGGAAGCTCATCCCATGCAGGTGACAGAGCCCCCAAATTCAGTCTAGGTGGGGAGGACTGTGTCGTTGGCCAGCTGGTTATGATTATTGTATGCTATTTGTAATATAAAAATATAGTATGTAACTCTGCTTCCATGGGTGCCCCTCACCACCACCACCAGCTTGCACTGAAACTACAGGATGTATGTTAACTTACCAGGAGATCTCTGTAATGTAATTAACTTCCTTGAGACATTGCATTTTATGGCCCCTTTTTATGAACTGTTGCTGCTCTGCAGCTGGGAAACTAAAATATACATTTTATGACTTCCGAAACAGGACATCATTAAGCTGATTCCTGCCAGTTATCTCACTTAGGTGATGGATTGCAGGGTTGTAAATCCTCAAAGGGAACTGGTGGATCAAAGACTCATAATTTAGGAAATGAGTGTTTGCTGATGTCACCTTATTTAATATACCTCCTGATGGGACATCCTGCTTTTATTTTTTTTATATTCTAAATGGAGGAGCTAGATGACTCACAAAAGGGATATGGAGAGACACAGTTTAAACTATACTGTGTCTAAACTGTTTGTTATATACCATCTTGAGACTATAGAAAGACACAGCTCTCTGATAAGCACTTAGAGGTAATACATTAGATAGAAAAGAATTGAACTGTATGTTGATAGGAGTTTGTTCTGTAGTTTGCTTTTCTTTTAAGTGATTGTATGCTCTTTGATATATTGTTCTACGTTTACATTTTTCATATTTTTATCATATTGTAGTAAAATCTTTATTTGAAAGATACTGCCTGGGTGTGTCTTCCAAGTTCTTTTTGAATGTTATATATATGTGGTTAAGTTTGACGGCAGTTCTGGAGAGCTTGATGGTGTTACTAAACTGGGAAAAGGTAAGAATATACCTAAGGTCTTTTATAAAGTTTTAAGGGTTCATTTTGGAAGCCTGGCTTGGTGCCTCTGGCGAAAGATTGTACGTATCTGAGCCTGTACATTGGGTACAGTAGCATAAGGTTCACAGTTTGAATCCCCCCAGAACTTGAAACTAAAGGAGATTCATGTTCAAATGTAGACAGCAAGGTTACCCGGTCTGTTACCTGTTCACACTATTGCACTCTGAGGTTGACACTGTGGGAGCAGAGGGCCAGACCTGCTCAGTGCGTTTGTGACAATAACTACCTCTGTTTTCTACCCTGTGCTAGCGACTGGTAATACATTTGTACTTGTGAGCCTTCAGGCTAAAATATCATGTCCATACTTCATAACTCTCCTTTTAATGCAGAAGGATAAAGAGGATGAACATCATAATGAGACTAACATGTAGGTGTGTGTGGGGGGGGGGACAGGGTATTGTCTATTTAAATTTAGTTCTAAAGAGTCAGGTCATATCTAAGTATGGGTAGCAGGATTATACAGCAGAAAAGCAAAAAGGAAGACAAGAAAAATCATATTAGTTATGTTAAAGAACATTTATCTGCAAGGAGTATTACTTCAATTTCAGCTATGCTTGGGTCAGCAGGCTATGCACATCTGTTAAGGGGAAACATCTGTGCCTGCTTTGACAATGGGATGTGAACACACTGGGTCCTGAGGATCAGCTCTTCCATTAGGTGTAAGAGGAAGATGGCTAGGTTTGTTGAGGCTAGGTAAGGTACCCATACCTTCCAATAGTGTCCTATACTACCTGCTGCCGTGTGGACTGTCTTTTCATATGTGGAGGTCAGATTTATCAGGGTTTTCCATTCTGATATGGTCAGAGGGTAAGCTTTCCTCCAGTAATGGAGAATTACTCTCAGCTGCTATCAAGGCCTCATGGGTCCATTGCAACTGGAATGGGGTTAGTGGGTGCATTTCTGGTGGGAGGCCCAAAATGGCTAGCTCTGGATCTCTAACTGGAGGTATCAGGGCTAGTTGTCTACATGTTTCCCAGACAGCCTCCCAATACTTTTCCAGAGCTGGGCATGACCATAATATGTGTGTCAATGTGGCTTGCAGGAAGTTACACCTCCAGCAGTCACTGTCTAGTGTCATCTTTGCTTTGTAAAGCCATTGCAGGGTTCTGTAAGCTGTATGGAGGACTTTGTATGGGATAGTTTTAGCCTGTAGTTCTCTGTTGGTCTTGTAGGCCTCAGTCCACACCTTGCTCCAGTCTTCCTGTGGGATCATGATGTCCAGCTCCCTCTCCCACTGATCTTTTGGTTTTTGGGGGGCCAAGGGAGGATGCTTCTGGTTTCTCAGTTTGAGGAACTGGCTGACTACGTGATGTGGTTTTGTATGAGACTCTGCTCATGTATCCCATGTTGTGGACATGGGCAAGATGTGTTGGCCTGAAATTTTTGTTCTGAAGAGGTCTCAGTTGAAGGTACCTCCAGAAATGTGTATGAGGGAAACCTTATTTGAGTTGGAGCTCACTGAATAATTCAGGTATCCCCATGGTGGGGTAGTACAAGTCTCCTAGGGAGAGGATGCCTTTTATCTGCCATAGTGGCCAGTGCAATAGCTAATTCCCCAACTGGAGTTGTGAGTTTTGCCAGATTGGATGCAGTCTAGAGGTTTTGTTGGACCACTTTAGTTGAGTAGCATGTTTCTCCCATATTTTTCTGGTGTATCTGGTGAAAAGGGATGTATTGGGTCCCAGTTTCCAATCTGGGCATAATAATGTTTGTGGGAAGGGTGTTTTGGATTGATGCATTTCCACCCCTATCCACCCAGGTGGGGGTCTAGGATTTCTGGTCTTGCACATGTTACGGCCTGCTGAATAAGGGTGCTATCATGAAAGAGTCTGAGAATGGGCAAACTGAATCCTCCTTTACTCCAATACATCCGGAGGATGCTTAATTTGATCCTTGAGGCTTCATTATCCCAGACAAATTTGGAAATTTTTTTACTGAATTGCATAAAAAAGGCCATGGGAGAATGAAAGGATGTTAAGGATGTGCTTAAGTTTTGGAAGGGCTGTCATCTTCAGTGCATTCACCCTACCACAGGTAGAGAGATATAAGGATTCCTAGTTTTGGAAGTGTTTGGAAAGCATGTCTATCATTATACCCATGTTGGCCTGAAGTGTTGATTTTATAGGTGGTCAGAGAGAAATTCCTAGATGGTTACTCCAGTTGGTGCCCACTGGTATGGGTGCTCCTCAAATAGGTCTTTAGTGCAGGCTGGGGAAAGAGGCATTATTTGAGACTTGCTTCCATTTAATTTATACCCTTAGAGGGCTGAGTATTCTGTTAGTATGGTTCCCAGAGTACATAAGGTCAGGAATACATTGGATAGAAATAAGGTGATGTTATCAGCAAACAATAGTAATTTGTTGGTCATGGGGCCAGTTAGAATACCTGGAAAATCTGGGTAAGCATGAATTTTGGATGCTAGGGCTTCAACTGTCAGAAGAAATATAAAAGGAGAGAGAGAGAACAGCCTTGTCTCGTTACTCTCTTTAAGAGAAAGTGTGGTGAAATCACCGAGTTAGTCAGTACTGAGGCCACTGGAGATGTGAAGAAGAGTTGCATTAAGGATATGAAATGTGTGGGGAGTCAGTATCTTCTTAGTGCGTCAAAGAGAAATTCCCATTCTACCCTATCAAATGCCTTTTCAGCATCTAGTGACAGGGTAGCTGTGGGGTGTGTCTGCTTACCGGCTTCCCAGATAATGTTTAGGGTTCTACGAGTGTTGTCTGCCCCAGTCTACCCAGGACAAAGCCCACATGATCAGCGTGTATCAAGCTCCCTACCAAAGGTTCAAATCTGTGTGGTATTACCTTTGCAAGAATCTTGGCATCTACGTTAAAGAGGGAAAAGGGCCTGAATTGAAAGCACTGGAAACTATCTGGTCCTTTTTTGTGGATCAAGGTAATTAGTGCTTGCCAAAATGTCGAAGGCAGTTTGCCTTTTTCCCATGCTTCATTAAATAAACATGTTATTCTGGGTGTCAGTATAGTGAAGAATGCTGTGTAGAAATCACTGGGGTACCATCTAACCCAGAGGATTTACCATTGTCCATTGACTGGACTACCCTTTCTATCTCTTTTTTTCTGTGACAGTGGCAGTTAGTTGGTATATATGGTCCCCTTGGATTTGTGGAAGTTGGATATTCCTATAAAAGTTATCTTGCGGGTCCTGTTTGAGATGAACGTCTAAGGAAGCCTGTGTAATACTGTTGGAATGTTTCATTGATCTGTTTTGGTGATGTCACAATGGAGACCTTAGGGGTATGTATTTTAGGGATATATCATTCCTCTTCTCTCACCCACAGGCAGTACGCTAGTATTTTTCCTGATTGTTCCTCAGGCTCCCAGTATTTCTGATTTGAACAGAAAAGCACATATTCTGTTTTGTATTGCAGGATGTTCTTGACCCTCATGTGCTGAGTTAAGCTGGGTTTTCAGATTTTCTCTTTGGTCAGGGGAGAGCATGGCCAATTTTTCAAGTTGCCCTAGTTCTTTTTCTGCTGTTTTAGTCTGATATTCCCTGTCTCTTTTTACCTTGGAGGCACGTGCTATCAGATGGACACATATCACTGCTTTTATGACTTCCCATTGGGTGTTTGAGCTACTGTCAGGGGATTCATTCTCTATAAAACAAGTTAATAGTTCAGTTTGGAGCCATTTTACAAATTCTGTATTTTGTAGGAATGAGGTGTTAAACCTCCATTTATTTCTGGGTTCTGTCTGCTCCCCTCCTCCAAGTCTAGTGACAGGAATACTGAAGCATGGTCTGAGATAATGATATTCTGTTGTGTAACCTCACGTATGTATTGAATCAGCTCAGAGGAGGTAAACAGTAGATCTATGTGACTGTAAGAGTCATGCACAGTAGAGAAATGCAATCCATATGTAATCCAAACTTTAAGCATCCCGATGCATGAACACCCAACATCGGAAGCCTTACAAGTTTAAAATGCCAACATTTATAATACCAACTCTGTAAAAAGGCTCCTTCGCTATTACAAATGCTATGTGAACCAGAACACACATTTGTTATATTAGCATATTCTTTATATTGAAGGAGGCACTGTCAGTAGATGCAAATGTTTGTTCATCATAATAGGGACACATAATACATGTAGTTAACTTACAGAAATATTAATTTGCAATTTTACATTTTATATAATCTTTATTTATACTGGCTCATTCTGTTAAAAAATTATCAGAAAAAGTTTCTTGTGACTAGTTTTTTCTCTGTCTATGCTTACTATTTCAGTTCAGTCTCTTGTCATACACTTGGTGGTTTGAAAGATTCAATAATTTTGTACTGCTCCACAGTTTTTGCAGCTAAGTCCTTTGCATATGACACCAGGTGTCAAAGTTAAAGCACTTTTATTGGGCAAAGCTTCCTTAGATTGTAATCAATCTAGCCTGCACTGTAATCCTCTGATGGCCACTCTGTATAGAGGGATTTGGATCTGAGAATTATCAGTCTCCTCTCTAGGGTCTATTTGCTCCTCCCCTTCCTGCTTGGCATTAGTGATGGCATTGATGATCTCACTGTCAGTGAGCAGCTCATTTCTCAGAGGGTTGTCATTACTGTCAACAACTTGTCAATGATGCTGCCAGTATCAGCAATGTTGGAGATCAGATTAAGGTCAGTGACAAATGTAGCAATCTCCCCATATCATCCAGGTCTTCCTCTTCATCTGGTGTCAGTGAATAAGTGAAAGCAGGTTTGAGGGTGGCAATCCAGGAATGGTTCACTGTTTCTGTAGTCATATGCATGACAAGCTTCTATAGGTTCATCAGGATTTACAGAGTCAGGATTCACAAAGTCGGTATTATAAATGTCGGGGTTTCAAACTTGTCAGGCTTCCTATGTCAGGCATTCATACAGTGGGATTGTGACAGTCAGGATTTCATACAAAACCCTAGAGAAATAGGTATCATCTTGACTATGAGAATGGAGGGTTCTCCATGATTCTCGTAGCCCAGTTTTGTTAAATTCATGTAGAAGTTGCTGGCCCAGTGCCATCTCAGGTTTGCTATCTGATCCTGTCTGGCCTTGGATCGGATTCAATACCAGGTTAAAATCTCCTCCAGTAATCAGCCCTTTTGTTCTCCCAGGGATGTTAGCTAGGATCTGTTTAAAGAACTTGAAATTAGGGCTTCTTGAGGCGTATATGCTCCCCAGTATTATCGGGCTCACTTGATAGGTGCCTTCCACAATTAGTATTCATCCCTTGGAGTGTCTGTGCTCTGCTTGTATTCCTAGTTGTAGGTCTTTACAGCAGAGAATAGCTACTTTCCTTAATTTTGTGGTGAATGCATTGTGATAGGCCACCCCCAACCAGCTACATCTGAGAACCTTACATTGAAGGCCAGGAGATGGGTCTCTTGGAGTAACGCTGTGTCACATTTCATCTCTTTTAGTTTCAGAAGGATCTTACACCTTTTAATTTTACAGTTCAATCCTCTAGTGTTCCATCTGAGTATCTTCAAGGTGTCAAAAGATGTCATATTGCCTAGGTATAGGATAATCCCTATGGGATGGCAATAGGTTTTCTCTGTTTCCCACTTCCCTCCTCCCTCCCACCCTCCACACAATCTTATACACTATATACTTCAGGTTACCTGGTAGCACAGCAATAAGGGGAACTGGATTTTGGTCGGGACTCAGCAGTGGTGGTAGGGTGCCTTGGCAAGCCTAAAGAAGTGGATGGCCAGGGGGTAGGAGGAGCAAAAGAAACCTGCCCGAATTAGCTTCTTTGGAAATGAAGTGTCTTCACCTAAAAATCCACAAGTGATTAGTGAAGGATCGTCAAATGGAAAATCATGCATCACCCAAACATGTGGATGCTTTTTTTACTTGGTCTCCATGAAAAGGGTGTCTCTCAGTTTTCATGTCTGAGCTTATTTGTGAATAGAGCACCACTCTGCCCACCAGCATCATACAGTCCCTGGGGTCCTACCTTCTGTGTGTCATTGAATGTGCTTTCATAATCCACTGGCCAAGCATAAGTACACTTAAACACCTAATATTTGCTTTTTGTTGAAGCAGTGTATCAGAAAAAATTTTGTCACAGAGACTGAAACAGCAGGTGGGAGAAAAGGTGCACATGATCCCATTCACTTAAATGGGGTGCTAACTGTGAAATCTTTTTGTAAGTAGTAAGGCAGTTTCTTCCTTGTGAACATACTTTCATTCAGACTAGTTTTCATTCAAACAACTGAGGATTTTGGATGGCCATGCTGATTATAAACTTGAATAAGCTAGTTGGTAACAGAGATCCTGTGCTTAGCAATCTACGACCTATATGTTCACATGCATAGAATAGAATAAAATCCTAACTAAAGTCTAAAAACAAGCTTATAAAACACATAAAATGTATCTGAACATTTATCTATATACAAAATCATTGCAGCCTGAGTAAAACTCAGGTAAATTACATAGTACCCTGACTACTGTATGATGTAGTAAACCTTTTTTGATATTTTTTATGTTGTTTGTAAACCAGATAAGGTCCACTAGGCAGAAGTGCCTGTTTTTAGGGGTGACCCATGATCTCTGGGGAGGTTAAGTGACTTGCTCGGAATGACACAGTATACAAGTGGAGGTTGTGGGAATCAAACCCAAGTCTGCTGAATGTAACCAGTTCAATTTCTGTTTGTTACTCTAACCACTAGGCTATACTGCTGGTCATAATAACACTCATATATAATGTTTAATTATATATATTATTTTAATAATAGTGCACAGTACCTAGAGTGCAAATTATGAACATTAAACACTTCACAACATTTTACTAAAACTGAATTATTTGCCACTCCGTCTGCTTATTTATTTCTTTCTTACACCAAAGTGGGTAAATAGTTGACAGAGCACTGTAAACAGCTTTTGAGCAGTCTTCATTATTCTACATCCAGAAACAGATAAAATTTATTTATTCTAGATTTATTTATTCTAGATTTTCTATGGCTTAATAAATCGAATCTACAGTATTTAGTACTGTATGAGGCAAATATTTTTACATTTTGGAAGAGAGGCAACACATCTTATCCCTTTAGGATTCATGTTAGGAACATAAGTTTTTCTTCATATTTAAAACATATTCAAGTGTCAGTGTATTCATTTAGTAGTTCATGCTGACTTATATATGCAGCAAAAAACAGTAAAGGATTTATTGTGAAGCACTCAGGGTCTGTAGTACAGCTCCTGTAATTTCCCAGCAAATTTTGCAAAAAATCTCACAGTTTCAGGTTACCTTTCCCTCAATTTTCCAGCGGTCTCGCCTATGTGTGCTGATACTTGTATTTTTTTTGTATCATCCAGTGTAATATATATAGTAAAAGATGCTTAGGTATATACTAAATGAAAACTGTGGTTTCAGGAAGGAAAGCAGTCCTCAGCTGATGGAGAGATTGGTGGGAAGCATGAGTGGTTAAACTGAAAGGATGGTTACAACAAAGCAGTGCAGGTGGTTTCCTTACTGATTTTATATGCGGCAAAGCAGAATGAACGCAAAGCACAGCAGTAGTCATTTTAAGATGCTGAAATCTGGGCTGGTCCACTGGCGATGTGGTAGCACTACTGCTTGCAATGGCAGCGACCCGGGGTCAGAGGCGAACTCGGGTTGCAGGAGGTCTGGTCATGGGAGTAGGATCGAGCACCTGGAGGGCTGCTCTCCCCTGTGGAGGGTGGGCTGCAGGTCCAGCTGTTTTACCACCACCTGGGTGACCATGGTTGGTGGTGCAAAGGGTCTGCAGAGCAATCAGGGAGGGAAGACACTAGCCAGATTCTGTAGCAGTGGCATGTCTCTATGTGCCCTACCTCCTTGGATCCCCTCGAGTGCTGGTGCTCTCAGGACAGAGACCATAAAACCAGTAACAATCTCCCCACATCAGCCACTGGTAGAAGATGCCCAGCTGCCCCAGACTTATTAACCAGGCTCCATGATGGACCCACTGGGCTGCATGACACACACTAAGGGACTATGGAGGGGTGACCTGGGGTCTCCTTTCTTCCCACCTGTGAGGGTATAACCCAAGCAAGATGGGGGCAGGGCAGGCCCACAGGAGCTCCTGAGCATTACCGGTGTGAAGCTAGGGGATACCCAGCCTAGGGATCTCTGAAAAGTGGAGACTGATGCTGTGAGAAGAGGGCATAGAAAGAAAAAATTAAAAAATTTAAAAAGATGATGAAATCTCAAAGATTCTGTGCAGTGAATGCAATTTCCGTGAAGCACTGGTACCAGAATTCAAATTCCACAAACCAAGCAGGATTCCATGATTTTTACTAGTGTTACCAGTAAAAATGAAAACCAGGGTCCTTGATTAGGAGGCACAACTCCGTTTTAGTTGCATACAGTTCATTGTGTTTCTTCCCACAATGCAGGTGCCATTCCACTCCCCATAGAAAACTAGAGCTATCTTTGCTTGAATGAGCTGTCAATACATATGTCTTGTGCTGTTCTGTAGGCAATATTTGAGTTAACCCAAGGGTATTTGTAATGACAAAGTCAATACCCTTTTTGTCTTCAGTTATCTGACAGCTCAGAGGGGATGATAGCCAGTTGGAGAGCACTGAGAGAAGCACTAGATGGAATGCACATTGGACTGTGCTTGGTTTTTGTTATGGCAAAAGCAGTTTTAGTCTTTCCTGTCCTCCCACCCATCACGTGGTCAAGCAAGCTGTCAGGGTAGTCATTGACTTCTCTTCAGTTTCCCTTGTCACTCTCCATTTTTACCTGACAGCTTGTTTTTGAGATGGAACATTTGCTCATATCATTTTGATTGTCGTTCCCTATTAGGAATAAAAAGAAGAAGTGGGGCAGAGACCACATTGTGTGAGTTACTTTTCAATCATGTTTTTGTACCAGAGGCACTCATTTCTCAGATCTGCAGCCATTATCTATCAATGTACATCGGGGTGCCCCTAGTTGTTCAGGGAATGTTCAGCCCCAATATTGCCCATTATGGACTAGGGTTTGAGTTTATATGCTTCCACCAGTGGTCGTAGGCCACACAGGGTCTGAGACAAGATGAATGCTTTTTTCCATGAGTCTTAGTCTTGTTGCTGAGCAGTATCTCACAATAAACACTAATGTACAGTGTCAAATAAAGAGTTCTTACATGTGAGCCACCAGTTTAGGGTGTGTGGGTTATCTCCAAAGTTGTTACTGTGATAAAGCTCTCTTTGAGGCATTCCCTACATTGACAGTTTCGAATCCATGTCAGCCGCCAGATGCTCTAGTGAAGACATTGAGGTCGGAGGGGGTCTTGCAGGGCCAGTTGTGTTTTTTGCTGTTTATTTGGTTGTCTCTCTTTGGCGCTTCTCTGCAGGTCTTCTTTCTCCAAATTACCAATATATTCTTGGAAGAAAATGTCAGCCTCCCTCGGTGAATGAAATTACTGCAATGTGCCCTCATAGCTTACTTGGAGAATTGCTGGGTACAACAGGGAATACATGAGGCCCCTGTTCCTGAGGCCTTGCTGAAGCTCTCTCTTCATTCCAGGATGGATCTAGGGTAGTTGGGGTAATAGGTGAGCCTGTTGCCAGCCACTTCCACATTTTGGAGTTCCCTGAATTTCCCCAATATTATTTGTAGCCCTGGCACTGTGTACCAAGAGGGCTACTGCCTCTACCTTGCAGGCCTGACCAAGGTTGAGGGGACTGGGTTCCCATTTTGTTGTTAAGGGGTTCTTTCCCAAGCTAAATATAACTAGTGCAGTGCCTCCACCCAGAGTACATTTTAAGTGGGTACAAATATTTCACAATACAACCCCCTGGGAAGTTGTATCAACCTACCTCTTCATACCGTCACCCCAGCACATGGAATTACCATCAACCAACCTCCCCAATGTTAACACTTTGATTTAAAAACTTGCACTAATAATATACTTCCAAAAAATATGCTCATGAGTCAGACATTTTCCAAAACAGTTGAGCCACATTTTATTTACATGGGGAGGGTCAATGGTTAGATGGAATAAGGGTCAACAACAATTACATTTGCAAATGGCATTTTAGCAATTGGAATTTTAGAACCATCATTTCCCCTTTAAATCCCCAAAACATGTTTCAATACTAGCAGCCACCAACCCTCTGACTAGCTAACTGCTGCAGGTCTTTATCCATAAACAAATCCCAGTTGGTACTAGTATCTCAGTTCAGATTAAAGCCCCCAACACTCTGTCCCTGGGTACCCAGTACTATTTTGTTGCATGCCTGTGGTGCAGCTGATTGGCCAGCATTGGCACACTTACTTGAATCAAAACTGACTTTTCTGTACACCCATTAGTTACTTTAGAACTACTGTGCTATTGGGCACAAACTTTAAACAACTCTTTACATACCCCAGGTGCAGGACAATCCCTGCCTTTACTCACAGTTCTGTAGATGGTCTCAAATGGTGTTAGGACTGTAGCTCTGGGGTAACTGAAACAGCAGAACCCTGGATCTTTGAGCAACTTGATATGTGGAGCAGGCACTCTGCAGCTTGATCCTTCTGACTTGCTTGAAGGTCTAGCAACTTGTCACCTCCCACCTACTTGAAGGTCTAGCAGCTTGTCACATTCAGCCTGGTTCCAGGCCAGTTGCAGAGCACAAGCACCAGACTTTCCAGGCTAGAAGTGAACCAAGACCCAGGAGTGACCACAAGGTCTGGCTCACTTAATGGGTCCAGAGTGCCCTAGAACCCACACATGTGCCTGTGGCTCCCTGTGGCCAAGCCTGCCTTACTCGATAGGGGTTAACTATTTACTACTTGGTTTCAGGTTGTAGATGAGAAGAATTTCATCTCTTTTAGCTTCATATCGACATGACAACTTTAGTCTTGAATTTTGGTCACATCCGGGTATTAAAGGCATTTTCGGCCACGCTGCCAGCATGGCAGCTGTGGCCCTTTCAAACCATGTCAGTCTGTGGATTCTCATTGAACAAACACCAGGGTTTCTCTGAGGACCCTGACCATGGCACTGACCGAACACATTCTTTACTCGACCAATCCCTTAACTCAGACACTAACCTTTTACTCACCGTGCAGGTGCTGATGAACTACAAGAGGGTCCCTCCTCTCCTTCTGAAGTCCAGCCTTGGCACTGCTGGCAAGCCTCAGCATGTCAGGGACACTCCCATGCCATTATCCCATAAACCAAAACCTTCCATTTTCCATGTATCCATTTTCCATAAGCCAGAACAATGCATTTCCCTTCCTTTGGCTGAATGTCCGTCCCCTTTTTTGTGACACTGGGTCATCTAAGGTTGAAGACAAAATTCAACCTTTCCTTCTGAACCTTTAGGCAAAATTTTCACTGCTGTGGTGTACCTTCACCCCACAGCTTAATGTTGCATGCCTCCTTTGAGAATCAACCTCAGCAGTACTGGCAAGCCTCCGCGTGTCAGGGAGACTCCCACTGCTGGAACTGCAAAATGGCTTCCTTGTCCAAAATTCCTCCTGAAAGGGGAAAGGCAAACCACAGGCCCTGGGGGACAAGTGGCTGGCAACCCACAGGCAGGCCTTTCCCATGCCTTGAAGACCCATTTCTTCCAAGGGGCTGCAGTTCCCTTCCCTCTGGAGGGGCTCCCACCAAACTGAGCTCAGAACCAACGGTCCTTGGGTATTGGTAGCTTTCTTCAGCTCCCTGATTGACTGAAACCAGTGTCCATCTGGAAAATTAATATGCATTAATCTCTTTCAATGCTTAATTGGCTGTGCAAATGAGCACCAAGTATTTCCTCAGCTTTCCCCCATAAGTCCAGCAAACAGCTCCAGACTCCGCTTAACAATTCTGGCCCTCCAATTGGATAAAACTGGGGTCAAAGGCTGCAAACATGGCTGCTGAACAACAATTTTAAATGCAGTCCACCCAATGCCCCCACTTTCATGCCCTGGTGCAGCCAGAAGAAACACTTTCATTTTTATTTGTCCCCAAAGTCTTTCAGCAGTTCCTGTGCTCTGTAGAGTGACTACACAAATTCATTTAGTCTTCTTCTGTCACCACCCTTAAAACTCACTGCTACACTGCAGTTCATACAAATCCCCACATACACAGTCCTCCTGCAGCCTACATGAACACTTTTATCTTTTAATTGCTCCACCAATTAGTAGCGGCTCCCTTTGCCTTATTAACCCACTGCACCATTTAATAATTGTATTTACTCCCCTGTCTGTCTCTACCACCAAAATACACAGCCTCAAGGTGCTAGACAGGCTCCCTCATTAATGTTAGTGCTGCCCTTATTAATATTTATTCTGCCCCCATTATCCTTAAGTGCTCATAGGCGCTTTCTTCCAAAACACTTTTGCTGCTCCTTATGGGCCTCCTTCAGGTTTCTGGTGCCCAATTGACTGAAATTCAGGACCTGGACCATCAGAGAGGCATCCATTTGGCCACCACAGTGGCCCCAAAACACAAATGTGCTACTGCGCATGCGCGAACTGCCACTAATACAGAAGTGCAGCACCAAATGCAGCGGCTCCACTCTTTAGCTCCGTGGCCCCACTCTAGACCCAAACTACTGTGGGTGCCAGACAGGTACTCAAGGAGGCAAATGGGGACCCAGGCCAGCAGCAGAGGTGAAGCAGGGGGGAAATGGGAGAACAGGGCAGCCCTAATGGGCAAGGAGGTAAGCTTCCAGGGGGAGGTTACATATTTATTTATCAAGGAAGCATAAATATTTGAAGAGAAGTGGCCTGGATGTATCAGTATTGGGTGATGTACAGGCTGTCTTGATCCTGTCAGCACATTCAATTTCAAAGAGGTACTGGTTCAGATCTTACCGCAGCCACACCGGTAAACTGTCTTATAAAAATCTTATCAGTTCTCTTCCCTCCAAACTCTCCAGCAATCCAAGTATTCTTATGTTTTTTTGATGTCCCCATCCCTCCATCTCCTCCAGCTTAGAGGTAAGCCATTCAGTTTGTTGTTCTGCTTTGTGGAGCCTTTGTGGAGCCTCTTTTCATTTTTCTCTTCATTTTCTGTCAAGGATATAATCTTTGTTTTTCAGCAGCTGTAATTCTGTTAGTAGGGAGAAATAGGCTAGCTTGTGTTTCAACCACTGTATTTTGAATAGTTTCCACTGGTACTGTAGTTTTTTCTAACAAGTAGGATCCTCAGGATGGTGAACGGCTTCTGAAATTTCTCTGTGCCATTCTCAAGGTTGCCTCATGGTGCTGATCGGTGAAAATTTCAATCAACCAGATTTATTTTTTCCGAGGTTCTTTTGCTATCAATTTTTGATCAGATGCTTTATTGAGTTTTTATTGGCATCCTATCTTCAAGTGGGGTCTGTGGGGTCTTGTTTTAAGTGAATAAAATTGGGTGATGTTCCGGGATGGCTAGGAGCTCAGAAGCTAAGCAGCCATTGCAGTCAGGTACCCACGTGACCCCCCCAATGGCACATTTAAACAATTTTGTTGCATTAAGTTGAACCCCAACTGGTTCATCAATACAGTCTTTTGCAAGTCATATATATCTATACATAGAGAGAAAGAGAGAGAGAGAGAGAGAAAGAAAGAGAGTAAATAATGGCATAGTGTGGTATAAAAGAAATAATACCATTGAGGGGTTGAATAAACCATTAAGCCACAAACCCGAAGGGCAAGTGGTCTTTATGAGCTTATTCTTGAGTTTACTGGACTTTGCCAGCATTTATTTTATATAATGCGTAGGTTTGGTCACTTTTGTGTCTGTTTGCAGTTTGTGAGTGGTGTTTTTTTTTGTTTGTGAGTGCTCACCTGTTTGTGCTTTTCCGTAGTGTAGTGTTTTTGGTAGTATGGTGGTGGAATCCTGTAGTGTTTTTGTGTGCATGCTAAGATTTTTCTGCAGTGTAGTGTGAGCATGCATGTTTTTGCATGTGCACACCCAATCCAGCACTCCTCCAATAAATGGGGTAGTCGTTTTGGTGGGATTTCTTTTTAGGTTGGCATCTGAGTGGCTAATTTAGCATTTTGGATTTCTTTTCATGACAGCATCTGAGTGTCCAGCTTGGCATTTTAGTATGTGTGGTCAGTGGCAGCAAGTTACTATGTGCAGTCAGTGGCATGCCTGTGCATTCGAGAGCAGTGGTGTTAAACACCAGTACAAAGTAAGGTATAGAATGGCAGACAGAATAAGGAAGTTTATGTTAGAAGAATTTGGAGTCAGCCGGGAGCAGCATGTTGGAGTTGGTAGGAGCATGGAGAGCTTGGTGGCTGAGGTGAGTACTGGAGTCAAGGGACATGCTGTGTGGGGAGGGATGTGGGGGAGAAGTGGTTTATTCCTTGGTAGGTTAGGGACACTTTGCACCAGGTTGTAAGCTATTTTTGTAGGGGCTGTTAGAGGTTGTGTTGGTATTATGACCAGGTTTGTTATTAAGGTGGCTGGTATATATTAAGGTGTTGGCTACATGTCTAATTGGGGTGCTTGTTAGATGTGTTATTCTGGGTGTAATAGGGTGGTTTGCAGTGTGTTAGGTATTAATGTGCTATTAACATGTTAATAACACATTAATACAGTGAAACTAGCTAATTGTTTTCATGTACACTAACCAATTTTATCATATATGCTAATGGACTATCGTGGTAAACAGGGAAATATATGATAGCATTTTGTATGGGGACAAGGGCCTAAACATGTTTTTTTTTTTTTTTTTTATTTAGTTGTTTAACCAGGTACAGCACACTAAGCTGAAAGCTTTTTTACAGGAGCGACCTGGGAGCACAAGGAGGTTAGGTGACTTGCTCAATTTCATGCAGTATGCAAGTGGAAGCTGTGGGATTCAAACCCAGGTCTGGTCTGCTGGATGTCACCAGATTTGCAGCTCAGAGCCTTAGACCACTGCACTATACTGCCTCCTTAAGTGACGTGTATTATATAGATACTGTGTATATATATATATATATATTTTTTTTTATATGGAAGAACACTCTCTGAGGTGTCTGGGCATGCTCTGATATATGGACACCTCGGGGGCTTTGTGAGGCACAAGGTGACTTCAGCCACTTGAGAACAGAGATGCAGCAAATTTAAAATCTGCCAGTGAAATGGCCACTTTGCCTTAGCCTAGCGCTACATGTAGTGGCCATTTTAAAGTGCTCACTTCACCTTAACTTTATGACTACACATTGCCATTCTGCCTTAACACAAAGTAAGGTGAAGTGACAACAATATAGGCAGCCCCCCACACATCACATGGCTTACAGTACTTTAAGTCACATGCTTTAGACAGGCAGGAAGGAAGAAAGTCATAAAAACAGTTAATTTCACTTTCTCCTTTGCAGTGGTAGAAGGAGGAAGCATTTTGTGTGTAGAGGATAGTTTGGGGTTTATTGCTTCTATCCTATCTTGTGGATTACCTAAAAAAACTGCTTTTTTTAAAAGCTAAATCTTTAGTTTGTTTTGTAGAGTGTTTTTTCAGTTCTTTTTTGCTACTGATTTGTTTCTTTCATAAGTTTTGTTGTGTGTGTGTGATTGTGAGTGTGTGTAAAGCAGTCTTTTGAGGTGTCGGTTGGAGAGGGAATTAGTTGTGTGCGATGGACCTGGGAGGAGAGTCTGTGGCCCGTGGGCATGGACAGAAGGGAGTGTGTGTAAGCGGGGGCGGTTGGGTGTCATTGGACTGCTCCCAACTGTTTGGTGTTGCCTCTCCCGCTCTGGAAGCAGCAGCATCACCAGTGCCACTGGCAACGGCATATCCACCAAGTCCACCACCACCAGTAGCAGCTGCAGGGACTCCAGCAGCACCACCTCCACAGGTGCAGGTGGAGCCCCAAGTGCATGACAGTGCTGCTGGCAGTACATCTGCCCCTCCTGTGCCTGATCCCACCCACATCTCCCTAGTCTGGCAGTTTTTTAACTGTGTGGGGGGGACAGCACCATTGTGGTTTGTCATTTAAGTGGTGCTCAGGTGTACCATGACTCCCCGGGGAATACATTTGGGGACCCTGGGCCAGTACATGCATATGGCAAACCACCACAAGGTGGAGTGGCAGGCTGCCACCGAAGAGGCCAGGCCTCCACCTACTGGCCCCTCTATGGCAGTGGCAGAGGGTGCTGGGGGTGTTGTGCCTCATCATTGCAGTAGGAAGAGGGCAACAGCAACAGCTGCTCCACCACCACCACTGCCACCAGAGCCAATGGCACCACCCTCACCAACACCACTACATAGCTTTCTTGCTGCATTGGACACTGCCACAGTGCCTGCAATGCAGGCAGACATTGAACTGGTGTGGGTGGCCCTTGAGGAAAGCAATAAGAGGGTGGGTGCTGTGCAGCAGCAGGTGAAGCAGATCCAGCAACAGCAGCTGCAGATAGTGTCATTGCTCCACCTGCTGCTGGAACACCATGGAATCAACCATTAACATATTTTTTATGGACACCCCCCCCCACTGCTGTAATGTTTTGCAATTTTTTTTTATGTTTAATAATAGACAGTCATACATGCACCTATTGCCCTGTTGTTATAATGGAGTGCCTCAGTAACGTTTACTTTCTGTTGTGGAGTGGTTGTGGAAAAGCTGGTGTGAGCAGTGCAAGTATGATGTGCTAAATTGCATGTGTGCAGTCAGTGTTGTTTTGTGTGTGTGTGTGTGTGTATGACATCAGACATTGCGCATCTTCTTGAAAACATATATTGCTGACTTGTTGTAGTGTTTATGGTAGAAAGAATAGCGAGCAGAATAGCATATATTTCATTGTCACCATCATCATCATCAATGGACTAAGTGATACGATACTTTTTCAGAGGTGTCTGGCCAGAGTGCACCTTAGTCACATACTGTACACATGACTTTTAAGAGAGTATGTGCTTTTTGTGCTATGATCTCTGCTAAGTCATGTGTGCATTGTGAGTGACTGAGGTGCACAGTGACCCGATGCCTCTGAAAAAATATCATATCACTTACTCTTCTGGTGCTGATGGTATAAATAAAATATATGTCATGTATTCTTTGTTATCTTTATTGTTGAGATACTGCAATAAGTCAGACCATATATATGTTTGCATGGAGCTGGACAATGAATGCACACACAGGAAAGAACACTGATGGCACACATGCAGTTTAGCACAACATACTTGCACTGCTCAGTTATGCTTTTTGGAAAACACTTCAAATCATGAGTCCTGACACAAAGTAAACATCACTGAGGCTCCATAAATATTTTGTTTGTGAAATAGACATTACAGAGATTTACCAAGTTACAAAATTTCACCCGATATATGGGCGTCTTACTTACAGGGAAATCTTTCTTGCTCCACATGTCCTTATGTAGTGCAATACTTTTCTGGCAAAAATACCTGTAATTTTGTTAAAGTGGGGCATGGAGGACTTCCTGTTCTGAAGAGCCACTCATGTTCTGCCCCCCATGTTCAGTAACATTATGACCTGATACCAGAGAGAGCATGGGGGCGTGCTCCATTATAATGAATGTCTCTTGTTAATGGAAACATGCCCACATTTCACCACAGACTGACCATTATAACATAAAGAAACATTCAGAAAACTGTCAGCCATTTAGTAGTAGAAGTAAGGTGCCCATATATCCGGTGCAATACCATATTAACTATGTAACTTGATGAATCTCTTTAAAGCAGCAGTGCAACAATCTGTTGAAAATGTTGACCTATACTTTTTAATGATATTTTACATTGCCACTTTACTTACATTCTGACTTGTATGATACTATAATTTCCAGTATTTGAGTCTGCTTTACTACTTTTTTTCATATCTGAAATAATAAAAGGAGCACTCCTTTTAATAAAGTGTGGAAAAGGTCTTTGTCAGTATTTTCCACTGCTTTTCTCCATCAGTTGTTATATATCACTTCTGTTGTAAAATGAACAGTTATCAAGCAGGCAGTGTTTTATGACCTCACAGAACAATATTTATTCAAAAACAGCTGCAAATAGTGATAAAAACCTGGTCAGAACAATATTAAAAGGTGTGCTCCTTTTTTTTCAGACATGAGAAAAAGTAGTAAAGCAGACACAGATTGTGAATAGAAGAGTATCATACAAGTCAGGAGGTAACTAGTGGCTGGTAATGTAAAATAGCATAAAAAGGATAGGTCAAAATTGTCACCACATACTTGCAATGCTGCCTTAATGTATAATTTAAGTATGACATTATGTGCTTACAATCACAACACACAAAATGCATCTGTCTTATTTGCAGAAAATTGACAAGTGGTAATGAAGTGAAATGGGAGTGTTACACCACATACAAAGTTCCCCAGAATTTATTGCACACTCAGCCATGTACACAGTGACCACACAGAGTCCACAGATTGTTTTCCGCATCCCCAAAATGGACCTGTCTTGTGTCCAGAGAATTGACAAGTGGTAACAAAGTGAAATGGGAGCATTACACCACATGCAAAGTCCTGTCAGAAATTATGACAGTGCGTGAACTGCTGCTAGTCCAATGTGTACTGTGATTCCTGCAAATGTGATGCAAACATCTCAACTGGATGGAAGGGTGCCTTTGTCTGTACCCTAATATTAGCCTTGGTGAGTTGACATAAATATACATATATATCTATATCTATATATATATATATATATATATATATATATATATATATATATATATTATTTGTAGGTGGGTTGACATATATAGACATGTACTCATTGTATCACAGATCACAAGTACTGTTGGTGTGCACATTCCAGTGCTTGATGAGGACTTTTGCATTAAAATTGAAATGGATAACTCTCAAGCCAATGAAGGTAAGTATTTTTTTTGGGGGGGGGGCATATTTGCAGGTAGGCCTCATTAAAGTTTTTTATTTGGTTACTTCTTCACAGATTTCATCTACATCCTTTTCAGATATGGTTGGTAATGATGGTCATGGTCATCGACTGAAATTACTTCTGTCTGTTGCATGTCTGCCCCAGCCTGGGGGTGGGGTGCCTGATGTTGAAGAACTTCTTTGAATAAGGCAACTATGCCACAACAAAGCATCTGGAACTTTCCTAAAAAAAAAAAAGAAATGAAGGGCTTATTACAACTTGATTGCAGCAGTAACATATTATGTTTAAGCCATGGCTGTTCCATGGGTAACTGGATTATTAACACAGATAGTAAGCTGTCACACTGCAATCAGCAGATCAATCACAACTTAATTTAGTACCAGGCTGTGTAACAAATACACTGTGCCAGTGTCCCTGGTTCACGATCTCAACTCAAGGTACATTTCAAAACCACATCTTGTCAAGTAACACAACCTGTGTGCAACTTTTTCAACACTGTCATGGCTGCACAGCTGCAAGTTCGGAATACAGTGCATGATATCTTGCAGAAATAGTTTTTGCGACATGCACATGTCACCTAGTTTATGAATCCTCCTCCTCACTCAGACTTGTTGCACTCTTTTAAAAAAAAAATGAACAAATGAAATAAAACATATATACTTACCAGTAGGGATTTGAAATGGATAGTCCATAGGTTCCTGTGTATGGTACTGCTGCAGTACCATTGATAGAGACTGTCAGCGAAGGAGAGCCATTTTTTGTTAACCTGTAAAAAAACAAATTAAGTTTACCATATGTGTTTGACCATTGCAGCTCAGAAAAGCAACAGAAAACAAAACATACAGCTAAAGGAAGTTGAATAGCATAAAAAAAAAATTAGTACACATACTCACATTATAGTTTTAATATTAAGAAGCCTTGTGCCTGTGGCTGATGGATGTAGTCTCCTGTTTGATTCCCTCTGCCATGGCATGGTCAATGGGAAAACATTGTCAGAATGACACTGGTGGTGGGCACTGGTGGTGATAGCTGCAGCACATGATGACATTTCCTGTGACATCTTCCTGCATCTGATGGTGGTGGCAGTGGCTAACAGTAGTGGTGGTGCTGGTGGTGGTGATCCAGGGGGGCACACAAAGTCATTCTCTGTGGTGGCAGTGGCTAACATAAGTCCTGCTGGTGGTGGTCCAAGGGGGCACATAAAGTCATTCTCTGTGGTGGCACTGGCTAACATCAGTCCTGGTGGTGGTGGTCCTGGGGGGCACACAAAGTCATTCTCTGTGGTGCCAGTGACTAACATTGATCCTGGTGGTGGTGGTGGTCCAGAGGGGGCACACTAAGTCATTCTCTGTGGTGGCAGTGGCTAACATTGGTCCTGGTGGTGTTGGTCTAGGGGGGCATACTAAGTCATTCTCTGTGGTGGCAGTGGCTAACATTGATCATTGTGGTGGTAGTCCAGGGGGGCACACTAAGTCATTCTCTGCGGTGGCAGTGGCTAACATTGGTCCTTGTGGTGGTGGTCCAGGGAGGGGCACACAAAGTCATGAAAAAGAAAACATGTATCATTCAGCAAATGTCACCACCTTTTAACAACTTCAGTTAAAACCTGCCAACATTAACCACATTATCATCCTCATAAAGAAAGCTCCCTTCACAGTCATCTATGTCTGAGGTCTGACCAGTGGGAAATTCTTTATCCACTGTGTCATTATCTATGTCAGTGGTAGGCCATTTCATGCTGCCACTGCCAGTGCCACCAGGATGCTCCATTTCTACATCACCAAAACCACCATGACTAGGCTGGATAGGAATATTGAGGTTGCACTCTGTACTGGTATGTGCCTCTCATTCATTTTTATGTTGCTTATGTGCATGCACAAGAAACATGTTGCAGCAGCTTGCTGCAGAAGCAGGTTGTGGAGTTGTGGCACAGTTGTGGCCAATGCCCCCACTGCCTTTTGATGCTTGACCCATTTTCCCCAATGAGGTGGCATGCTGTTGCTGATACTAGTTTAGATAAATGCCACCACCTTGGAATGTTTTAGGTGTTGCAATCAGGGTTCACCTTGTCACTGCAGCATCAGCCATTCCACTGCAATGAGGGAGTGGCCCGTCATTGCAGGGTGGTACTTTGCATGCCCCTACCCAGTTTGCCAATGGGGAGCCCAGTCCCTGTCAGCATAATGTTCCCACCCCCAAGTTTCTGCTGTATGCAGAGGGGGTGCCCAAACCACCTTGGCAGTGTGCCAAATGTCCCTGAAATAAAAAAAACAGTCCTGCAATGTTTTTTTTTAACCCTGTAAACAAGGAAACAGTCCCTCGTTGGCTCCATAGCCTCACTTCAACCCGCACCTACCCTCTGTGCACCCTGCCTCCCCACACCCCTGTTCACCCCATACTTACCTCTGGAGCCCAGCGCAATGATCTTCGGGGGACCAGGAACACGTCTGCACTCTTCAAAACCAACTGCGAACTGAAGAAATGCCGGTAAGCTGTATAATGGCATAAAAAAGGTTTTTTCAACTGTGGTAAATATCTCAGCCATTTTTGGGAATTTTGCCACCACATTTTCAACTTGGGGTTATTAGGACCCCTCCTCATTAATTCAGCCACTATCATGACATTATTCAGTCCCAAAAGGTGATTTTGCAGTCACTGCGCAGAATCACCTTTTAGGACCAATTAACAAAATGACAGTGCCATTGTTCATGAGGGGGGCTCTCAAAAAACCTATGTTGCAAATTTTGTGGAAAAAATCCAAAAAATGACTGTTTTATGAAGTGTGCGTTGTGTAGTTGCTATGTACGCGCGTAACTTTGCAAATGTATTTTCACTTCATATTTTCAACCATTGGCATTTTCTGCACCTCCTTATGAACAGTACAGCTGTCATTTTCTCACAACCTGGCTGAAATGTGTTTCGCACTTCCAGCGCAGAATAGCATGGTCGCTGTGGGAAATCAGTGTTCAGAACACATTAAGAAAATCACAGTGACACTGTTCATGAGCAGAGGTACTAAAATGCCTATTTTGAAAATTTTGTGATGAAAATCCATAAAATAACTGTGTTACGAGTGTGCATGTTGCAGTTTCCATGCACCCTTGTAACTTCGCAAATTAGTAATATTTGCACACCAGATTTTCAACACCGGCATTTTTTCACACCTCCTTATGAACAGTACAGCTGTCATTTTTCACATCCTGTTCAAAATGTGCTTTGGGAAATCAGTGTTTGGGACAGATTGAGATTGAGCGAGTGAGAGAGCGGGAGTGACCAAGCTCAACTGAACTCTGTCAGGACTGCTGCAGATTTCATTGTGGGCAGAAAAAGGTGCCAACGCAGGCTGGAGCCCAGTACAAAATGGCAGCCTGCAGCGCTGGGAGAAACGGAACAAGTGAGTGAGAGAGGGGAGAGAGCGAGCTCAATGGAGCTCTGTCAGGACTGCTGCAGATTTCTTTGTGGGTAGAAAAAGGTGCCAACAGAGACAGAAGCACAGTACAAAAGGGCAGCCTGGAGCTTTGAGAGAAATAGAACTAGTGAGTGAGAGAGGTGGAATGAATGAGCTCAGTGGACACCCTCCCGCCCAAGGTCCTCTGTGGTCTTATATTACAGCAGTATCTCTGGAGTGGAGACAAAGCAATGATTGGATACTTTTAGGATTGCTGTAATAATACAGATTTAGTTGTTCTGTTTATTTCTCTAACTGAGCTAAGTACTGAGCTATGCTGTTATGATTGCTGTAATAATACATATTTATTTGTTCTGTTTACTTCTCTAAGTGAGCTGAGTAATACTTGAAGTGCAATAGGATTTCTAACTGGGCTAAGTGAAACTATATGAGAGCTGAGAACAAAAAGTATGGTAGCTGAGGGGTGAAAAATGGACAATGAGGCGTTACGATTGCTACAGTAATACAGTATCTAATGGATGAGCTTTGAGACTGAATTAACCCGGTCGGCAAGGAGTCAGTAGGGGGACTAGTGTGGGGGGGACAGGAATTTCAGTAAACAGGGGCCTAACAGTTGTAGTAGGGGACACAACCTGGTAGTAAGAACCCATAACATAAGAAGGGGGCCAAAATGGGGAGGGTGCCACATGTCAAATCAAAGTTAATGTTGTCCACTGCCCCACCCTGATTTACTTCCTTTCTCACAAGAGATCAACCAGATTTGTCTGACATGACCTCCCCACTGTAAATTCATGTTGCCTATGGTCCTGGGCTCTGATGGCTTCTACATGCCCCACTATCCTTTCTTTAAACAATGTTTCCATGATCTGTCCCACTACTGAGGTGAGACTAACTGGCCTATAGTTCCCCACCTCCTCCCTACTGCTGGATTTGTATAGAGGGACCACATGTGCCCTCCTCCAATTCTCTGGTACCACCCCTGTGTTGAATGACTCAGTGAACATGGCTGCCAGAGGTACTGCTATCTCCCTTCACAGTTCTTTTAATATCCTTGGGTGTATGCCATCTGGTCCCATTGCTTTGTCCACCTTCAATTTAGTCACCTCCTGCAGGATTCTTCTGCCTGTGAATGGACTATTGCCCACCTCTTCATGCCTTTGCAACTGCTGTACTGCTGTGGCCCTTTCCCCTTCCCCTCTTCTGTGAATACTGAACAGAAAGACACAGTGGATGTCTTGGGGGGCCCATGACAGTTCTTAGGCATGGTACTGTCACTTCCAAATACCAAAACAGCACATGTAAGCAAGCAACATTCGGCATTGACAAATGCTTGTTATGAATCTTAGCAAACTAACATTTGCAGGACAGAAGTTTGTCTGATGATCCCTAACTATTGCACCTGCTGAGCTGAATACCCTCTCAACACTTACACTGGAGGGTGGGCATGTGAGGTACTTCAGAGCCACTGCAGTCAGCTCTGGCCATTGACTGACTTTTCTGCTCCAGTACAAAAGAGGATCATCAGTTATTGACAGATGCCTGTTTTCAGACAAATATGACTCAGCCATTCTCTGTGCCACAATAAGTCCAGTGGTAGATGCATCATACTGTTCATTGGAATCATTTATTTCACAAATCCCCACTAGAGAAAAAGCCTCCCAAAGTGGGCTGATGCCAACCACTTTGGATGACAGACCACCTGAAACTGCAGTCCTCTTCCACTTACAGGATATGCTTGATACTCCTCCAGGTGCACCTTCAGCCTGATTATGCTGTTGAGGTTTGCTGACCTCGGCACGTGACTTCTGTGCCCCATGAACCAAGCGCACCAGTTGCCCACTGACATTTTTTACCAGTTCAGGTCCTCCCTCCAGTACTGAGGCAATTCCAGGTTTGTATCATTGGTCCAGTATTGTTGCTATGGCAAAGTTGTCACCAAACTGAATGCTCAGAATGTGACGATTCTGGTCAAATACTGTCAGCATGTGTTTCAGCAACATACTGCTAGCACTGTCTCCGGCAACATCAAGGCTATGCTGTACATTCACCAATGTCTGCCTCAGCACACGCAGCAGTGGAATTGATTGGCTAATGGAGGCAGACTTGACATTCACTGCCTGTGTGGCATGTTCAAAAGACCGCAAAATTGTTATCACAGAGTCCATGAGGCTCCACTGTTCAGTTGTCATAGACTTGGAGTCCCTGGAGCTGTCAGGGCTGGTGTGCATCACAAGATATTCTGAGATGTCTTTGTATTTTTCATATAACCGCTCTGCTATTTATAAAGTGGAGTTCCACCAGGTGACAACTTCCAGCTTCAAGCGGTGCTGAGGGAGGTTGTTTCACATTTGCAACTGCTGAAGTTGGTCACGGGCCTTTGCAGATCGTGAAAAGTGTGAACAGATATGGTGTGCAACTGTCAGCATTTCCTTTATGTCAGGGTGCTACAGAAACTCCTGCACCATAACATTTAAACAATGGGCCATGCACGGAACATGAAAAAAAATCACCATTTGTGATGCATTTCCCCACTTTTGACCTATTGTCACTTGCTATGAACCCAGATCTCAGGGACAGAAGGTTCAGCTACTTGTCAATTTCAGTCAGTACCACATCCAACATGTTTTCACCAGTGTGTGAACAGGTCACATTGTGAATAGCAATTGTTGCATGCTGTTGATTTCCTGGAAGATTGCTACCATGGCACGTCACCTTACTGCACTGATTATTCACACTACCAACATCACAAACAAGCCCCAGCACCTGCTCCCAGTGTGCAGTTATACACAAATATGAACTCACCACTGATCTGCCACTTGTCCACATATCCATACTTAAATGGATGAATGGGGAGGAGGAATGTTGAAGGGCATGTCTTACTGAGTTGGACACAGTACGGTACAACTCTGGGACAGCACGAGTTGAAAAGCATGTCCTGGATGGGACTTTCCATTTTGGACAGGCACATGCAGCAACCTGCTGGAACCCAGAATTCTCCACAAAGGAAAAGGGCAAAAGATCAATTGCCAGCATTTCAGCTACAACAGTATTAAGTTCACGTGACACTGTATGACTGGGTGGGTACTTCAGCTGATGTGAAAAAACAATCTGTGACGTGGGTTGACTTACATGTTTTACACAGGGTGTGATGACAAATGGTTCTTCTCTGTGAATGGCAGGGGGTGGAGTGTGGACGTTTGATGAAGACAGTTGCACAGGTGTTAACAATAATAATAATAATATACTTTATTTGTATCGCGCCTTTCTAAAACCAAGGTGCCATTACAGCAAGCTTACATAAAAACAATAATATAAAACACAGATACAATGAATATTCAGTTCAAAATCCAATAAAAACATCAACTGGGATGTGCTTGATACCATAAGTAGGTCTTTAAGGCCTGTTTAAATTCCTCCATGGATGTTCACTCCCGAAGTGGGTGGGGTAGAGGATTTCAAAGGACTGGGTCTGCGTACATAAAAGCTCAAGCACCCGAAGATTTAAGAGAAACCCTTGGAATCTCTAGCAACCCCTAATCCACCGAGCGGTGCTATCGCTTAGGGCAGTAAGGTACCAGTAGCTCTTTCAGGTAGTCTGGGCCCAGTCCATGTAGGGCTTTATAAGTCAGAAGATCGACTTTAAAGGTGATTCACCACTGTATTGGCAGCCAGTGCAGTTCACACAGTACCAGAAAAATATGACCGGTACAAGGAGTACCCGTCAATAACCAGGCTGCCATGTTCTGCACTAGCTGCAGGCGGTGGATATCAACTCCTGGTAGCCCTAGATACAGGGAGTTGCAATAATCAAGGCACAAGGTCACAGAGGTGTGGACCAATGTAGGAAGATCACCGGATGGAATTAGATGCTTAATCCTGGAGATATTCCTCAGATGGTAAAAGGATGATTTGATGACTGCTGATGCCTGCGATCACAGTGTCAGCCCATCATCAAAAATCACCCCCAGGTTCCTCACCCATTCAAAGGTAGGGAGCTGCACGCCACCCAGAAATAAACCTGAAGGCAAACCAGCTCCCATCCCCTCTATCCGGCAACCTGAGTCTACCACCATCACCTCCATCTTCTCCGAATTCAACCTCAACCAGCTCAAATCCATCCAGTTCTGGAATTCAGTGAGGCAGTTGTTGAATATTGAGAGAGCTCTAACCTGGTCTGATGCAAAAAAATAGGTAGAGATGGGTATCATCAGCATAGCAGTGAAACCTAAGCCCATATACCTTCTTACAATGTCTCCAAGGGGCAGCATGTGCACTGTGAGTAACATGGGGGACAACACCGAACCCTGAGGAACTCCACATGACAGAGAGACTGGGCCAGAAGAGTTCATTCCTGACACCACCCTCTCAGTTCTGCCAGTGAGAAAAGATCTAAACCACTTGAGGACTATACTAGACAGGCCACAAATGAACCTCAGGCGTTTGAGAAGTACCCCATGGTCCACAGTGTCAAAACGTTGATGAGAGATTGAGAAGAACCAAGATAGAATGGTTCGTTCAATCTCTAGCCATCAGGAGATCATTGAGCACCTGAACCAGCACAGTCTCGGTACTATGCCTCTTTTGAAACCAGACTGGAGTGGTTCATAGATGTCATGGATGGTTAAATGGTTCTCCAGCTGTGTGGCTACTACTTTCTCAACCACCTTCCCCACATAGGGAAGGTTAGAGATTGGCCTGCAGTTGGCATGGCAGTCTGGGTTCAAAGAAGCTTTCTTTAGGAGGGGGGTTACCACTGCCTCCTTCAGGGAGCTAGGAAACTCACCCATCTCCAAGGAGCACCAGACTATCCATGCTAGGACTGGACTGATAGTATCACAACAACCCTTGATCAGGGAAGTTGGGCCCAGATCCAAACTACAGCATGTGGGGTGCATACCCTGGACAATCCGCATGACATCAACGAACTCCGGCCAGTCAAAGGAACTCCAGGAGAGCCTAGGGTCAGTGATCGGGTGCTGATCCATAGTTTTGCCCATAGAGGATGCAGGTTAGAGTACCGCCCTGATGTTAACCACCTTAGCCACAAAGAAGCAAGCAAGTTCTTCACACTCTACTTGTGAAAAGGCTCTTCAAACCTGCAGACAGGTTGGGTTGCACAGTCTGTCTACAGGTCAAAAGAGCGAGCTTGTCAGTTCTTTGCAGCTGCAATCTCCCCAGACAGGAACTCTGCCTTCTTATGGGAGATTGTGCAATGATAGACTTGATAATGCTCCATCAATCTAAGATGGTTAGCATCAAGGGCGGACCTCCGCCAGCACTGCTCCAATCTTCGTCCTTATCGCTACATCTCCCTCAAGGTCCCATCAAACCATGGGGACTGACAGTAAAGGGGGAGAGAATGAACACAGGCCAGAGTGATGATATCCAGAACAGAGGAGATGGCTTTATTACAGGCCAAGACCATGGCATCTGGGTCATTGCTCACTCCAGAGAGCTCTGATAGGTCAAGCACCACCACCAGGCCCTCAGAGCTTACATCTCGCAAAGGGCGGTACCTATTCATCTCCACAGGAGTTGGCCTACGAAGGGGGCACAAAAGCTGAATCAGACGGTGTAGCAATCGGACCAACCAACAGGTTCCACCCCCAAATCTGAAGGCTTCAATCCCCAGGAGGAAGACTAAGTCAAGGGAGTGACCACCTTTATGACTGGCAGAAGTAACAACTTGTGTAAGGCTCAAAGATGTCATCAGTTGGAAGAAGTGTTGTCCAAATTGTGAGAGATCGTCATCGACCCAGACGATGAAGTTGCCCAGGACCACCAGCCTGGGTGACTCAAACGTCATGTCAATCATGAAGTCCATTACTTCCTATAGGAAATGCTTCTCATCACCTGGTGGATGATATATGAGGACAATCCTGCAACCCACAGCTGCCACTACAGTACACTTGAATGACACAGCCTCCTCAACTGGTAAACTTGTGAGGCCCAGCTCAGTCTTGAAGCAGACCGCAACCCCCCTGCCCGTGGTCCAACCTCGAGCGGTGTACACTGTGTACCCAGCTGGAATAGTGGCCTCTAAAATGGGGTATGCATTCTCATCCAGCCAGGTCTCAGTAATGCACGCAAGATCCACCAACCCAACAAGATCTGCAATAACTGCAGTTTTGTTTTTGATGAATCTGGCATTACACAACACCGCTCAGGTAGGATGGGCCTCCAGAGCTGCTTGAGCTACCTGCCCACCAGTACTGGTGGTACCCTTGAGTATGGAATGCAGACATTGAGGACCATGTTCCAGATTCCATTTTGCCCCAGGGCACCTTCTGGACCTTATTACCCCAATATGAGGGTCCAACTCATTTGCCCTCCACTGTTCACACCTTCCAGCCCGACTCCTCCCCTATGAGCAATACCCAGAGCTCTATAGCACTGGTATGCTGATATCTGTAATGGGGGGAAGGGGCAGAGGGCATGAACAGCAGAGGATGAATAGCGCATAACCATGGGGAAAGGCCTCCAACACATACTAAAGGACCCATTAACAGTAGAAAATACCCCTATAAAAATAAATTAAATAACTAACTAAACTCCCAAAGTAAAACAAAGCCCAAAGTAAAATACAAATACAATACCCTGTCCCACCACTCTTCCTTGTAGGAATAGTAAACATAAAACACAAAAAAACAAAATTACCAGGACAAATTAAACCCCCTTATTTACCCCCCCCCACAAAGGGGAGAAATACAACGAATGTGTTAAATCAAATTTAAAACATCCACCTCATTAAAACCCCTTCCCATGCAATCCAATATTTCAAACAAAGCATAAAATCCCAGCATAACAGAAAATTGGTCTGAATGGTCCATGTAAGTCCACAGTAATTATGGTATAGTAATTGGCCACAAATCCCAAATTGAAACTTCAATTCACAGAAAATAAGATTAAACAATATATACTAAATTAAAAACAAGAATGTAAAAATAAACGTAAACACTGGAAATACACCCCCTCTCACCAAGATGATGACAAACCCTCAAATGCAGTTATTTTGCCACATTTACCAATCGGGGTTGATGTACCACTTGCATTAGACATACTGCATTCATCACCACCAAAACTGCTACTCTCACCACCACTGGACAACATTTCAAAATCATTATGCTCCTCCACCTCATGATGCTTGTAGTAATCATCTGCTCTTATTTCCTCACTACTGCACACATTTAATTTCCTACTGGATTTAACAGTCATGGAAGGGGATAACATGCTTGTTATGGTTGATGACGAGGATGAATGCCCCACTGTGGTATTAGCTGCCATCTTGTGCTGGGTCCACAGTGCCATGTGCCTGTTCTTAAGATGCTTATGCTGTTCTCCTGTGCCCAGATGGCTCCCCTTTTTACCTCAACACCTACGCACATGGCAAACCTGGCAGATTGCAACTGACTCATCATTTGCATCCTGCACAAAAAAATTCCAAACAAGGCATTGTGATGCTCTACTTTTAACATGTCCCTGATACTGCTTATTGGACTCTGTTCTTTTAAGTCATGAAATGGGGGGGGGGGTGCTACATGATTTTCAGGTAGAACACACTTGGACTCAACTGACCACCATGACTACCTATCATTACTACTGGGGCATCATCATCATTACCATCAGCTGAAACTGGTAAATCACAAGTTTTTATGGGGGATTAATGCAAACAGACCCAGACATGGCCACCTTGAATTTTTTTTTTCCGTTCCCAACTAGGGTCAATCACATCATTATCATATTCACCACCATCACCCACATCCACATCTTCTGCTTGGATGCTGGCATATGGACTGCATGTTGCAACCACAGCAATATCATCATCATCAGATTCATCATCATCATCATCATCAATACCACTATCACCTGATATTTTTCACCACACTGTGAATCCTTGCATGGAAAATGCGTGCCCTGAACAGCGGTGGAAGAAATGTCACATTGCATGCTGTCATTAACATGATTATCAGCAATCCTCATGTTCAGTGACCGGATATTACTAGAAAGTATGACATCATCTACACTGCCACTCACACTCACTGCTTCACACTCCACTATACTTTTGGACATGGTACACCGGTCTGAAGTGGAATTTGAGGCAGCAATACTCATATCACCACCATCACCACTAACACTAACACCACTGGCTGGGAAAACATCATCTCCTCTAACTATGAGTGAAGCTACTGATTAGACTGTAAAAAACATTACAGGAGAAATACCTTTCCTCACATCAGCAATGCACTTTTGCATCTGCGTACTATCACGCCCACAGACAATCTTACCATGGCAGCAGTGCCATGGCGAGAACCAGCTTTGCTTGCACATCTCTTTGCTGGCATTTTGAGGGATCAACAGCAATATTCTAAACAGATTTAGATTTTGGAACATTCACTCTGGGTGGGGGGATGCTGGATGTGAAGCCAACAAAATAACTGTAGCTTCAGCAACAGATACAGATGCAAAATCACAAGTGAAAACAACACCTTAACTAACCAGTGGTGCTGAAGTCACAAACAATCCAATCTGGAAAACAATTCCTTTTGCCAGTGGGGGGGTAGAGCACTGACTGCAGATTTTTATGGCAGTGCAAGCAGCAAAATAAAGAAAAGATACCACAATGGCAGTATAAAATCATGCAGCTGTAGTGGATAGCAGGTTCACACTGCAGTGCCTGCAGTTACACTGTGGCACAATAAAAGGTGTATTATTTGATGTCACACACCACACACACTCTCACACACACACACACAGTTTGTCTACAAGTAATGCATAGCAAATTGAAAAGTTCAGTAATATACCACGTATTGTAAACAACCTGAAATTATGAACTGCTGCACCAGATCCACACAACACACAATCAGCAAAAAAATGTTGACAATTACTAACAATATTACTGTGTGTACATTAACACAGTCAGTTATATAACAAAAATGTAACCAAAAAACAAAGAAGTCCCTATTTCTCCAACTTAAATCTACCTACACCACAGATATGCCCCTCCTCAAAGCACACTTTCACTGTCTCTTATTACTCAGACTCAATGTTGTACAGTAACATTCAAAATCCACACACAAACAAAAATGCTCGATGATGTAAGCACAGGAGGGTTTCCTACAATCGATGAACTGAAGTTCAAGAAAAAAAATTACTCAAAAAGGCTTTTTTAACAGCTTTTAGAAGCTTTGAATCACAGACAGCTCTCAGAGCACACTGTGTCCTACAGCTTCCTACATACACTACCCCAAACTGAGGCTGTGCAGATCAATATAGAGCCCATGTGACCTGAAATCACATGAATCACTGCAAAATTTGCCTTCACAGTTTAAAAACAAGGTGAAGTGAGGTGAAGTACATTGTTTTCAAAGCACTTCGCCTTTAAGATTGGTGGAGTAGTGGTCTGGGAAGGCAGAGTAACGCAAAGTCATTGTTTCCAATGAACTTCATGCTACCCATTATAACGCAGTTACTCCGCATCACATTGTGGAGTACTCCATGAATCTGCCTTTGCTCCGCAAATCACTCTGTGGAGTGAATTGAGGCCACTTTGCCCACCACTACTTGAGAAGTCCATATATTGTAGCAAGCTTGGACACATCAAAGGATGTTATTCCACTTATAAAATCAGTCCTAATTTATACGGCTGTATGGGAGAAGCCCTGCAGGCATTTTGAGATCTATGGGGGGGGGGGACTGATAGGATATGGAGACCGTCTTCCTTCATGAGTGCTTCAGAGTGGACATTTATCAGTGATTCGGTCCAGGTTATCTCATTTAAAGCTGTGGTCTGTTTGTGTCTACCTTCTCCTTCATTTCCTGTCAGCCTGCCTACATTACATCTGGACTCTTATTTCATTGCAATCTCTCTCTCTTTCTATGCAGCCTGCCAAGCAGAGCTAAACTTGTTCATGAACTGGAGTTACTCATTTTTGCATGAATGGCAAAATATATTTTCTCAGTGTGGAATTTGCTGTTTGAAAAGTGAAACTAACTCTCGACATGCCCCCCCCTTAGCAACAGAGCCAATGACAGAATCCTTTGTGTCCTCTCATTTGCAAGAAGCATTTGCAACACTGTGTTATTGTAAGTAAATGAATAATTTTAAACTGCGTCTTTCTTTTCAAGTCAGCCAGCTATTATTTGCCTGTCTCTGGTGTATTTAACTTAGTAATTATTTATTTATTTACTTATTAAATTTTGGTGACTGGGTAGGCCCGCTGAGCCCTGAAGGTTCCTTTTTCAGGGGCGACCTAGGATAACAATACAAGTTATAAGAATGAACATGGACATAAGGAACATTTGAGGCATTGTGAGTTACATCATGAGGTGGTTACAGTAAAGAAAAATAGTGGATATAGGCATTGCTACAGGCATGGTAAAAGAAAATCAGTGGCTACAGGCATGGCTTACAGGCACGGTAAAAGAAAAGCAGTGGATGCAGGCATGGGTACAGGCATGGTTATCATCATGACATGTAAGCAATTGGTAGTACTTTGCATATAGTTTATTCAGGGGTTACATGCGGCCTCTGGTGAGCAGTCTGTATAAGGCAGGTAGTAGGAAGGTTAAACTAGGAGACGGGAGTTGGAGAGGATGGGAGTACCTTAGGAGCTTTAAGTGCCATGACAGTGGCATGCGCTTGAGGTCAGCAGATGGGACATAAGCCTGGTGTGGAAGTTCATGAGTGAGGAGGAGGCCTGGACCTGGGGAAGGAGCTTGTTCCATTGGCAGGCTGCTTGGGAGGAAAAGAATCTTCCACCAGTGTTTGTCCTTACCCTAGGGACTTCTAATAGCTTTCTATCTGAGGTCCTTAGGTTCCTTGGGTTTAGTTTGAGGGTTATGGTCTCGGCAATGCTTGGCGGAGCATGGGGTTTGAGAAGCTTGTAGGCCTGGACAAGCAAGGGGTGTTGGAGGCGGGCGACCAATGTGGGCCAACAAAGATTGGTCAAAGTGTCATAGTGGTGACATCTCGGGTGGTCTAAGGTTGCGAAACGAGCTATTTTATTATATAGGGTTTGCATCCTGGTACTCTCTTGTTTAGCCATGCCCTGTATAATAGGGGCCGCAAAGGTCAAGTTGTGTAGAAGGACGCTGGTAGCTATGGAGAGCCAGGGTGCCAAGTTTCTGATGTAGGATCCTGGTGACCTGGTCCACGTGTTCCTTGTATGTGATATTCTGATCCAACGTGAGGCCTAAGTATTTAAGGGAAGGGACTACATTAATGGCTTTACCAGAGAGTGAGGTTAAGGAGAGGGATGAAGACCTGTCAAATCCCAGGGAGCTTGGTCTGAATAGCATTGCCTTGGTCTTGCCTGCATTTAGTACCATTCTGTTCTTACGTAGCCAAGTCTCTAGTGAAGTGAGATCCTTTTGGAGTAGAGGGCCTAGGGCAACCATGTCATGCAGGGGTCGGAAGATGACAGTATCATCAGCGTACTGCACAACCGAGCTCTCCCCACAGTGGGAATGCAGGTCATTGGTAAACAAGGAAAACAGGAGGGGAGGCCTAGAACTGAGCCCCGAGGTACACCCTGGTTTAGGGGTAGTGGGTCAGACATGGTCCCTTTCCATGAGACCCTCTGTGCCCTGCCTGATAAGTAGCTCTCAAACCACTTCAGGGCATGATTGTCTAGGCCTGTATTTTGCAGCTTCTGTAGCAGCAAGTTGTGGTTGACGAGGTTGAATGCCTTGGATAAGTCTATAAAGACTGCATCAGTGGGTATCCCTTTGTCCATTGTCCAGAGAACTTCATCTGTGAAGTTAATGAGGGCAGTGTCAGTACCATGGTTTGTTCTAAATCCATGTTGGGAGGGGGCAAGGAGCTGATGAGCTTCCAGAGAGTCCCTGAGTTCATTGTAGATGACTCTTTCTTACACCTTAGCAAGTGAGCAGAGGAGAAAGATGGGCCTGTAGTTGTTGAGTTTTTCCCTGAGCCCCCCTTTGTGAATAGGGACAACATTTATTTATTTATTTGTTTTTGTTAACTGGGTAAGGCACACTAGACAGTCAAGTGCCTATTTTCAGGTGCAACCCAGGAGGGTTACAAGGTAGAAGCATACAATAACAGTGGAGGAATCAATTACATACAGGCATACCATAGAAGTGAAGAAGTCAGTTACATACAGATGGTACAAAAACAACTTAAGATAGGCAGCTAACATAGTAGATAAAAAGAAAACAATTTGGCAAACAAGAAAATAATAGACATAACTTTGGAGAAATAAGGGAACAATACATCATAAGAGTTCAGTGGAACATGATACATCCAGGAATGGGACATGAGATGATTGCTGGACAATTTTGGAGGGCTTGGGGGAGGGCAGCAGGAATAATGAGTGGGTGACCATTACCAATTCGGGAAAGTAAGTGCAGGGGGCACTGAGGGCCCGCAGTGTACAGGTTGATTAGGAGTACTTTGAGGTACAGGGACATATGGTGGGAGGGGTCAGGAAGTTCTAGAGAGAGGTTTTGAAGCGATGATGGGAGGAGGAGGGCCGGGTAGGGACAGGAAGTGAGCTCCAGATGTTTGGGGCATAGGTGGTGAAGGCCCGATCACCTGTGAGGGAGCGAGTTCTAGGAACCAGATGATCTAGTACTGCCCTTGACCTGAGATGATAGAAAGGGGGGGCAGGGTTGAGGGAAGGGGTGAGGGCAGAGGGGGTCGCCGATCTGATGATGTTGTCAATGAAATTTCCAAGCACGAAGGTGCAGTGCTTTTCTGGAGGGAGCCACTGCAGCTGGGTGAAGAGATCACAGCAGTGAGTGAGGAGAGGGGTGGAGAGGGCAAAGCAGCAGATGTTATTGTAGGCTGAGTCCCATTTCAGGAGGCTGGATGTGGGTACAGGGGCCAAGGTAACTAGCCCATAGTAGAGAGTAGGGAGGAGGACCCCTCTGGCAAGGGCCAAACGTGCAGCTGGGGTTAGGCAGATTTTGGCTCTGTAGACGAGACCAAGCTTACAGTTTGTAGCCATGCAGACATTTTGAATGTGCAAGGTAAAATCAAGCTGCGAATCCAGGGTGACACCCAGGTACTTTACTGCAGCCACTGTCTGAAGAGGGGAGCCATCCACACCATGTATTTGAAGGGGGGGTGAGGCAGGATTTTTTCTTGTTCTGTGACCCAAACAGTATTGCTTGGGTTTTCTTTAGGTTGCTGGTGAGTCTATGTTCCACCAGCCAGGATTGAATGTGTTTGAAGTCCTCATTTAGTTGAGAGTTTATGGTGGCATTGTCCCGGGCACTGGCCAGGATGATAAGGTCATCCGCATACAGGTTGGTATGCCCATGTACCGTGGTGGAAGGAAGATCATTAATGAAGAGGGAGAAGAAGGTTGGACCAAGGATGGAGCCCTGGAGGACCCCGCATGTTTCCACGGGTCAGGGACTGCTCCTTCCCTCAGTGATCAATTGAGGAGCATGGTTATAGGCCAGGCTAAGGAGGTAGCTCCTGCCTTGAGTAGCCGAGGGTTGATACCATCGGGTCTCCCTGACCCTTTTGGTTTCAAGTTCCTTAGAAGGTTTAGTACTTCAGTGCATTTAGCCAGTCTCAGGTGAAATGGGGGTCTTTCCATGTGAGGCGCTTCATCTGAGGTGGGGGGAGAGTCCGGGGAGACAGGCAGGTCTTGTAATCCTCAAGGTCTGAGAAGTGCCTGTTAAGGGCAGCCGATATTTGAGAAGGGTCAGTTGTGAGCTGCCGTTAATCTCCATGGGACAGGACTCAGGCTTTTTGCTGCCCTTGATCAGGTCATTGATATGATTACAGGATTGCTTGGGGTTGCCTAGGCTGGTTTTCTGGAGGTGTGTTAAGTAATCTCTCTTAGCGAGTTGTACCGCTCTCTTGGCTTTGTTCCTCAGGGCTTTGTATTCAGTGAGATCTGCCAGGAGGAAAGAGGGCCCAAACTTTTTCCAGGTTTTTTCCCCCGAGTAGCCATTAGGGCTTTGAGGCAGGGACAGATCCACTTGTAGCAGCTGCCTTTAGACCTCATTCTCTTCATTGGAGCAAAGAGGTTGGCCGCTGTGGTTAGTTCATCCTGGAAGTATTGCACAGCCTCAGTAAGAGCAGGGAGAAGATTTATGGGGTTCCAGTCCAGACTACCTAGGTAGCAATTGTATTGTAGTTCAGAGAACTTGGAGAAGTCATGGGCGAAGAGAATTCTAGGTGGAACCTTGGGTGGTTTGTTTTTCCATATACAGAAGATTGGGAAATGGTCACTCAGGGACTCTGCCATTGTGCCCACACTCTGTATATTAGTGGGGTTAGACACCAGAGCGCAGTCAATGGTGGTGTGGTTCCCAGTTTTGTAATTAAGTCTGGTTGGTTCAGAGATGACCTGCGTCAGACCTGCTTCATGGGTAAGTGACTTTGAGGCATGGCCAGGGTCCTGGGCCCAGTTAATGTTGAAGTCACCCAGGATTAGTTGCTCCGTTGTTACCTTGATAGCCGTATCATTTGTGATGGCTTCAAGGGATTTGAGGGCTAATTTTGGTGGATGGTAGACGCAGCCAATTGTTAGTTGTTTGGCATGCCCTAGGATTATCCAGATGTGTATGCTCTCTCCCTCAGCAGTAGGATTAGTCTGCAGGGGTAGAGGTGACATGGAGAGGTCATCTTTAGCATAGATTAGGACTCCACCCCCTTTATTGGTTTCTCTGTCATTACGGTAGCTATTGTAGCCCACAACCTGAATCTCGTGGTCATGGATGAAGGCTTTTAGCCAGGTTTCAGAGATGGCTAGTAAGTCCAGTTTGTAGAGGTCCAACCAGGCCTGGACTTCATGTATTTTTAGTCTAAGACTACATATGTTCATCTGTGCTATCTTCAGACCCTTGGTGGCCGCCCATTGATGGTCCTGGGAGGATGCTACCAATGTATTGGGTATGTATGGGCCAGGGTTAGGTTGGATATCACCTGATAGGAGAAGTAGCAAGACTAGTAACCTGAGCAGTTTAGTGCTAGGTATTGAGGTGAGGTGTCTTCGATGTGTCCTGCTCATATAGCAAAGCAGGTCATAGCATATACCCTTTTTTATGATCTCATGCTCTGTTAAGAGACTAGATATACTTGAGATAGGGTAGCTGTTAAGGAAGTCGTGTGGGGGGATATTATGTAGATTGCTCACTGGTTCTGGGGGGAATGGGTCTATGAGCCTGTCCACCCAGAGTAGGGTCAGTGAGTAGAGTATGGCAAGAAGTAGTACACCCCTATTAGGGGGAGGGACTCTTGGGATCCTAGCATGCCAAGGAGGGCGGAAGGAAGCATATACTAAGTAAGGCATTATTATTGTATGATGTCAGCGTAGCGTAGGTAAGAATAGCGTGCTCAGAGTCTATCTGATTTGAGTCTGAAGAGTGAATGGCAGACACTGAGGGCTTCCTGTTTTCTACTGGAGAGCTGTCGCACAGGCAGTTTTAAGGAAGTTGTCAGCTTGTTCAGTGAAGCTTAGGGGAACCTCAAACTACAACCTCCCCTTGTAGCAGCACCGGGAAAGAAGTAGAATGATAATGCAGACCATATTGCTCATGATTGAGTACAGTGATTTGTGTAGAAAGACCAAGAATCCCTCTAGTGGCAGGTCTGTACAGTAACAGCTTGGTGAATGGAGATTCAGACTGGAGACTGAGGTGCTTTCAGTTTCACACGTCTATCTCTCTGAGCATAGCCCTTACAGAAATAATTATATGAAATGTTTTCATGCTGTGCACATAAAACTACCCATGTGATATACATGCTGCAAGCATGACTTAAATTTTAAATTTGAGGGTCGGCCCAGTGGCACTGATGGTTGAAGCACTGGATGCCACACCTCATGCTACACTGGTGACCTGTGTTTGGTAACAATCCCAGGATGCTGGGGGTCAGCTGGGGGGGGAGCTGGATTGAGTCGCTGATTGGCAACTCACCTCTCCTGGGGTGGGGTGGGCACTGCACCAACTAGTGGGTGATGTCAGGAGGGGAAGGCATCATTAGGTAAGTGGCAGAAGCCGTGCATCACCATGGCTTACTGGTTGGACAATGGTCCTGTTCGCCAGTGCCCTCAGGTTGGGGATGGGACAAACTAGCTATTTAACAAAAAATCCCACCCCATGGCCGTGCACAGTGATCCCCGATCAGGGAGAAGGAGTCCCAGATAGCAGTACGCTGCCACCAAGCCCTAGCTGGAGTGGGTTTAAATACATTAAAAAAATATTAAATTTGAACCAAATGCATGCATGTGGTATGCATGCAGCAAGCAAGTGTGGAAAGCATGCCTTTCATTTTAAACTGCAACAGACTGTATGCATGTGGCATGCATGCAAAAAGAAAGTGGTCACTGATAAGTGCACACATAAAAGGTAAGTGATTTGTTCAGGATCACACCATATACAAGTGGGAGTTGATGAGATTTAAACCCAGGTCTTCAGGTTTGCAGTTCAGTGCCTTTAACCACTAAGATATACTGTCTGCACACATATGGCTTGCTTGTACTTCAATACAAATCTGCATACATCTGCACACATACAGCATGCTTATAGCTGCTGTTATACTTTTATATTTTTGGTGTCTCCTCTCATCTCAGCTGCACAGCTGAACTGTAGTACACATATCAATGGAAACACATGTGGTTCTTCCCAACCCCAATACACACTCTTACCCACACAACTACTTAATTACCTCTGTCTGACCTGTACTCCTACTATTTTCTCTCCATGGATTTGAATGCTTCCACTCAAAGAGACTTTAAAGGGTAAACACAAAAGTAGCAATAAATCAACACCCACGCACATGGTCAGTCCCCCCCCCCAAGCACACGCACTGTAGCGGGTGTGGCCATGCTGCTACAGATAACCCACCAGGTATAGATATAAGTCAAAAGTCTCTTAACTGAGTACTAGGGAGCCAGAGGCAGGAGTCCTTGAAAGATGATGTCCATGGGTGAGAGTGCTGGTGTGTACCCCCTTGAAATGGAGTTTTTTTTTTTTGTTATTATTATTTTATATATTATGATGGTGAGTTGGAGAACAATGAAGGCCACTGTTCTACTAACAATGCCCTTGTTCATCAAGCGATGGCCTTCATTAATCTCCAACTCACCATCATAATGTATAAAATAGTAAAAAGAAAATTCACCCATTCATTTCAATACAGCACTCCCCTGCAGTCTTCCTTGCCCTATGTCATAATGTGCCTGAGCATGGGGACGTGGAGGTCAGCTTTTTTTGGGGGGGGGCATAAACCTGACTATAGTGAGGCTCCAATAATCTGTGCATACCGTACTGCTCAACTGTCCCTGAATGCAAGGGACAGCCCTCATTTTACCCCTGAAAACTGCGCTGTCCCTCATCCATTCCTTATGGAATACATGCTGCTCACACATAGGATGTCCTGTAAATTTAGACTTTATGACAGAGGCGCCATTTCAGATTTCAGTAGTAGGCAGCTAACAACCAGTGGAGGACAGGTGCTAGTTAGCCCTTAAGTGGCAAGCTCTGGAATGTCTGGAACATCTCTAAAAGGTAAAAATGATTTGTTGTGACTGAAAAGTGATATGCAAATCAGGAAAAATTAAAATGTGTAAGATTCATCTGTCTATACCCTGGAGCAGATTATCAGATTTTGGCTTAAACTCTCCATGTTACTAACTAATTTTTGACCTGGCAGAAGTTCTAAAGGCCCAATTTCTCTTCCTGACTTTATTCCTTTCAACATCCATCCCATATGAGTCATGAAGCCACTCAAAGGCACAGAAATGTGAAAAGCACATCAATATTTCAGTCCTTCATCCTTCCCCAATCCCACTGTAAAAAAAATGATTTACTTTTACTTACCAGCCATCTGGCCAGAACCTGTGGCCTGGCCCAGTGTGCCACCAGCCCAGTTTCAGTCCGCTCCTCCATCCTTCTGCCAGAAACTGTATGCTAGAACCAACCATCCCAGGTCCCCAACATGGTCCTCGACCAAGTCACCTCGCCAACTGAACCCACCCAACCTCTGTTGATTGCTTCTTGTTTGGCTGCTGCCATGACTGCTGCTGCATTACACTGATCAAGGCCTATGAAGGCCACCCACACCTCTGTCACCACTGCTGCAAGGTCTAGCTTGCTACTGTGGAGGGGGGCCTGTGCTGTTTTTTTTTTTTTGCCAGGCAAGCCTAGTACAGTAAGTAGATAGCCTATTCTCAAGTTAGCTTGTAGCTCACCCCCTGCTCTATCAGCCACCAGGGGAGACGGAGAGTCACTAAGAGTAGACCAACAAAAGTATGCCACCGCAACACTGCTAATTGTGAGTTCAGTGCTCTTGACTCCTCCTAGCTGTAGTTTGCAGCCTGTCTGCTCTGTGGTGGGAAAGACAGTGTCGCTCTTGCATGACTCATGTGCTCTAGCTTGGCTGGAGTTCCTCCATGTCACGTGTGATGGTGCCGCTGCCAATAGATGGACAGAGTGGACAACACAGTACAGACACAATTGAGTCAGGAGTGCACCTGCAGCATGAGCACATACAGGGCAGGGAGGCACTTATTGTGCAAAAGATTAAATCCAAATTGAATGCCATTGTTGCCACACCTTAAGAACAAGGACTGGAAAAAATCAAGAGTGACACCTATTTACAAAACTGGCAAAATAATAAATGTCTCAAATTATTGACCAATTAGTCTTACCTCAATCCCCTTCAAAATCCTGGAAACATTGTTAAAAAATAGAATATTAGAACAACTAAAGGAGAATCTTCTATTCGATAACAACCAGCATGGTTTCAAAAAAGGATACTTGCTTCAACAAACCTTATATGCTTTTACAATAATGTCAGCAAATTGCTAGACACAGGTACACCTGTAGATGTATTCCTTTTTGATTTCTGTAAAGTTTTTGACAGAGTTCCACACTGGGCTATTGATCAGAAACTAACCAAATATATCTGGCGCGGTGGCGCTGAGGGTTGAGGTGCTGGACGCCACTCCTCGTGCCACACCATAAGACTCGTGTTCAGGAATGAGCACGAGTCATCGGGGGTTGGCAAGGGAGGAGAAGGATCAAGCGTCCGGAGGACTGCTCTCCTTCTCTGGGGTGGGGGGACTCCAGAGTGTCAGCATTGATTGCCCTCTAGTGGAGGCTGGGGGACAGGCAATGTGCACCTAGATGTGGGGTGGAGCTAGGACAGAAGCAAGCGTCATTGCACATCCTAGGTCCAAGGGGACTCTAAATAAGAAAAATAGCTGGCCCTGTGTATGAGCCAGACATGGTGCCCACCCTTCAGCCACGACAGTTCCGCTTTGGCAGAGTAAGGGTCAGGTGCCGTGGTCAAGGTGAGCCCATTCGCGGGGTTAGCGGCTAGGCTAAGAAAAAGAGGAGTAAAAAAAAAAAAAGTAACTAACCAAATGTAGCATAGACAAGCATATTATCAGATGGATAGAGAATTAGTTAATGGATAGATGGCAGACTGTATTTATTCGGGGTCACCTCTCTGTGGAATGCCCAGTTACCAGTATGGTTTCTCAAGGTTTGGTAATAGGACCACTAATCTTCCAAATACTTATTGCTGATCTTGATGAACAAGTAGGAAATATTATAACTAAATAGGCAGATGAAACTAAAATCTGTGGCCCATGTAGCACTCCAGAACAAGTAGTATCCTTACAAAATGACATTAATAATGTATCCCACTGGACAAACAAATGGAGGGTGAAATTAAACAATGAGAAATGTTGTGTTATCCACATGGGCAGATGCAACCTGAAACACCAGTACACAATAAAGGTTATCCCACTGCCCTGTTAGCCACCAGAGGAGATGGAGACTCACTAAGAGTACACCAACAAAAATATGCCACCACAACACTGCTAATTGTGAGTTCAGTGCTCTTGACTCCTCCTAGCTGTAGTTTGCAGCCTGTCTACTCTGTGGTGGGAAAGACAGTGTTGCTCTCACATGACTCATGCTCTTGCTTGGCTGGAGCTCCTCCATGTCACGTGTGATGGTGCCGCTGCCAATAGGTGGACAGAGTGGACAACACAGTACAGACACAGTTGAGTCAGGAGTGTACCTGCAGCATGAGCACACACAGGGCAGGGAGGCACTTATTGTGCAAAAGATGATATCCAAATTCAATGCCATTATTGCCACACCATAAGAACAAGAAACATAGAAACATAGAAACATAGAAGTTGACGGCAGATAAGGACCGCAAGGCCCATCCAGTCTGCCCATTTCTTTTTCTACATTATAAATGTGCCATCGGCCTTTGCTCAAGGACTCGAAAAAATCAAGAGTGACACCTATTTTAAAAACTGGCAATAAAATAAATGCCTCAAATTATTGACCAATTAGTCTTATCTCAGTCCCCTTCAAAATCCTGGAAACATTGTTAAAAAATAGAACATTAGAAAAACTAAAGGAGAATCATCTATTCAATAATAACCAGTATGGTTTCAAAAAAGGATGCTTGCTTCAACAAACCTTATATGCTTTTACAATAATGTCAGCAAATTGCTAGACAGAGGTACACCTGTAGATGTATTCCTTTTTGATTTCTGTAAAGCTTTTGACAGAGTCCCACACTGAGCTATTTATCAGAAACTAACCAAATATATCTGGCCCAGTGTTGCTGAGGGTTGAGGCACTGGACGCCACACCTCGCGCTACACCAATGACCCGTGTTCAGGAATGAGCATGAGTCATCGGGGGTTGGCAGGGGAGGAGAAGGATCAAGTGCCCAGAGGACTGCTCTCCTTCTCTGGGGTGGGGGGACTCCAGAGTGTTGGCGTCAACTGCCCTCTAGCAGAGGCTGGGGGAAAAGCAATGTGCACCTAGATGTGGGGTGGAGCAAGGACAGACGCAAGTGTCATTGCACGTCCTAGCTCCAAGGGGACTCTAAATAAGAAAAACAGCCGGCCCCCGCATATGAGCCAGACATGGTGCCCACCCTTCAGCCATGACAGTTCCGCTTGGCCCCACTACAGGGTGCAGAGTAAGGTCAGTGCAGTCAGGATGAGCCCGTTGATGGGGTTAGGTGGCTAGGCTAAGAAAAAGAGGAGTAAATAATAAAAAAGAAATGAACCAAATATAACATAGACAAGCATATTATAAGATGGATAGGGAATTGGTTAATGGATAGATGGCAGACTGTATTTATTTGGGGTCACCTCTCTGCGGAAGGCCCAGTTACCAGTGGGGTTTCTCCAGGTTTGGTAATAGGACCACTAATCTTCCAAATATTTATTGTTGATCTTGATGAACAAGTAGGAAATATTATAACTAAATACACAGATGACACTAAAATCTGCGGCCCATGTAGCACTCCAGAACAAGTAGTATCCTTACAAAATGACATTAATAATGTACCTCACTTGAGAAACAAATGGGGGATGAAATTAAACAATGAGAAATGTTGTGTTATCCACATGGGCAGATACAACCTGAAACACCAGTATACAATAAAGGTTATCCCCCTGCCCCGTCAGCCACCAGGGGAGATGGAGACTCACTAAGAGTAGATCAACAAACATATTTCACCACAACACTGTTAATTGTGAGTTCAGTGCTCTTGAATCCTCCTAGCTATAGTTTGGAGCCTGTCTGCTCTGTGGTGGGAAAGACAGTGTCGCTCTCACATGACTCGTGCTCTAGCTTGGCTGGAGCTCCTCCATGTCACGTGTGATGGTGCCGCTACCAATAGATGGACAGAGTGAACAACACAGTACAGACACAGTTGAGTCAAGAGTGCACCTGCAGCGTGAGCACACACAGGGTAGGGAGGCACTTATTGTGCAAAAGATTAAATCCAAATTGAATGCTATTACAGCCACACCATAAGAACAAGAACTGGAAAAAATCAAGAATGACACCTATTTTCAAAACTGGCAATAAAATAAATGTCTCAAATTATTGACCAATTAGTCTTACCTCAATCCCTTGCAAAATCCTGGAAACATTGCTAAAAAATAGAATATTTGAACAACAAAAGGAGAATCATCTATTCTATAACAATCGGCATGGTTTCAAAAAAGGATGCTTGCATTCAACAAACTTTATATGCCTTTACAATAATGCCAGCAAATTGCTAGACACAGGCACACCTGTAGATTTATTCCTTTTTGATTTCTGTAAAGCTTTTGACAGAGTCCCACACTAGGCTATTTATCAGAAACTAACCAAATATAACATAGACAAGCATATTATAAGATGGATAGGGAATTGGTTAATGGATAGATGGCAGACTCTATTTGGGGTCACCTCTCTGCAGAAGGCCCAGTTACCAGTGGTGTTTCTCAAGGTTTGGTAATGGGACCACTAATCGTCCAAGTAATTATTGCTGATTTTGATGAACAAGTAGGAAATATTAAAACTAAATACACAGATGACACTAAAATCTGCAGCCCATGTAGCACTCCAGAACAAGTAGTATCCTTACAAAATTACATTAATAATGTATCCCACTGGACAAACAAATGGGGGATGAAATTAAACAATGAGAAATGTTGAGTTATCCACATGGGCAGATGCAACCCGAAACACCAGTACACAATAGAGGTTATCCCCCTGACTTCAAATACCTGTGAACGGGACCTGGGAATTATAATTGACAGCAAATTATTTGAAGAGCAATGCAGTTTGGTTATCTCAAAGGCAAACAGAACTGCAGTTGTGAAAAAAAGAAATATCAAAAGCAAAGACATAGAAGTATTAATGCCATTGTACATATCTTATATTAGGCCCATCTTGGACTATGGCAGTCCAATATGGAGCTTGTATTTAAAGAACAGTATCAATAATGTAGAAAGGGTACAGAAGAGGTTTATAAAATCAATAAATCCAATGAAACATTTTACATATTTGAGTAGATTGAGGCAACTAAGACTACATAGTTTAGAATTTAGAAGATGTAGGGGCGATATGCTGCTCTACTATGATATTCTAAATGACCCAGTCCTGATGACAGAACTACATATTGAATACAAAAGTGATCAGATTGACACTAGGGGTCACCCCTTACAGATCAAAATTGATAAATTTAGAGTAAATAATAGGATACATTTCTATACCATGATACCAGCTAGTCTCTGGAATAGTCTTCCCTTCTTTGTAGGTAAGGAAATGGGCAGACTAGGTGGGCCAAGCAGTTCTTATCTGCCATCAAAGTCTGTGTTTCTATGCGTGAATCCTTGCATTTAAAACAGTTAGTATTAAATCCCACAAGGGGGGAAGAATCATTGCCCTTGACATGTGTACTGATAGCTTAGATATTAATAACTGTTCCATAAATTTACCTTTAGGAAATAGTGACCACAACACTATCTCGTTCACTCACTCACAACAGAAAAATGGTTTACAGTCATGGTAGGACAAAAGTTTTCTTGTACAGTAATGCAAATATTCTTAAAATTAATTTATGTATAAAGAAATAGATTGGAATAAAGAATACCAAAGTAGATCTATCCAAAATTACTGAGAGTTCTTAAAAACTACTAGAGTCACTCAATGTAATAAATGTAAACTCTGCAGGTGTAAGTATTCAAAAAATAATCAGCAACCTAAATGGTTGAATAAAAATATAAAAAATAAATAAAAAGTATTTACCTTTCTTAAAACTAAAACTGAATCTGCTTGGAAGACTTATTTGATTAATCAGAAAAAATGCAAAACCAAAATTAGAAAAGCAAAAAAGGCATGGGAGTATCAACTTTCTGCAATCTCAAATGAAGATAACAGCAACATTTGTTATGCTTATATAAATTCACTAAAGCAACCATTTGGTAAGGTGGTACCCATACTGCATGATGGGGATTTAAATTTAGTGAGATTTATGGGCCAGCCCATAGTTGTGCCACCTCAATCACTGATCCTATTGAGTCATACAGTTCCTTTTCAGAGGAACACATTAACATAATATTAAAGGGACACTGTCAATCATTTCTGCAGCATACTGTTTCTCATTGAAAACTCATATTTTATGATTGCTTACCTTCGCTACAGTTCATTGGTGTTGCTGGTTGTTATAGTTAATCTGCATCCTTTCATAGCAGAACTGAAATGCATGGTAATGGTGTAACTATACCGAACCTTGTTTTGTTTTACATCTTTGATCTACTTTTACTACACACGTCCTGAACATGAGGAACACCCCCAAACAGAGCATCATGTCTTGATGAATAGCCTCTTTTACTCCCACTGCATCTTGAGTGGGTAGACTGTATTGGGGGTGTTCTGAAGTCCAGAAATGATGGGTGGGAGTTTATCAAGGAATGTAAACAAACATATTTTGGCATGGTGGGCAGTTTGTTTTTCACATTTAAAAAGGAAAAAGGGATCAGACTCAAACTACCAGCTACATCAGCACACTATACAGAATGTAAAGAATCATAACAAATGTATTTTAAACAAGGGACAATTTGAGGCCTAAAGAGTAGTGCTGTGTGGAATTTTCAAACTCCAGCACAGCAAAATTCTGCAGAATATTCAAAATTCCACCAAAATTCTATCAAATTCTGCCAGGAATGGAATCGAAGGATTCCACAGCATAAAATAGCTGCAGAAGTATTTTCCATGGAACATATCACTGTTCTGTGGAATAATATTCCATGGATCTCAATATTTTCTGCAGAAATTGTTGTGGAATAGTTTTCTGCAGAAAAAAATACTGTTCTATGGAATATTACTCTGCGGATCACAGTAGGCGGAATTCCACAGATGAACAAGCAAAATTTTGGTGGAAATGCTGCGGCAATTGTCATTCCTCACTAATTCCGCCATCAAATTCCACATTCCGCACAGCACTACTAAGGGGGGGGGGGGGTTGACAGTGTCACTTTAAAAAAAACAAAAGGGAAAAACAACCTCCAGTCCAGACACACTATCAGGACATATGCTGTATTTATTATCAGAGGTTCTGGTATGACCTTTAAAATTATCATTTGAAGGCTGTATTAAGCTAAACTTTGTGCCCTTGGACTGGAAACTAGCCCATGTCATTCCCATTCACAAAAAAAGGGTCAAAACAAGACCTGAGCAATTATAGGCCAATTAGCCTTACGTCCTCAGTCTGCAAAGTCCTTGAAAGACTAGTTAAAGAAAAAATTACATCCCAACTTAATAACATCGATCAAGAACAATATGGGTTTAGGCAAGGGAGAAGTTGTGTTACTACTCTACTACTTTATGTTTTTAAGAACATACTGTATTAGTTGCCTGCTTGATAAAAAAATAGCCTGTGATGTTGTTTTTCTTGACTTTACTAAGGCATTTGGGCCCAGATATTTAAAAGGGTTGCGCACGGCACAACAGTGTTGCATCATGCACAACCCACTGATGCGCCCCAGCATGATATTCAAAAGGGAAAAGTGAGCCGCACAAATCCCGATGCGCGGGAGTGCATCAGTAATGTATGCAGGCACAGGTAGGGGGGACGTGCCCATGCATAACCTGCACAGCCCGGTATTCAGCCCAGGATGTGCAGAGTCATGCATGCGTAACCTCTACCTGTGCCTGCCTAAAGATAAACCCCAAAAAGAAACAAGTGATGGCCACCCACAGGTGAGCTGCTGCATTGCAGTGTGCAACACGGCAGCTGCCACCTGTGGGTGGCCACCTGAGTTCCTGCTGCACCTGGCGGCACCCCCCATGCCCCATCACAAGCATCCCTGTAGTGAAATCCCCCTCCTATATCCCTGGTGGTCCAGTGGACCGCTATGTGCCCGATCGCAGGCATCTGTCTTGAAGAATAAGCCCCCCGTCCTATATCCCTGGTGGTCCAGTGGAATGCACTCAGCCTGATTGCGGGCATCAGTAATATAACCTCCCCTCATGTCCAATATCCCTTGTGGTCCAGTGGACCGATTGCTGCCCGATCGTGGGCATCTGTAACTAATAAAATACCCCACTACTCTGGTGGTCTAGTGTACCCCTCTCCCCAACCGCCCACTGAGCCCCACCACTCCGCTCCCCCCATCAACCAGCAGGTGGCAGCACCCCACCTGCCTGCCGCCCGCCGGCTGACAGCTCAGTAGGGCTGCACGCCCATTGGTTCACAGCATGAGCCAATGGCCATGCAACCCATACCGTACTGATCAGTCCAAATATGTGAATGAATTCATTCACATATCTGGACTGAGTAATACTGATATAAACTACACCCATTGGCTCATGCTGTGAACCAATGAGCATGCAGTCCTACTGAGCTGTCAGTCGGTTGGTGGCAGGCTGGTGAAGTGCTGCCACCCACGGCTAGCAAGGAAGGTAGTGGGTGGTGGGGCTCAGTGGGTGGGTGGGAAGAGGTACACTAGACCACCGGGCAGGGGGTATTTTATGAGTTACAGATGCTCTGACTGGCAGCACTCGGTCCACTGGACCCCCAGGGATAATGGATGTCGGGGGTTATATTACTGATAGCCCACAGTCTTGTTGAGTGTGTCCACTGGACCACTCGAGGATATAGTACAGGGGGCTTATTCTTCAAGACAAATGCCCACTGTCAGGCACATAGCGGTCCACTGGACCACCAGGGATATTGGACGGGGGGGGTTCTTTTACACTAATGCTGCGATCGTGCTGCAGGGGTCTTTGGTCCCTGAAGGCTGCTGCCTGGCAGGACGCCAGGTGCAAGTCATCAGGGATCGGCACACCTGCATGGTAATGGCATGCAAATGGAGCCATAATGAAATGCAAATGGGTCCCTGTGCACCTTGCATGAATTATGGCCCCATTTGCATGTCCCCTTTTGAATATCACAGGTGCTGTGCATGGCGCAATGGCACTTGCACTAGTGCATCTCCATGCTCCACTCTGGCCACTTGTGCTGGCGCAGTGCCACTGCGCCATGCACAGTGGGGGTTGCCAGGGTGCGATATTCAAAGCTACTGCACCATAGTGCAGCTCCATTGAATATTGCCCAGGCCACACCCCTGCGCAACAAAGTTGAGCTGTGCCCAGGCTTGTGCCACAGCCTAGCGCAGTTTGAATATCTGGGCCTTGATATAATGCCATATTGGGCCTTATTGGAAAAACTGATTAAATACATCATCCCCAAGGATTTAGTAGTGTTGTGCAGAATTTTCAAATTTCAGCGGAATAAAATTCGGTGGAATATTAAAAATTCCACTGAAATTCTGCAGCATAAAATAGTTGCGGAATGATTTTCTGCTGAAAAAAAATCAGTGTTCTTCACGGATCTCAATATATTCTGTGGAAATTGTTGCAGAATAATTTTCCATGAAAAAAATACTGTTCTGTGGAATATTATTCCATGGATTACAGTAGGTGGTATTCCACAGGCAAACAAGCGAAATTCCAGCAGAAATTCCTCCCGTGGAATGGTCATTCCGCACTAGCTCTGCTAGCGGAATTATGCATTCCACACAGCACTGAGATTTAGCCATATGGACTGCAAACTGGCTATTTGGCAGGTCACAAAGAGTGTTGATTAATGGCCACCTTTCTGAGGTGAGGGAGGTGACTAGTGGTGTGCCTCAAGGCTTAGTTTTGAGCCCATCACTTTCTCAGATTTTTGTTGCTGATTTGGCTTCTAATATATTGTCCCATTCATTTAAATTTGCAGATGACATTGAATTAGGTGGTCCTAGTACTTCAGTTGTAAATAGAAGACAAATCCAAATTGATCTTGATAAAATCTTTGCTTGGGTCAGCACATGGGGAATGAAGTTAAATGATGATAAATGTAAGGTAATGCTTTTGGGTCTTCATAACTCCAGAGCATCTTACTTTTTGTGTGGTAACCAACTTAGCACTATGGAAAATGAAAAGGATCTAGGAATATTTCTGTCTAGTGACCTAAGTAATATTCGTCAGATAAACGAAGTAGATGACAGGAGCAACAGAGTAATCTGGTCCATCTGGCACAATATCAAGTAAAGAGACTCTAGGGTTTTAATGCTCTTGTACCACTCATATGTTAGGCCACAGAAAAAATCCAACTGTGCAAAACTGGAAAAAACACAGTGCAGATATATCAAACTTATCTCTGGGTATCATGACACACCATATAACAAAATACTTGAACTACTGTAATTAATGCCATTACAGACAAGAAGAATCAGGGGTGATCTATTGCTGTTTTTTGATACAGTGAGTGACCCACATTTGATGTCTGAATTGGGGCTCAAGTTCAAGAATAACCCCAAAGATGCCTGACGGCATCAACTCAAATCATAGGCAATAAATTTAACCCACAAAGGCATAAATATTTCTATATGACTAGGGTGGCAAACCTATGGACTCACTTGCCCCTAAATGTGTTTATTAGCAAAACTAAGATACAATTTAAAACACGGTTGATTGAGCAATTACATACATGGTAGGAGACAGATGAAATATTATTATACTTAAATATACAAGAGCTTCATGGGCAGCCATGCCTTCTTGCTCCTTGTTCATCCCTAGTATGATCCCTAGAATGTAACTGAGTGATGGAAGGGTACATGAAATCTGCCAGAGACTGGAATGGGTGGGTGCAATTGCCATATCAATGGTAGTATTTGTTATTTGTGAAGGAGGCCTCTGGGAGGAAAAGAATGGAAAAACTCCATCATTCAGCTACATTCACACTCTTTGTCTAGCTCCCTTATAGTGCTACTGCAGGTGTGTTGGCTCTGAATAGAACTTTTTTTTTTTTTTTGTAAACATATTTTATTCAACAGCTTCTGGTATAAACAGTGAGATCATCTTGATGACTCATCACATGTTCCAGGCATACAGCAAATTGTTCGTTTTATATTCTTACAGAACATTAACTTGGTTCATTATATATTCATTTATGAGCGATAGCTAGCAAGAAAAGGAAATCATACAATAAATGATGTGTTGGCAAACATTCCCCCATCATTCAGGAATGTTTCATATTGTGATGTTTCAGTTTCTTTGGTGAGTCACTGCATCTCAAGAATTGGTGTACTAGCATATAGAATGACTGAAACCTGTATGGCCACAAGCATGATCACATGCCCCTTATTTTACACAGTGACAAGGCCACTCTATATTGCTTCCATTAGAGGTTGCTAGATTTGCTCAAATACTTTTTTCTAGAGCATTAGCTATCAATTGATAATGTGCTACTTTCGTACACATTGCAAAGTTATTCAACAAGTGAACTATACTGGGTGGGGTGTCACTTATCCAATGTTGTGATACTGTTTTCCTAGCATTTGCTAAGGCCACTGCTCAAGGCCTATGACAATTTTTGTTTCCTTTTTCCTCATCAGCTCCCAGCATATATTCCAATGGGATTTTGTGAAGGGTTTGCCCCAATATTTTCTGCATCAGGGTATGCATAGCAAACTGAAATGTGGCACCCTTATTGCTTGTTATAGTCATATGTTGGAATTCTCCTTCTTCTATATGTTTTGGGCCTGGAGGTGTTAAATCTGTGCAATTTAGACAGTCAGGTAGGTTCTGTATAGGAATTTTAGTTGGACTCCACACAGTTTACTAGATCTGGAACAACTATTAACATGTTTTATGGCTGCTAGCCAAGTTGCATTGTCTATATCCTTGCCTAGATCCACTCCCCAACCTGTCCTGGCCTTGATTTCTGGGGTAGGTAATGAGCCTACAAAAAAAGTTTATATAAGGTAGTTGGGATCAAAGTGAATGGCTGAGGCCTATATATTGATTTTTAAATTGGAGATAGTACTGGGGTATTTTCAATCAGGTGGTGTCTGATTCTCAAGTAGGTAAAAACGTCATCTAATTGTATTCCATAGCACTGTCTTTGTTTGAAAAGGATTTGAGGAAACCACCATAAAATAAGTCCCCCACATGCATCATTCTGGCCTTCCACCATTGTGGTAGAGCTTGGTGCATGAAAATGTTGTAATCTGCAAAGCCTACATGTATTGTTGCATTAGGAGAAAAACCCTTTGGGTGCCCTATATGCACTGCCATCCGTATCCTTGCCAGTTGATGTGTGAATGGGTTTTTGTTTCTTGGGAGGTTTGGTTTGTTTAGGCAGGGTGATAGAAAGCCTTGGAGTATACCTCCTGCTACATGCTCTTCCTCAATTTGTCTCCACATGGGGCCTTTGCAGGGATAGGATTCTTAAGAAAAGCCAATCATACTGCACAGTAGTAATATTTAATGTTAGGCATTGCCAGGCCTTCCTCCTTCAGGGGAAGTTGCAATATACTTCTTTTTATTTGTGCAGCCTTCCCAACTCACAGGAATCTATATTATATGCTGTGAAGTTGTTTGAAAATAGCTCTGGGACCCCGATAGTGATGATTTGAAAGAAATACAGAAATTTAGGTAAGATATTCATTGTTGATAGTGTTTACCCTTCCAATTAGGCTACTAGTGAGGGGTAACCCATCAAAACGGCGACTGAACTTGAATGACTTGGATATAAGTGACTCATGTTCAGTGCTCGTTATGTGAGCTACTGTGAAAGGGAAGCGATGGGCGAACAGCAAGGCAATCAGAAACACAGGACAGGGAATGGAAGAGGAGGGAAGGTATGTGGGAGATAGTGCAGCAAGAGGCTACCGAGCTGGCCGTGTGGTTTTGTGGTGAGGGTGGCTATCTACAGTGGGGAGGATACAGGGTTTGAGGCTGGGGAGGAGCACAATATTTTGTGTTTTTGCAAGCAGTACTTTTTTTTTTTTACAAGGTTCTCCCCCTCCCCGAAGGTACAGGGTTAAGATAGTGCAGATAAAACCACACATGAAATACAGTGTTGTAAGAAGCATTAATTGCTCTACAGTGGCAGGAGGTTTTACAGCATATGATACAAACTGCTACCCCTGTTGCTGTAGGCTGCCAGCAGAGAAAGTGAAGGATGCAGTCAGGGCAGTGCCTGGTGGAGCTGCTCCTGTGGTGGAGCAGTGTCTTCTAGCAGTGTCGAGGACCTGGGGCTGCAGTTTGGCTCTCCCCAGGTCCCACACTGCTGTGACTTTTTTGGGCACCAATGGCAAACATTTTCATGACCCAAGTTGTTTTTTACCCTCAACATCCACAGCCCCCAGGAGTTGACCATAATTAGTCCAGGGGTGTGGGGGTAATTCCCCCCATGTCGAGGGGTGCATGGAGAGGAGTCCACTGCAAAAACTAAGTTGTTGCTGAGGTGTGTGCTCTGTGTGCGCTGGTCAGCATATTGTTCCGACATTATTTTGCCACACACTGCTTTGTGTGCAGGACTGTTGCGGCGTGTGATTTTGTCCACAATATTATGACCCCGTGCTCTCCCCGACATGCACCCCCCCCCACAGAGTTAAGAATCCTTTTTATTTGGAGTGTGGGGGGCACAACCTTCCGCATAAATAATATAAAAATCACTTGTTTTCACCAGTGTTGCCTCGCTGGGCATGTACATCGCCATTTTGTTTTTTTGGTGATAACACACTCACTGTGACATGAAACAATGGGGAGGCCCTCTCATCTCCTGCAGTCTTTCTTGGTGCTTGCTAATAGAGTGTTATAATTTTCTTTGTATAAGCATGATATTTTACTGGGTATAGTAATCCCTAGATATTTCAAGGACCTTCATATTCAGTTGGTTGTCAGCCAAAAAACTGGTGTGCCCTTCCTCGGTTCCAATACCTATCTTTTTGCCGAGCTAATCTTGTGACTTTCTAGTGCCCCGTATTCCTTTAAGATGTTGTGCAAGATAGGGAAACTCTGCTCTGGCTTCTGAAGATAAACTAAAAAATCATCAGCCAACAGTGCCACTTTATAATACCCTCCTCCTGCCTGCAGCTTCACCATTCAAGGGTCTTGTCTTAGAGCTGCTGCTAACAGTTTTATTGACATCACCTATAGAAGTGGTGATAGGATGCACCCCTGCCCAGTGCCCTTTGGCAGCTGAAAGGGTTTTGTGAGAATACTGTTTCCAAGAATTGAGCAGATTTTTTTTCATATTGGGTATGTATCCATCTAAGCATGTTGTCCCCCATACCAAACTTCCACACAATTTCAAACATATGCCCCCACTTCACTCTGTCAAATGCCTTTTCAGTATCAAGGGTGAGGACAGCTGCATCCCCAATGGCCAATCACCCAGGTCATCTCCAGATAATGTTAAGAGTTCATCTAACATTGACCTTCTCCTGTCTTCCCTTTAAAGGTCCAACCTGATCTACATTAATTATTGCACATAACACTTTCTCTAGTCTACTTGCAAGTATTTGGGCTACAATTTTATAGTTAGCTGTCAGGAGGAAAATCAGCCAGTAAGACAAGCATTGCTGGAGGTCTTTGCCTTGCTGAGGTAGTATGGTAATAATTTCTGACTCCATGGGGGTGGAAGCATAACTCCCTGTGCCAAACAGTCTTCAGTCATTTCCTGTAAGGGAGCCTGCAATTCCTATGGAAATATCTTTAAAAATCAACTATTTTAAGATGGGTAATGGCATTCTTTATTTCTTCTAACTGCAGAGGTTGTTCCATCTGCATTTTTCCCTCTTTGTCTATTATTGGTAGCGATGCCTTAGCGAACAAGTAATGGTCAGAGCCAACACGGCAGCAAAAAGCCATTCACGCCGCTCATGGAGAGCATGGTGCTCATGCAGGAAAGTTAGAAACATAGAAAGTTTATAGCAGATAAAGACCACTAGCACCATCTAGTCTTCCCCTTTTCCTTACCTGTAACAGCGGCTGATGATCTTATTTGGGCATTAGCTTAGCCTCTCCTTCCCACTTCTAGGGTTCCTTTATGTCTATCCCAAGCATGCTTGAATCTCTCTACTGTGCTTTCTCCCACCACCTCTTGGGGCAGGCCATTCCATGTATCCAGTACTCTTTCAGTGAAGAAGAACAACTTCCTCATATTTTCCTTATCCTCCCCTCCTCCAAACTCATATTGTACTCCCTTGTTCTAGTACGCATTCTATACTGAAAGATGTTGCCCACTTGCACCTTATTTATGTCTTTAAGACACTTGAAGGTCTCTATCATATCTCCACTTTGTCTTCACTCCTCCAGCGAATACATATTGAGGTCCCTCAATCTCTCCTCATATGCCTTGTGGTGCAAGCCCTGTACCATCTTAGTTGCTCTTCTCTGAACCACATCCACCCTGTCTACATCTTTATGAAGATATGGCTCTGGAACTGCACAAGGTATTTCAGATGAGACCTCTCCAGAATTCTGTACAGTGGTGTCACCACCTCCCTTCTTCTGCTCATGATACCCCTCAGTGCACCCCAGTATGCCATTGATTCTCCCTATAGCCTTTATGCATTGTTTGACCACTGTTAGGTCATCCAAGATGATAATAATTTTCCTCCCTAGTGACTGCCAGCAATTCCCCCCCCACCACCACCACCATCTTGTAGCTCTCTGCAGGGTTTCTGCACTCCAGGTGCATGACTTTGCACTTCTTCACACTGCAACTCAGTTGCCACACTTTGGACCATTTTTCCAGCTTTTCTAGGTACCTCCTCATTTTCTCCACCCTATCTGAAGTGTCTACCCTATTGCAGATCTTGGTGTCATCTGCTAAGGGGCAACTCTTTCCTTCCAGCCCTTCTGCAATGTCACTAATGAAGACATTGAAAAGGACCAGCCCTGGGACTGATCACTGAGGTACCCCACTGGTCACCTCCCTTTCCTCAGACTGGACATCATTAACCATCACTCTCTGCTTCCTATCCCTCGACCAGTTCCTAACTCAGTTCCTGCGATGAAGTTTTCCTTGTTGTTGAAGCTCATGGCAGAGACGTGTGACATGTCCCAGATGTGCAGTGGAGTTTACGTATTCACAGTGACTCGAGAGATCCATGACAATCAGAATCACAAAGTGGCATAATACACTGTTTGTGAATAAAGCTGTTCACTCTGTATTTTTACAGTGTATAGTATTATTTTTTATTCATTTGTTAACCAAGTTGGTGCACTGGTCTAAAGACCTTTTTCAGGCATGGCCTGGGCCAGAGACTGGCACAATCAATGGTAAAATACAGTGAACAACAGCAGTGATTCATGCATAAGCAAGTACAGAATCTAGTGCAGTCAGGCAACATACAGAGGTGAACAAATAATAATACAAGCACACAGTGCAAGATACAACAAACAAGGTGGGCGTTGTACAAGATAAATACATAAATACAGGCAAGGAATCAATGTCCTGTAACAATAGGTCATGTTACAGTTATGTGAAATGTGCAGTGTTACAGTTATGTGAAATGCGCACACAGCAGTTTTTTGGCTTTCAGAATGAAACTCGTATGAAGACTCTAGAGGTTCCATAATGTTGTTGTACTACAGAAGGGTACAATCACATTCCATGACCTTTGAAGTGTGGTACAACAACATTTTGAAAGGGATGGAATTCTATGCAGAGCAATGCTCTACTATGCACTTTATGTGAGTTCTTGGCAGATAAGTATGTCTTTCCCCACCTAGACAGCCTGTTTCCCCTATCTACTGTAATGCAACATACACTACTTATTTACCGGATTTATCACCACTTCCACTGCATCAGTGTTCCATTATGCATATCTTATGCATTTGTGAATGCCATTGTAATTTCTGACCCTACCACCTCTGCTTTGAGGATGTTCAATGCATTCACCGCCCTATTAGAGAAGAAGGACTTTCATACATTTTGCCAAGGACTGCACTTCCCCAGCTTCATATCATGACGCCTTGTTCTTGGACACCTTTTAATCAGAGTATACTTCCCTCTTGAACCTTATTCATACCTGTGAGATACTGTAAAACCCCTATCGTATCATATCATACCATATCCCAAGTTACCTTCAGAGCGTATATAATGAGATACTTTACTCTCTGGTCATAATTATTTTATAATAACTGGTCAGCAATTTTTTACATAGGCTAACTGAGTTATAATTAGCCATTATAACCTATGGGCTGTAATGGTGAGCACACGCTGAGTCACTCAAAAAACAACCACTCCCTGATTGGCTGTTGCTCTATTACTGAGCAGGGTAAACAGTTTCAGAAACTTGGTGGCTCCTTATCCCGTGTACTAAGGAGCTGCCAGACCGAGAGTCATCATCAGTTTCTCTTTTTTCAACCAGCTCAACATCTGCAAACAAAAACAATCTATCTGGTTGATCCTGTCATTCAGAACACGCAGTGGAAAACAACTACCAACAGGAACCAGGAATGGCTTAGAAGCCGAAGTGCCTGAGGTAAGCCGGATTGAGATTGTGATCCAAATGTCCAGCTGTGCAAGTCTGCAAGTGAAAAAATAAATGCCAGATAAATAAAAAAGCTTTACAAGATAAAAAAACAAAGGAAACAAAGATAGACTGTGTGTGTGTGTGTGTGTGCATGTGCATGCGTGCGTATGAGTGTGTGACTGACACATAAGTGAGACACAGCAAAACCAAATGTACTTTGGCAAAAAAAACTGCTGATCAGCAATTATAAAAAAATAAAGGATAGGGAAGTGTCCTACTTGGAACACAATGGTCGCTTCTCGTGTGGATGTTTAATAACCCCTTCGTGCTTTGCCCTCGGGGTTTATATAGCATCCCACACCTCGGACAACCATTAAATTCTCATAATGCACACTTCCCCATCCATTATTCTATATGTTACAGTCACTGCACCATTACTTAACTTTTTCTTATAGGATACACTGTTTGCAAATATAGGCATGTACTTAAGGAATTTAACACTAAATAGAACTCTACATTGGGACGATTAGTCCCTTTCTATAATAACCATAATCAGTAAGAACATCAACCATTGAATGGTGAACCATACCCGCTAGCCCTGAATTGATAAAGGAGTATGCAGCCTGGGTATACATCAGCCTAAAAGTGGTGTGGGCTTATCTTGTTGAATTTTCACAGATGGGAACTGAGCAAAATTCTGAATATTACCAGCCACTGCTGACCCATCGGGGAGGGGCTGAATCCGTCTTATTAAGAGTGACACCTTTCTAGGATCTTTCAGCCTATAAGGACTAAAGTGAACCAGTTCGGTTGGAAGCATAAAGTGGAGTAAGAGTGTTGTCCGGGTCAGAAGGGTGGGTTGCCAGGTGGTGGGGTGGGGGTAGAGCATAGGTGTGATCTGAGATAAAGGCCCCATTTCTTGTTGTAAACCTGTGTGTGGTTGGTGGTGGTGTATGCCAACCATTTGAAAAGTGATAACTAAGCCACTGTTGTATGCCATGTAAGAAGAAAGGGAGGTAGATTCTGACACCACTTCATTAGGGTAGCCCTTTTGGCTTCGAGTAGTACCAAAAGAAGCCATTTTTTGGATTGGTTGGAACAGTTTGACACCTTTGAGGTATTGCCCAAGAGGCTAAGGGTTTGGGTGGCAGAGACTCGTGTTTGCAGATTCTTGGAGTAGTCCTGAATTACTCCTGTCCAGAAGGGCACCAGTATGGGACACTGCCATAGTATGTGCAGCAGACTGGCCTGTGGGGTCTGGCACCTCCAACATGCAGAATGGGGGATGAGTCCCATCTTATGGAGTGTGTCCAGGGTACGGTGCCATCTCAGCAGTACCTTAAGGTGTATAAGCTGGCTCCTAGACTCCCTGCAGACCAGATGGGCATCCTTGAGGTATTGCCACCTTTCAGTGTCTTATTTTTATTTGTAGGTCCTGCTCCAATTGCACCTTACACTTAACTGTGGTAATGGGTAGGGAGTTCCTAAGCATACCATGCACCTTGCCTACAGTGCCCTCTACTTTGCCTTGTTTGTGTATGGTGGTCAGCTATTTCTACCCATCTCCCATAGGTACTGTGCCTCTCAAGGTCTTGGATGCATCCCGGGTCTGGAGAAATCTCCAGAAGTCTGTTTTGGGTAGTAGATACTGTGCCTGCATTTGCAGCAAAGACATCATGGTTTCAGAGTCCAGTGCATAAAGATCTGCTATCATACAGATGCCAGCCTGCTGCCAAGAGTGACAGTTGATGGTTTGTCCCCCCACTAGCACATCCAGGTTGCCCCATAAGGAGCTGCACTATGCAGGTGGTGCCCAAAAGGGGGATGGACATTGAGTGAGATGTTTGCACCTGTGCCAGGCTTCTCTTGTCTCTTGGATAACAGGAGGAAGATGGCCGTTTGGGTGTCCCCCTTTGCTCAGTGGGTTCCCAAGCCATTTGGATTCTGATAGGTCCATTTCCAGATTCACCATACAGGGGTATTTGGGGTTATAGGGAGAAATCATCTGATTGCTTGTGCAGCCCTATATGCTAGTATGTATCCCTGCAGCCAGGGGAGACCCATTCCCCCAGACCAGTACGCCCGCAAGCTAGTTTTTCCAAATCTTGGGCTTTGCCTTACCAGATGAACCCTACTAACACCTTGTTGATTTACAGAAGTGTGTTTGGTTGTGTAGGAATTGGTATGTTGCACATGAGGTATGCTATCCTAGACTGCACGAACATGCGTACCGGATCTACCCTGCCTTTCAGGGATAGGTGTAGTTTAGTCCATCTTTGTGTTTCTGCTCTGATGGAGACTGTGATGGGTGTGTAGTTTGCCTTGACCAAGTTCCTCCATAGTGTGGTTATGTTTAACCCCAAGTATGGAAAATGTTGGGGCGCTCATACCACTGGCGTGCCCTGTAGGCATTCCCTCATGCATGGCAAGTTTAGTGTTGACAGCGTGCCACTGCACAATTTTAGTTGCCCTCCTCAAGATCACCTGTAACCTGTGCATGTCCATTTGGAGATATGGTCTCCAGAACTGGACACAGTACACTAGCTGAGGATTCATCAATTACTTAACTTTACAGTGGCATAAACACCTCATGCTTCTTGCTGGTGATATCTATGCACAGCAACATCCCACTGTCACTCCCATCTGTTTAGTCACACTGCTTGGCTTCTTTTAGGAAATCAGAAATGACACTCCTCAGTTTTCTTTTCTCTTTTGTGCTCACCATAGCAGTACTGCCTTCATGTACTCCACCCCTTGGTTTCTATGCACCAAGTACTTGATTTCTCATTTATTCACAATGACTATATGGTGCATTGTAGACTGTTGTTCTGTGTAGAATTCCATGCCTTTTAATATGCCTGTGTACCACAGCTCAGAGGTCATGGAATGTGATTGAACCCTTTTGTGTTACATCAGCATTCTGAAAGCTAAAGAGACTACACACCTCAGTTTCATTCTGAAAGCAACATAACTGCCACATGCACATTTAACTCAGTACTATATACATTAAATAAAATACAGGATGAGCAACTTTATTCACAACCAATGTGTTCTGCAAACTCAGAGTTCTGATTCCCACTGACATCTCAAGCTTCACTTTTGAGGTTAGGGGGAATCAGAACCCATTTATGGCAGAACACACTAGTTGTGAATAGTTGGCCATCCATTATTCTTTATTTAATGACACACACTAGAACACTCCTCAAGCTTAAGTAGTTCTTACGTCATTGTTCCATTCAGTTTTCCATCCCCCCTCAGTAGTGTCTACCCTGTGATAGACCTTTGTCTCAACCGCATAAAAGCATACCTTACATTCTAATCCCTCTTTATTATCACCAGTGATGTTAATAAAGTGTACAGGCCAAAGTACTGATCCCTGTGGCGTACCACTGGTCACTCTCCCAACATCAGGTGAATGCTATTTCCAAACACCCACTCATGCCAACTCCACAACAAATTCTCTATCCAGCTTAACATTTTAGTATACATGCTTTACTATTCTGTTATGTGGAAAGGTACTGTGGGCCTTGCTGAAATCCAGCTAAGCTACATTCACCACTCCACCCTGATTAATATCCTTCATCGCCCCCTCAAAGAACACTAACAGATTATTTTGATATCAGCTCCCTTGTCTCCCCAAGTGAATTCATGCAGCCACAGATACTGTAAGCCACAGGATTCAAAATATTCCACAATCCTTTTCTTCAACAGTGTCTCCATTACTTTCACCTCCACCAAATTCAGGTTGATGGGCCTGTAGTTGCCAGCTTACTGCCTGCTGCCAGCCTCCTCCCTGTTTCTACCATTGTATAAAGAGCCCACGGTGAGGGTACAGCTCTGCAATAGTGCTAGCTCACTTGTTACCTGTTGTTGCAAGCACTATGCAGGGAGGCAGTGGTGCAGAGCATTGCAAATGTGATGAAGAATGCACTTGAACATGGGGTCCCTGACAATGAGCCAATTTTGTCACATCCACTTGGCACAGTAGCCTAGTCTAGAACTCCCGGCTTTAAACATTTAGATCCTATAGATTATTTTATGCTCTAACAGAGTACCTCCCAACAATATCTAATTGATATTCCTGTACATACTGATTTCATATAAAACATTTTTTCCTGACATGTTATAGATTGCAGTATGATACTGTTAGACCCCCCACAGTCTGATCAAATGTCCAAACAGTGTACCATACTTTCAATACAAAAATACTTTCTATCACCATCCATTAAGTTGCACACTTTCAGCATAATTGTAAGTCCTCTTGTGGCTGTGTGTCTACACACACACACACACACACACACACACACACACACACACACACACACACACACACACACATGCTGTGCCTCTCAGTCCTAACACAGTGCATGCATGAAACTAATTCTTAGCCTGGTGTTTCACTTCCTATCTGTTGCTAGCAGCAGATGTTTTGAAGGAGAAGACGACTGTTTATTTATGAACTGGATATCTCTGACATATTTTTCATACATTACATAAGATAATTCAAGTATGTCAGTAAGAGATCAGTAATTTTTCTGTTGTAACACATAACAAGATTCTCCTTGTATATGCAAATGAGGCACTTGTAATACTCCCCCTCTCACTCTTGGATATCACTCAGAAGCTCTGAAAGCAAAATGTTTGTCCTCTTGTCTATAATGTTTTCAGTGCTTCCTATTTGTATTTTATGTTGTTTTCAAAGGCTTAAAACAGTCCTATCACACCACTCACACCTCTCACGCAGTGTAAAGTACTAGTAGCCTTTACTTGTTCAAAACATATTTTTACAATTGATTTCAAATGCTTCTAAAACCACAATTGCTGACTAGAAATATCAGGAAAGGGAATGACTATGACATGGGAGAACCAAAATAAGCAACTCTCCCCTCACATTCCTTTGTAAATTAATCCATTCACCACTGACATTCTTGAAGGAATTGGCAGGACAGCGCAGAAGGAAGCATGCACCACATACAGGAAGAGCAACCAACTGTAAACAAAGCAGAAAGTCTGTGTGTGTGTGTGTGTGTGTGTGTGTGTGTGTACAGTAGGCAGCACAGGTCAGGGGACAACATGGTAAGTGTACAAATGTAAGCAAAGAACAAACTGGGCTCAAATGCTGCACTACAGAACAGAATATTAAACAGCTATGTGCTCAACAGATCAGAAGAAAGACATCTATGTGGTACTGACTTGTTTTATGTAGTACTGCTGCTTTAAGCAGAAAGCAGTGATTTGTGACTCAGCACCAGTCAAAACACCAGGGGTAGGACGACTACTTCACATTCCTGTCACTTGCTACCACACTCATTTTTCTCTCCTACATCATGGCAATATGTTAGCATGGCTCCGCCCATGCTGCTGTAAAAAGGCATCCACCCGAGCCTTGGTAGGGGATGTTTAAGCTGTGTACAAGGTCTCATAAAAAGTTTGAAAACATTCCTCTATTTTTTCATCCCATTATTTCAGTGTGCCATCAGATGATTTCATCTTTGTTAAAACTGTAACCCTTTCTTTGCTCTTCAGCTGCCAGGCCAGCCATTTCACACAGCTTTCCCATCGAAGTAGTTGCCGACCTATGTGAGGAGTAATGCCCTGTCTGTTTTTCTACTATGCGCTGTGTTGTACTCACACTTTAGTCTTTGAAGGGCTTGGTACTCCTCTGCTGAGGGGTACTCAATATGAGAATTCTACATTATGTATCTATTCCTCTATACCACTGAGATGCTGATCATCTGATCACCTTTTATGAGATGCAAATAAGGTGATATCCCCCCAGTACAGTTTTAGGGCTTCATATCTCTCTGCCACTGTTAGGCCTGCAGGATTTTTAGACAGATCATCTGGTAGTCTGGCTTTCACATAATGTTGAAAGTCAGCTTTTTTAACAATCTGGAGTGTAGCTTCCAAACTTTATGCCTTGAGTGCCCATCCCAGAGAAAGTGGTCTGTGCATTTATTTATTTGGTTTTTGTTAACCAGATAAGTACTCTAGACAAGAATATTGCCTATATTGAGGCATGACCCGGAGAGAATAAAGTCAAACAATGTACAACAACTGACAGTAGTTCATGATGCAGCATGAAGTGAGAACAAAAACATTACGCAGTATACTGACAAGAGCATGCTGTATCTGTAGAAGCTAAGAGAAACAAATAAGGAATTACATAATTAATTGCACTAGAATGGTTCATCAATGACTCAAACTGAACTACATACTACAACAACTAAGGGATAAGTAGCAGTTGTGACAATAGGATGTGTAGGTGCATTATCTGTAATAATTATAGAATCATTGTAATTTGAAGAAAAAGATCTCTCAGCCCATCCATCCTGCCTATAAGCCCCCCTCCTGCTAAGAAGCCCCCTTTTTGCCATTCCTGATCTGTCCCCTGCCAGTTAGACCCATGTGCAGATCCCAGGCTCTCTTGAATTTCTCCACTCTATCTACACCTACCACCCAGTCCATCAGCTCATTCCATGGTTATACCACCCTCTCAGAGATAAACCTCCCTCGATGTCCCCTCTGAATTGCCCTCCCCTCCAGCGGGTAGATATGTCCCCTAGTGGAGTTATTCTTACTCATCATAAAGATGCTGTCTACCCTCACCCTGTTTATGCCCTTCAAGTATTTGAATGTCTCCACAATATCCCCCCTCTCCCTCCTCTCATCCAGTGTGTACAGACCCAGTTTATTCAATCTTTCCTCATACAACTTCTCCTGCATCTCACTCACCCTCTTGGTTGCCCTTTTCTGGATCCTTTCCAGCCTGTTCTTGACCCCTTGCCAGTAAGGCCTCCAGAACTGGACCCCATATTCCATGTGTGGTCTGACCATGGTTTTGTATACTGGCAGAAGAATCTCCCTCTTTCTGCTAGCGAATCATCTCTCAGTGCATGCCAGCATTTGAGTGCCTGCTCAGCTGCTCTGTCACACTGATCCCAGACCTTCAGAATGTCTGAGATAGTGATCCCCAGATCCCTCTCTTGTGCTACCACCTCCAATTCTTCTCCCCCAAGCCAGTATGTTACCTTTGGGTTTTTAAGACCATGTGCATAATCTTGCACTTCTTGGTATTGAACTGCAGCTGCCACCTCTCAGACCACTCCTCCAGCCTAACCATATCATCCCTCATATCTTCCACCCCGTCAACTCTATGTTGATCCTATTACTGCAGATCTTCATATCATTGGTAAACATACATACCTTCCTCTGCAGACCCTCTGTTATGTCTCTTATGTATATGTTGAAGAGTATCAGTCCCAAGGCAGACCCCCGGGGAACCCCACTCATCACCCTCACTTCCTTGCAATGCACCCCATTTACCACTGCCCTCTGGGTACCCACTCCAGCCAATGTTCAATCCATTTTGTGAGCTTGTTCCAACTCCCAAACTGTCTACCTTGCCTACCAGTCTCCTATGGGGGATGGTGTTGAATGCCTTCCTGAAGTCCAGGTAGGCCATGTCCACTGCCTCTCCCTGGTCACATATCTCTGTCAGTCTGCCAAAGAATTCAATCAGGTTGGTCTGGCATGACCTGCCACCTGTGAATCCATGCTGATTGTCATTTAGGAGGCCCTCCCCTTCCCGATATTTGACCAGCCTTTCCTTTATGAGTGCCCCCATTAGTTTGCCGATGACAGAGGTAAGGCTAACTGGAATAGTTTACTGGTTCCTCCCTTCCTCCACCTTTGTGTAGGGGTACTACATTGGCTCTTTTCCAATCCCCAGGGACCTGCCCATGTGCAGTGATAGGATAAATAGCTTTGTGAGTGGTGCCACCAGTTCCTGCTTCAGTTCCCTAAGTACCCTCAAGTGGATCCCTTCGGGGCTTATAGCCTTATCCATCTGATGCTTTGTATATCTTATCTGCCTTCTTTTTTTCCCTGACTGCAGTCCTCACTTCTGGTCTGAACCAGAGTGGGTTCCTTCCCCTCTTCATTTTTCCCACTGTCTTAATACATAGTTCCGTCGCTTTTAAAATTCCTCCTTTAATTCTCTCCCATAGTTCCTCCATGTCCTCTGGGTCTTCCCTCTCCTCTAGTTCCCCCTGGACCACTGATCTAATCCTCCTGAAATCTACTCTTCTGAAGTCCAGCACCCTCATACTGGATCTGTTCTTATCTAGACTCTTCCTGATCTGGAATTTTACTGACCTATAATCACAATCACCCAAGTGCTCCTCCACTTCAACCCCCTTGACACTGTCACCATTAGCCATAATCAGGTCAAGTAAGGCTCTTCCCCTGGTGGGTTCCACTGCTAACTGGGTGATGAACACCACCTGCAAGGCTCTCAGTATCTCTCTGCTCCTCTCTGCGGATGCCGCCAGGATTCCCTAATCCACATCCCGCAGATTTAGATCACCCACCACCACTACTTCTCCTTTGCTGGCCATCTCCTGTATTTCTCTCCCCAGCTGCTTGTCTATCTCCCCCTCCTGACTTGGCAGTCTGTAGACTACCCCTACCCTTACTGGTTTTCTTCCCTTTCTGCCCAACATGACCCAAGTTGTCTCTGCAGGTTCACCCCCCACATTCCATCACCTTAATCCCTTCCTTTGCATAGAGGGCTACCCCGCCCTCTTTTCTGCAACCTGTCCCTCCTGTAGAGCACATACCCAGGTAATTCCACCTTCCAACTGTGTTTATCTGTCCACCAGGTTTCCATGACTGCCACTAGGTCCAGGTCATCCTCTGCCATCACCACCTGGAGCTCACCCAATTTCTTCCTTAGGCTCCTGGCATTCATTAGTAATCCCTTCCAGTAGCCCCCCCCCCCATGAACCCCCTTTTTGGATTCCATTGCCCCCTCTGTGTGGGAGAGAAAGACTGGGCAGTTCCTTCTGCCATTCTTCCTGGCCTGCCCCTAGCTTCACCCTCCCCCTTTCCTAGTTTAACTTACTCTGCAGTATTTTATCTATGTAGCCCTATAATCTCCTCCTCAGAAGCCTAGCCCCCTCACCATTAATATGCACTCTGTCTCTCACATACAAACTCTGATCCACACAAGTGTTCCCCCAATCCCCTATGCATTCATAGTCCTCCCTTATGCACAACTGTCTTAGGCAGTGGTTGAAGTCCTTGATTCTTAATTGTCTGGTAGTGCTGGCACAGTGCACTGGTAGAGCTTCTGAAAAAGCTGTTGAACCTACCAACCCCTGGCACCCCTTTGCTAGATTTTCAAATCTCTTCTGGACCTTCACCTCCTCCCCAGCCAGGCCATTTGTACCAAGGTGCAAAACCAAGTAAGATTTTCCCCAATCCACCTGATGCACTCCCTAATTCTTGGGAGTGCCCTGCTCACCTCCATCCCAGGCTCACAGAAAACTGACCTCCCTCTAAAAGCTACTCCCCTTCTTAACCAGTGGATTCTTTTGATAATGGAGTCCCCATATACCATCACCCGTGCTGTCCCCAAAGGTACCTCCGAAGGCCCTGCCTGACTTCTTATTACAGCTCCCCTGACCTCCCCTGGCCCCCCTGCCTCCCCCCTTTCCCTCTATCCACTTTTCTCCTTGTCTTACTGGATGATACCCCTGCCTCTCTGCCCCTATGCCCCCTCCCCATCCATTTTGTTTCCACTATCCCCTCCCTCTCTGTAACCCATCCTCTCCCTGAACTCCTGTACACAGTGCCCTTCCCTGGTCTCCCTCCAGGTCGCTCACCACAGTTGATCCCCCTTTTGTCTCCCCTAACTGGTGCAACTTTTTCTTCCTTACCCTCCTTCCCTTTTTGCCTGGATATTCCCTCTTCCCGAACTGCCATGGCCTGATCAGCACTTATTTCTGACTCCTCTCACCTATCTTGGCATTGTTTCTTATTGTCTCCAGTCTGTGTCTCCTTGACTGCCTCCTGCCCACCCAACCGTGTTAGAGGCCAGTACTGTTAGAGCTGGCTGTGTATCTATGCTATCTATGCTCATGCATGCCCTGCCCCCTGCCTGCCATGCCCCTGTCACCTAACCTGGGCCTTCCTCCCCATCCTCATGCATGACCTGATTCCTCCCCTTCTGGTTTTCTTGGTCTGCATGCTCCTCACCCTCTGGCTGAATTCCCTCTGTGATTCTCCTTTGTAGTCCCCTCTTTGCCAAGGACAGCTCCTCTTGTAGCTGTGCTAGCTCAGCTTCTAGTTCCCCCAGGCATTGACAAACCAGCCAAGCCCCCGTCCTCCATTTTGCAACCAGGAACACTGCTGCACCACAGCTATTGCACCCCATGATCCTGCCTGCTCCATGTCCTCCTATCCTCCCCCTTCCCTGATTCTTCCTATTCCTTTGCTGCCACAGGCCCACCTTGTGTCATATCCCTCCATCCTGCCCCCACCCCTTCTGCTGCAATTGCCCTTCCCCATGCACACTCTTTCCATCTGCTCCTTCCTCCATCCCCAAGCCCCCTTTTCTAACCCCACTCACCCCTCATTTTCTTCCTTCCCTCCAGTGTCATGCCTCAAGTAAACTAATTCTATCCCAAAGCAACCCCTTCTCTGAGCAACCTTGAACAGTAGTAACAGTAATAAGAATCACCAGTCATGAAACAGTAAGCTAGTAGTAGATCGAGCAACAGTATCAACAGTAAGGAGACCCTCTCCCCAGTACTTATGTCCCTGTTCAGTTACCAGCAACCTCCATTCCACAATCCTTGTACTCCTCCTCCACGTTTTTGCCAAACTAGCTAACAGCAAGGAACTCTTCTCTTCAGCTCCTATATCCAATCAGCTGCCTGCTGAGTCCTTTCTCCAACCCTCAAGCCCAGCCCCGAGCTCTTTGGGTATTTAATAAAGGTCAGGGATGGGGGAAGGGGGGGCTCTTTCAAAAGCTACCTACAGTCACAGTCAAGCCTGATCCCTGCCCACCAAAGCAGACATTGCTGCTCCTCTTGCCAGCTACTGAATGTGGCAAAGGCAATCTTTGGTCCCCTGACTGCCACCGACTATGGCGCTGATCCCTTGGCTTGCCACTAAGTGTGGTAAAATGTTCTCTCCTTGTGCACAGCTGGGCCTTGCCTTTTAAGCCTGGTTGTATTTTGAAAATTAGCACCACGGCCTGTGATTGGCCAGACACAGTCACAGTTAAGCCTGGTCCCCACCTGCTGATGCAGACATTCTCCAGCAACCTGACTGCCTCTGACTGTGTTGCAGATCCCCTAGCTTGCCACCAACTGTGGAAACATGTAATAATGATACTGCCATGGATAACAGAGTGCAGGGCAGGGATTAGTGCTTGTGAGATTAGAGCTCAAGCTAGGCAAGCATAGGTTTTTGCAGAATGTGAGTAGTGCATGTACCTTCTGTTTATTTGGGTTCAGGTGTTTCCAGGAGTCTACAAGTTTATGGTCTTTCATCAAAGCCAGTAGAGCTGCAGCACTTCTAGAAATGGGGCCCCCAGCCCATGAAGAGCAGTCTAGTATATTATCGTTCACACCATTGAAATACCCATTCAAAATCCAGGACCCTGAAAATTGGCTATTTCCATGGACAATCAGTAGATAAAATCTGGAGTATCTATGTTTGGTCTATATATAGCTCTAGTTGCTAATTTATGATTAGTATTTAGTTGTCTTTGCATTAAGACATACCTATCACCATCCTTGTCGGCACAGTCCTGGGTAACAGTACCTGGAAACCAGAGTCTAAGCCATACAGCTTCTCTTCTTTTTTTGGAAGTGAAATATGAACCTAGCAACTCGGTGAAATATGGACCATTCAACTCATAGAAACATAGAGGTTGACGGCAGATAAGGACCGCAAGGCCCATCCAGTCTGCCCATTTCTTTTTCTACCTTATAAATGTGCCGTCAGCCTGTCAGTGGCCTATCTATTCATACTTATTTGTATTGCTCCCTTATGCCTATCCCATGCCTGTTTGAAGCTCTGCACTGTATTCATAGCCACCACTTCCTGAGATAGGCCATTCCATGCATCCACCACCCTTTCTGTGGAAAAGAATTTCCTCACATTCCTCCTTAATCAGCCTCCCTCTAATCTCAGGCTGTGTCCTCTTGTCCTGCTATTTTTCTTATATTTAAACATTAGACTCTTTCACCTTGTTAATGCCCTTAAGGTGTTTGAATGTTTCGATCATATCACCTCTCTCCCTCCTTTGCTCAAGGGTATACATATTGAGCTCTGTTAATCTGTCCTCATATGTCTTATGATGCAGTCCCTGCACCATTTTGGTTGCCCTTCTCTGGACTGCCTCAATTTGGTTAATGTCCTTGTGAAGGTGTGGCCTCCAGTACTGCATGCAGTACTCCAGATGGGGCCTAACCAGTGTCTTGTAAAAAGGGATTATTACCTCCCTCTTACGACTTGTGATACCCTACTAATACACCCTAACCTCCCTCTAGCCTTACCTACAGCGTTAGAGGTCTGCTTGGATGATTTCAGATCATCAGTGATGATGATGCTGAAGTCTCTTTCTTCCTTTGTGACTGCCAGCAACTCCCTTCCCAGCCTATAGGTGGCTTCAGGGTTTCTCTTCCCTATGTGCATGATCTTGCACTTCTTTGCATTAAATCCAAGTTGCCACTTTTCTGACCATTTTGCTAGTTTATCCACACCTCTTCTCATGCATCTGCAAACAGACAAGCCTTATCCTCTAGTCCATCTGCAATGTCACTAATGAAGATATTGAAGAGGACTGGCCCCAGGACTGATCCCCAACGTACCCCACTTGTGACTTGCATCTCTTCTGACTGTATAACATTTACCACCACTCTCTGTTTTCTGCCCGTCAACCAGTTTGCCACCCAGTTGACCAACTTCTGACCCACCCCAAGCCTACCCAGCTTATTTATCAATCTTCTTTGTGGAACAGTGTCAAAAACTTTGCTGAAGTCAAGGTAGGCGACATCAACTGCTCCCTCCTTGGTCCATCACTCTGGTTACCCAGTCAAAGAAATCTATGAGATTAGTTTGACATGACCTTCCTTTTGTAAACCCATGCTGTCTTGGATCCTGTGCCCCTAAGGATTCCAGGTGTTGCACTATCCTTTCCTTAAGGAGTGCCTCCATAATCTTACCCACTACTGAGGTAAGACTGACTGGTCTGTAGTTCTCTGCCTCCTCCCTGCTACCACTCTTATGGAGCGGGATCACATAAGCCTTTCTCCAGTCTTCTGGGACCTCTTCTGTGCTTGGAGACTCACTAAACAGTTCTGCTAATGACTCTACTAGTTCCGCTGTTAGCTCCTTAAGTACCCTGGGATGTATGCTATCAGGTCCCATTGCTTTGTCCAACCTAAGCTTAGCGAACTCTTGTAGGACCCTTTCTTTTGTGAAGGGAGTAGTGCTCACCTTCCTCCTCCCTGTGTCCATCGTGCTGAGCTGTGGGCCCTGCCCTACCATCTCTTCAGTAAATACTGAGCAAAAGTATCTATTTAGGATAGATGCTTTTACAGGGTCTTCCTCCTCACATGCCTTTTCTCCTTTGAGCTTAGCAATACCCCCTCTGGACTTTCTCCTTTCACTAATGTATCTATAGAAAGTCTTGTCACCTTCTTTCACTGTTCGTGCTAGTGATTCCTCAGTTTGGGACTTTGCCTGCCTTACTGCCTTCCCTGCTTCTCTTAGGGCAGTTTGGTATGCCTCCCTATCTTCATCCCACTGTGTTCCCTTATATTTCCTGAAGGCCAGCCTTTTTGTTCTGACCTTTTCTTCTACTGTATGTGAGAACCAAAGTGGTTTCTTTCTTCTTTTGCACTTCCTTTTCTGTCTAACACAATGGGATGTTGCTTCAAGTATTGCATCCTTAATGCTCGCCCACTTTGTACCCCCTCACCTGTGTTTCTTTTTGCCATGGCAAGCTTAACTCTGTTGGCCATCTTGTCAAAGTCAGCCCCTCTGAAGTCCCATATTTTTGCCTTGGAATGGGATGATTTAGATGTAGTGGCCAAATTGAATTCTATCCCCCCACCCAGTTTTTGGCCACATGGTTACCTTCCTTATTAGTCATGTGAGTTTCTTGGAGACATACTATGTCTATCTGCATACTTTTAATGTTCCCAGAACTTTTTTTCTTTTGGCATGTGTCTTTAGATTATTAATATTACATGAGCAGATCTTCAGTATATTTGATAAAGACTGGTTGTTACAGTGATATTTCCCACCCAATGGCCATCTTAGAAAATAACTCCAGAGACTGCATAGTGAGGTGCTTGGAGGGAGAGCATATAGTCCCCAATGCCTCACTGTAGATCTCAGAGTCACTCTGTCTCCAATTATTTCAGTCAAGTCCTGACACCAAAATCAAGAAATAGGAATTGTAATATAATGCACCTGTTAACAAATGTGGTGGCACCTCCATTAATCTCATCACGTGGCTGATGGCCTGTGGTTTATGTACCCAGCACTAACTTAACAATAGTGCTTGATGGCATTAGGAGGTAGGTTTGACAGAAGTGGCACTCTTTATGTTCTGGTCAGAAACATTGATACATTATATGTATATTCAAAATGCAAAGCTGCTCTCCTTAACCCTTGATGCACGTCTAACACCCCTAACAAAATTACTCAACATATCTCTGTGCCTAGGACAGTTCCCTTCACAATGGAAAAGGGCGGTTATTACCCCAGTTCATGAAAGCAGAAACCATACTTCTTGTAATAACTATAAGCCCATCTCTATATTTCCTCCCCTCTCAAAAGCTTTGGAAAAAATTGTTGCAGATCAACTTTCCAATTATCTAGACTCATACCACCAACTATGCCAGTAGCAGCATGGATTCAGGAAAGGGCACAGCACTACCACCGCCTTGCTTAAGTTTACCTCCTTTATCCATGATGCCCTTGATCAGGGAGCCCTGGCTGGATCTGTCTATATTGATCTCTCCAAGACTTTTGATACTGTCAATCACAGCATGCTGATAAATTCCCTCCACTCTGTTGGCATCTCTCAAGAGACAGCTAACTGGTTCTCCAACTATCTCCATGGCCGTACCCAGCAAGTAAAATTAAACAGCATCCTTTCCACAGCTCTTCCTGTCCTCTTGGGTGTCCCACAGGGGTCTCTCTTAGGTCTGCTACTTTTCTCTTTATACTTAAACTCCCTCCCCTTGGCCTCCAACAGGCACCTGCTCCTTTAGGCTGATGATTCCGTGATCTTTAGTCAACATCCTGTCCCTACCCAGCTCCAAAAATCCTCGCAGGGCTCCTTCACTGAAATAGAATCATGGTTTACCTCCCACAAGCTTGTCCTAAACCACAAAAAAATGAAGGTCATGCTATTCACCCAGCCCCAACATAAGCATAACGTGGTCAAATTATCCATATTAAATTCCCAAGGTACCGCACTGGAATCAATCACCAGATTTAAATATCTAGGGGTCACCCTTGACTTGGCCCTTACCTTCTGTGATCATATAGCATTGACATGCTCTGCTATTAACATCAGAATTGGCCTCCTATACAAATTTAGACCCTGTCTCCCACGTGATGCCCTCCGTCTAGCCATTTCCAGCTCCATCCTTTCCCTAGTGGAATATGGGATAATCATATATGGTGCCGCTACCGACACTGACCTAACCAGTATAAAATGTGCCCTAAACAAAGTCTGCCCGCTGGCCACAGGCTGCAATTGGCACATGCATACCTGTGACCTCTATCGACGCTCATCATGGCTAAACTTTTAGGGTCGTCTATGCTATCAGACCTGCCAAAAAAAATCCAACTGGAGCTAGCTTCCTCTGGCTGACTCTCACTCCTCCAAATGAGCTTGCCGACATGGGTTACAAGACACTCTGAGTTTAATACCTTTCATATCCCTTTTGCAAGGACCACAACTGGCCAAAGGTCCTTTCGCTACAGGGCCCCACTCTGGATGAACTTTCTCCCTGATCCTACCCTATCTATTCCCAGGTTGGGGTCTTTTAAAACTGAGCTACATGGCCACATTATGTCCAGCTCTATATGTGATTGCAGTTAGACCACTGAAACAAGGGCAATGTTTCCATCTGTACCTGATCCTAATATAATATACGATTTGCTGTTTCACACCTTTGGTGTTGCTCTATGTATGTATTAACCATTACTGTCTCTGTACTTAATCACTGTAATATAGTCTACTCTGTATCTGTCTTCATTCTATGTATGACGTGGAGCCTTTGCAAACGAGTGCTTGACTCAAAGGGTTGTAATTCAAAGACTTGATATAACTAAAAAACAATAAATAAAATTCAGTGAGCTGGTGAAATTGATTAAAGACGAGACCTACCCTCCCCTGGGGCATTTTCTTTTTTAACATACTGCTCAGTATCATGAAGTTTATTAAAGAACGGGGGAGGGGGGATTCTGGCTTTGTAATCTTCAATTTTGTAGGGTATAGCAATGTGAAATTTCATCCTCTTTGAATGAAGCTTCTCTTTACTCATGCATATTCTGCCTTTGGACTTGCAGTGCCCTGCTGAAATCTTGAAAAAATGGACACTCGATCCCTCTCCACTGATATGGGGCCTTGTATTCTAGCAGCACATAGCATTATTTCCTTCTTGGAAAATGCAGATATTTAATTAGTGTTGTGGTTTGTCCCCTGGTTTTGGCTTGGGACATATACGATGGTCTCTTTGTATTTCATATTTGGTTGCTGCAACATTGAGCCATAGCTGTTCTACAAGCCATTTTTGTAAAGCTTGATGTCATTAGGAGGTAGGTTTGACAGGAACAAGTCAGGAAATTATCGGCCTGTCGGTCTCACTTCCATAGTCGGTAAACTTGTGGAGATGATACTGAAGGAGAGGCTGGTGTTGTTCCTTGAGGGTAATGACCTCCAGGATGAGCGGCAGCATGGGTTCATCTCAGGGAGGTCTTGTCAGATCAATCTAATGAGTCTTGCTGTAGATGTCCTGTTCTTGGACTTCAGCAAGGCCTTCGATTCAGTGCCTCATGGGAGGCTGTGGGGGAAGCTGACTGCTATGAGGGCAGGGATGAAGGTGACAAACTGAATAAGGAACTGGCTGCAGGGGAGGCTACAACGGGTGATAGTAGGGGGAGCTCTCTACACTTAGACCGGTGATGAGCGTTGTGTCACAGGGTTCGGTGCTGGGCCCAGTGTTATTTGGGCTCTTTATTTTAGATACTGCACATGGAGTTGGGAGCAGGGTTAGTCTGTTCACAGATGATACCAAAATGGGGGCAGTGGTGGATGAAGAGGATGGATGGAAACAACTACAAGGGGACCTAACCAAACTGGAGGTATGGTCGGAGAAGTGGCAGCTGGGATTCAATGTGAAAAAGTGCAAAGTTATGCACTTTGGGGCAAGGAACCCAAGGAGGGACTATTTGTTGGGAGTGGTGAGGCTGGGGGTCACTGAGGAAAAGAAGGACTTGGGGTGTTGGTAACAGGGAGCATGAACAACTCTGCCCAATGCATGAAAGCAGAAGCTAAGGTGAACAGGATGCTGGGTTGTATCACAAGGGGTTTCTCATCCAGGCATAGGGAGGTGATCATTCTCCTCTACAGATCTTTGGTCAGGCCATACTGGAAGTATTGTGTGTAGTACTGGTGGCCGTATCTGAAGAGGGATATTAATTTACTGAAAGGTGTGCAATGGAGTGCAGCAAAAATGTTGCAGGGGAGGGAGGACAACAAAAATGTTACAGGGCATTGAGGGCAAGGCCTACAAGAACAGGCTGATTTAGCTGAATATGTACATGCTGGAAGAGAGGAGGGATGGGGGATATGATTGAAACATTCAAGTATTTGAGGGGGATAAACAAAGCTAGCACTGAAGAGGTGTTTAAACTGAGGAAGGGTAGGGACAAAAGGGGGCATGGACTAAGATTGGAGAGCGGAGGATTTAGGAAGGGGATGAGGAGGCACTACTTCATGGAGAGGGCGGTGTCTAAATAGAATGCTCTACCAGATGGTGGTATCATGTAAGACAGTAGGAAGTTTTAAGAAGGCGTGGGACAGAGCAGGAGAGATGGTCTGGGTGGAGGGGGCTGAGGCCATCATGGGAATGACAGATGGCGAGGGGGTTGGGACAGCTGCAACCTAGGGGGCTAGCTGCACACTTGGGCAGACATTGCTAGACCAGGTGGTCTGTTTCTGCTGGCAGATTCATTTGCTCATATGTATGTATGTAACTCTGCCTCCCTCCTTTCTCTCCACATGTTCCAGCAGACATATAATTCTGATATTAGCTCTGCAACTCTAATTTCCTGGACCTCTACTCATATGTTCAGCTGTTCCATCTACTGTTTCAAGATTTTTTTATCCCTGGAAAAATCCATAACCAGGTCCTCAAATTAATTCAGCCACTTTTCTGTTTCATCCAGTCTGGTGGTGTGTGCAGCAAAGGTTTCTGTGAGGATCGCTTCCACAGTCTAGAGGTGGGTAATTTGATCAGTGAAGTTTACAAAAAAACAGTCTCGACCTCCTGCTATAACTTTGTCAGTCTCAGTAAAGCTGTGATCATGGGATCCTGGGAGCATTTTCCCACTCCCATCCACATAGCCATTGTCTGCAACCTTATGTGGTCCCCCACTGCGCTGATAGCTGCTTTACCTGCCCCTTCATACTGCAGCATCATATGCTTCTTTGTTGATGTTTGAGTTGCCATCAAAAAGCAGGTTTTAAATTTTTCTTGTAATTGCTGGAAGCTCTGAGTATATGTATAACCACCCAGTCCCCTGGAGTTACTAGAATCCCATCAGTGTTAGACTAGGAAGGTAGTGGGCAGCTTGTAGAGGGTTTATTAGAAGCTCTTTGAAGACCTCTTGTTTCCCTAGCTATGGTGAGTGAGAAATTAATGAGGTTATTTAGAACTCTCGCAGCAGCCTGAGCCACATTGGAATCAGCTGTCAGGGGATAGTTTTAGAATGTTCAGATGGGAACAGTCAATTAGAGGAAGTTCAAAACAGAGTGAGTGAGAGTCAGCAGCAAAGAGCAGTGATCTGAGCAAGAGGTGCCTGCCAGACTGCCCTGAGGCTGGGTGAAGGACCTCTGGTCATTTTTCTCACTCTAATGAGTGAGGTATCAGCAGTACCACAGGAAGTGGTGGAGACTGTTGCTAGCAAGACCCCAGTGGGTCACTGTTGTGAAAAGTAAATGAGACTGTGAGATCCAGTGGGTCCAAGAAGCAATCCCCAGAGGGACCAAAAGATTGCCGAGCTGCCCAGTTCAGAGATGGAGAGAGCCTCAGTGAAAGCTACCAGAAAAGGGGAAAAACATAGAAACATAGACATTGATGGCAGATAAGGATAGCTTGGCCCATCTAGTCTGCCCATTTCCCTACCTACAGGATAAGCTGCAGATCCTAGTTAACCAACAACCTATTTCTTCCTATCCCCTACAAGAATTGCCTTATGTCTGTCCCATGCATTCTTGAATTCTCCAACAGTTTTAGACCCCACAACCTCCTCAGTAAGGCTGTTCCATGTATCCACCACCCTTTCTGTGAAAAAATACTTCCTCACATTGCCCCTGAGCCATGCCCCTCTATCTTCAAATTGTGTCCCCTTGTTCTTGCACATCTCTTTTTCTGAAAGATGCTATCCCCTTGGACTTTGTTGATTCCACTGAGGTACAAAAAAGTTTCTATTGTGTCCCCCCTCTCCCTCCTTTACTAAAGGGTATACATATTAAGCTCCTTTAGTCTCTCCTCATATGGCTTCTCTTGAAGACCCTGTACCATTTTAGTTGCCCTCCTCTGGACTGCCTCCATCCTGTTTATGTCCTTGATGAAATGGGGTCTCCAGAACTGGATGCAGTACTCCAGATTGGGTCTCACCAACTGTCTGTACAGAGACATAGCAACTTCCTGTTTTCTGCTGGTGATGCCTCTCCCTACATATCCCAGTATCCCAGTAGGCCTCCCTACTGCCTTCTCACATTGCTTGCTAACCTTAAGGTCATCTGATATGATCACCCCAAGGTCCCTTTCCATTTTTGTTGTTGTTTCTACCTCCCCCCCCATTGTGTAATCTTCCCCTGGGATTTTGTTCCCAGGTGCATTATTTTGCACTTCTTTAAATTGAATCCAATCTGCCATACTTCTGACCATTCCTCCAACCTTGCCAAGTCCCTTCTCATCCTTTCCATGGCCCTTGTATATCAACCCTGTTGCAAATCTTTGTATCATCTGCAAAGAGGCATACTTTTCCATACAGTCCCTGTACATTGTCACTTATAAAGACACTAAAAAGGACTGGACCACTGGCTCATCGGCGCAGCAGCTAGATTTCCGCTTGTAACGCCGGTGACCCAGGTTCAGGAACGGACTCGGGTCGGCACAGAGCCGGCCGAGGGAGAAGGCTGGAGCGTCCATAGACAGCTCACCTTCTCCAGAGGGGAGGGCCGGGATGTGAGCTGGCACCTGCTGGCCCCTGGTGGAGGCCGGGAATGTAGCAGAATGTCAGAGCTCAAAATAGCTGGGGGGAGTGACGGACGTCGGCGTTCCCCATGACGTCACCTACGTCACTCTCCAGGGGAGAAAACTGGAAAAATTGGCCCCCTGGCTGGCCAGATGATGGCCTTCTGGTCTCCTGGCTGCCATCACAGCCCCACGGCATCTCACCCCAGCAGCACATGGAGCCAATGCCGCAGTGTGCTGGATGCCCCTCTCCGCTGGTGCCTTCCCTCTCGGAGGAGGGGGACCCACCCGGCGAAGGGTTACACTGGACTACTCCAGGGGGCTGTGATCTGGGGTCAAGGCAGGTCTTGGGGATGGCGGACAGTGCAGGTAAGGATCTTGAGAGCCCGAAGGAGGTGCCAGCCAGGGAGCAGAGGAGGAAGAATATTAAAAAAAAAAAAAGAACTGGACCCAGTACTGAACACTGAAGTACCCCACTAGTAACCTCTCTTTCTGCAGAGTGGACTCTATTTACAATTACTTTCTGTGTCCTGTTGTCCAGCCAGTGATTTACCCAGGCTACCACCCCGGGACCCACTCCCAGGCTGGTTAATTTGATTATTAATCTTTTGTGTGGGACTGTGTCAAATGCCTTGCTAAAGTCTAGGTAGGCCATGTCCACAGCCCCTTCCTGGTCTACTACTTTAGACACCCAGTCAAAAAAAATCAATTGGATTCATCTGACATGACCTTCCCGCTGTGAACCCATGCTGCCCTGGGTCCTATGCCCCACTGGCCTCTAGGTAATAAAACAATTATTTCCTTCAGACATGATTCCATTACTTTCCCTACCACTGAGATCAAACTGACAGGTCTGTAGTTTCCTGCCTCTGCCTTGCTCCCACTTTTGTGAAGGGGAATCACATCCACCTTCCTCTAGTCCTCAGGTACTACACCATCCTCCCATGATTTGTTAAAAAGGGTAGTCAGTGGTGTCACTAGTTCTCCCCTTAATTCTTTTAGAATTATGGGGTGAATTCCATCAGGCCCCATTGCTTTGTCCACCTTCAGTTTTAGGCATTCTTTCAGAACCCATTCTTCTGTGAAAGGACTAGGATTGACCCCCCTCCCCATCCAGAGTGCTTTTCTTAATTGGATTAGGTACCTCCTCTACCTCCTTTTTTGTGAATACTGAGCAGAAGTATTCATTCAGTATCCCTGCTTTTTCACTGTCCCTCTCTGCCCACCCACCATCCTTTCTATTCAGCCTCACTATCCCTCCCTTTGTCTTTCTATGCTCCCTGATGTACCTATAACGTGTTTTATCCCCCTTCTTAACCAAGTTGGCTATCTTTTCCTCAGTTTGGGCTTTTGCTATTCTGACTTACCTGTCTGCTTCCACCTGCCTTAACTGGTACAGTTCTCTGTCTGCTCTTTCTGTTTCCTTATACTTCCTAAATGCTGTCTTTTTTCTCCCTAACCTTCCCTGTCACCTCTTTTGAGAACCATTGTGGCTTTTTCTTTCATTTTAATTTGTTTATTTGTTTCACATAAAGGCTTGTTGCCGCTGTGATGGTGGTTTTGATGTTTCCCCATTGTTGCTGCACCCCACCTTCTAGCCTGTTTGCTAGTGCTTTTCTAAGGCACTCTCCCATCTTGCCAAAGTCAGCCCTCCTGAAGTCCAGTACCCTCACTTTTGTATGGCTTTACTCTGTAACTGTGTTTATCATGAACCACACTGTTTGGTGGTCACTTGTTCCCAGATGGCTAACCACTTCTAGATCTGAGATCCTCTCACTGTCCCCATTGAGAGTACGGGGTCTAAGACTGCTCCCTCATGAGTGGGTTCCAAAACTAGCTGTCTGAGGCATGCCACCTGTAGGGCATCAAGAATGGCCCTGCTCTTCGATGTGGCTGCAGCAAAGGTGCTCCAGTTAACATCTGGCATATTCAGGTCCCCCATCAACAGTATCTCCCCTTTCTCTGCCATCCTAAGGATGCCTTTTATCATATCATTGTCAATACCCTCTCCCTGACATGGAGGTCTGTATACAACTCCTGTTCAGATTGTGGTGCCATTTCCAGTCTCTAAGGTGACCCACAGTGCCTCCTCTGCTCCCGGTTTACTTTTTTGTTCCATTGCTTTTATCCCTTCCCTTACATAGAGAGCTACTCCTTCCCCTCTTCTACCCTCTCTGTCTCTTATGTAGGTTGTGTACCCTGGTATGTTAACATCCCAGCCATGGTTCTCTGTGTACCATGTTTCTGTTACTGCTACGATATACAGGCATCCCTCTTCCATCAAGGCCACAAGTTCAGGGAGCTTGTTGTCCAGACTACGGGCATTGGTACTCATTACCCTCCATTTCTTGATGGCCTTATCCCTTTTTGCCCAATCCCTGTCCTTATTACCTTTGTGATTTTCTCCATTTACCCCTCCCCTTCTCCCTGTCGACATCTCTATATTGGTGTTTACATCACTTTCTACCCTGAGTTTTTTGGGGAGCTAGGATTTCATTGCTCCTTTCCAGTGCCTCCCCTATTGGCTAGTTTAAATGCTTGCCAATGAAGCACTTAAACCTATCACCTAGGATCCTGGTCCCCCTTCCAAGACAGATGTAGACTATCACCCCAGTATAGAGCTGCATCACTCCAGGTGGACCCCCAGTGCCCAATGAAGCCAAATCCCTGAGCTCTGCACCAGTTTTTCAACCATTGATTGAATCCCATGGTGTGGAGCACCCTAGCCTCATCCATGCCATAGACAGGCAGCACCTCCGAGAAGATACCGTGCGTGCTACAGTACAAGTTACATTAAACTGTTCCTCCAACTCATTGGTTTAGCATTTTGCAATGAGTTGTGTAATGTGTGCAATTTTCACTTGAACGAACTAATAAAAGTTTCCAATTGGGTTGCTTCTAGCTGATATTCAGTTTCAGTTTACTTATTAATGTAGTACAACTCATTAAACAACCCATAAAAAAACTGAACCACTGAGATGGAACCCAGTTTCACTACTGCAATGTTCAGTATAACTTGAGTGACATGTCATTCTACCCAGTCACATGAAGAGGCTCTCCCAAAGTTTTAGCCAATAGCTAGCCTGCACTCAAGTTGAAAACCCTGCCCCATCGCCATCTTGTTTTCCCCAGTTCTGAGGACTCCATTCACTGTTGCTTTTTTACATTCATTTTAACATATTACATGTTTTTTTTCTGCTCTTTTATTCCTCTTTTCCCCAAAATGTCACTATTTCTGGCTCCACTAATTGTTTGCAGTTGTTTATCTGCTCGGAAATCGCACCGCGCAAAAGCCATCATTTGCACAGCACTCTCGTGCAATAGCACAATTGCGCTATACATGTCTATTGCACAAATTTTGCAATTGCGAGATAGATATGTGTTGCACAATTGTGCTATTGTGCGATTTTGCACGATTACCAGTGTACTATAGCAGCTGAAGAAAACTGCTGTTGTTTGCTGTATTCCAGACAAAAAGTAAAAAAATGAGGGGAAAAAACATACAAGGTACAAAATGGTATTGGAATTCATTAATACCAATATAAAATGACAAGCACTGTACTATAACCCAGCAGCGTGTAGTCTACTGCTGCACTGGGGGACTGTATAAGGAAGCTGAAAGTGCATTAAATGTGAACTGCTTCTGAGCTGATGGATGGTTGAAACAGAGTTTGTATTTTAAACATTTAGAGTTGCCACTACACTGTCAGCATATAAAAATAATGCCAGAGCAGTGAGTTGGAGGAACAGTTTAATGTGACTTGTACTGTACTTGTCTAAGGCCCCTCTACAACTCCACAACCTCTTCCTGCACTACTCTGACCCCTTTCTCAGTCAGGTCATTTGTCCCTGGGTGGACAGTGACATCTAGCTCCCTCCCCCGTGCAGCTGCCTCAGCAATCCTGAGGATTCGCTCCCTGTACCCCCAAGCCATGGCACCAGGCAGGCATCTTACCTCCCTCTCCCCTTCCTCCCCCAGTTCTACCCCCCTAACAATGGAGTCCCCCACCAGGAGTTGTTTCCTTCCCCTGTGGGGTCCCATGCCACCCTCCTGTGGGTCTCTTTGTGGAGGTTCCCAGCATCCTCCTTGGTCTCCACTGTGGGTGCCTCCATAGAGAAACCACACTTTCCCAGAAAAGCATATAGATTATGGAGAGGTACAACTGGAGGGATGCACCTCTGTTCCACCACCCTCACCTTCCCTGAGCCCACTGTGGTCCAACCACTTCTCTTTCTTGGCAACCTCTGAGGCAACAGCAGTGGCCCAGGTGGTCCCTGGGTGGGAGAGGAGGTCCCCCAACTCCTGGCCAACTCAGCCTGGAAGATGAGCAACCTCCTCCCTCAGCCCAGAGAGATCCCTGCAGATGGGACAACACTGCATCCTCCAGAACATCTCACAGAAGACTGCTGCTCCACAGCCACTGCACTGCACCACTCCCATCATGTCTTATTTCTGGCCCCTTAACTGTTGTTTGGAATATTTACTCTTCCCTCTGTTTTTTTCTCTGCTTACATACTGCCTCTGTGCCCTTTAAGCTCCTGATCTTCCTGTTCTGAGACAAGAAGTTCCTATATTTCTCAGTAGTCTCCTTACTTGCTCAGAGTCAGACCTCCAGCAGTTGGGGAGGATGGGAAAAGTGTGTTTCTTCCAAGGTCCATGTCTGTAACAAAGGGACAAACAAACCATGAGTACAGCAACATGGGAGTGTTCTTTTAGGGAGTCGTCTGGTGGTGTATGTGCCCAGACACAGGACTAGATTACACTACTCAGGACCACAATTTTCACCACAAATATGTGCTGAGTGTAGATTTTAAATGTGTAGGTGCCATTGCAATCCAGGTGAATTGGAGGATCCAAATTTGCATAACCCACAAGGAATGGCAGAGACTGGGTAGGGCCAGGGTGGGCAGATCTTCATCTAAAACTCCAGTTGGGGCTAACTAGTTCACGGAAGGGCACAAGGTTACCCTGGGGATCTTAACTTAGCCCATCGCATCAGGAGGAAATGTATTTTAAGTGTGTGGCAACCCCCACGTAATAGACTCTTGTGGAAAAATAATGCCCTTTAGGTCCCTAGTACAGAGGGAATGACTATTCGAGGTTCTGTGAGAGAAATGTACAAAAACTCAAACTGTCTGTTCTGGATAAGAAAGTGCTTGTTGTAAAGTCTGCATTTATAGTTGCCAAACCTGGGGGACCACCCAATTCTGTGTTCCTCTATATCAGAATAAAGCCATACTGTACAATCCCATTTCCAGTAGTGAACATTACATCTGTGATTCCTTGTGTCAAATTGTTTATGGGCCCCCTCAGAAGATAGACATGGCATAGACCTACCACCTGTCTCCCAGAACTCAGTGTAAATATAAATGTTATTTTGCACCCTAACCCCCCAACCTCTAGATGTCAAGCCAGATATTCACTCTGAAGCCAGCGGTAGCACCTATTTTATGCCAACTTGTAGTTTGTTGCCTTGTCTGGGTACAAGTTAAGGGGGGTCCTGGTTGTAGGGTGTTGCTTTTGGCTGGAGTAAGGGTTGCATATGTATTTTTGCCATTTAAATACTGGTGCTTAGGGGAGCCAAATTAATGTGTGGCCACTGGCCATCATGCTCTGTAGTCAGGCCACACCCCTGAAAATAGGTCCAAAATTGATTTGTGAAGTGTGAACAGTTATTTTCTTTAACAGTGTACTTATCTTTACAGTTTGTTTTGCCTTCCTTATTTTCTCCGTAATGTAACTATTCCTATTGGACTATGTTTAAGTTTTGTCTGTTTCTTTCCCCCATGGGACCCTGATGAAATTGAGATGAGATATCTTATGGGGTTATCCTACTTGGAGTAATGTATAAATAAATATGTAAAATGAATTCAGTTCTGAACTGTCCAGGTTTGTTTGGATAATCAGACAGTCAGGTAATACTCTCAGCCAATCAGATCGCTAGGATTTCATTACCCTTATGCAGTTCTGTATCCTGCACAATTTATATTATACCCCTCAGAAGATAGCTAAGTTTGACAGGGTCTCTTCTGCCATCTGTTTGAGGTGCGCCCAAGGTGAGGGCAATCTAGTGCACATTTTTTGGCACTGTTCGAAAGTAGCCCCCCTATGGTTGCAAATCAAGCAAAGGGCAGACCCCTTGTTGGGACTTGACGAGCTGTTTACGGTCAATATCTGCCTATTAGGAAATTACTCAGAAATCCCGGTAAACACACGGAAATATCACATAGCTCTTATATCTATGTCAGTTAAAAAACTGGTGCTAAGACATTGGAAGGATAATGAAGCTATATCATATACCGAATGGTTGAAGGAATTATTGGATAATATCAGAATGGAGAAGATGATTGCCAGTTTGCAGAACAGACTGAGCAAATTTAACAAAATCTGGGCCCCACTTTTAGCTCTATATTCTCTGTGAATGTCACAAACACAATAAATTCAGAGAACAGAGACTTTTCGTAATCTATGATTCTAGGCAGTTGAACTCAATGGGCGGTAGATAAGGCGGGAGGCTAGGGGAGGTGGGGGCTTTTAGTTTGGGGTAGGTTTTTTTTTTCTTTCCTTTCTTTTCTTTTTTGATTTGCTGAAAGTACATGCTCTAAGACTGTATGCACCGTGACCATGATGTACTATATGTTGGAAACTGCAATAAATATTACATTAAAAAAAAAGGATTTCATTACTCATTTAATAAGTAACGAGTAACACTCTTTAAGATGTCTGGGCATACTCTGATATATGGAAACCTTGAGTGTGCTGTAAGGCACAAGGCATATGATGAGTGCCTTCAGGCACCCTAGAAGTTCCTATATGAGAGCACCCCCAGACACCTCAAAGGGTGTTATTCCTAGGGCTGCAAGTTTGGTTTGACCATTCTTGAAAAATGATCAAACCCCATACAGTTGCAGTAGTCCACCTGGGCAAAGAAAAACCTAACAAATTTACCAACTTTGGTTTGCATTGTGCGCCATGTAAACAGCAAAATTTGAGATCTGTCCTGAGCTCCCAGCCTGTATCAGCGGGCAGCATGCAAATGATGTGTTCAAAGTCAGCAGCTAAATGCAGCACACATAATGCTACTTGCTGGTGTCATTACTCCAGGAAAAAGTGGGCATAACAAACACCAGTGATTGGTGGAATTTGTCATTGGTGTCCCCCACCGTCTTGCAAGGAAACCGGCTATTGGTGAGTCAAATAAGACCCATAACCAGCAGTAGTGCTGACCACAGTATACTCTCCCTTATTCTCAGTGAGAGAGAGAGAGAGAGATTAGACACACAGAGCAGAGGCAGAACTGATTGAAAAATAAAATCTTTGTGTGTACACTGCACACTGTATGAGGGAGAGGAGAGCATATTGGGCTTTGGCTGGGCAGAAGAGGAGAGAGGAGGCCGAGCTAGGAAGAAAAACAAAAGAAGACACAAGGCAGGAGCTAAAGAAAAGAGTAAAAACACTAAATAGAAAAAGAAAAGTTTGATTTGTGGGAAGGAAAGGAATAAGAGTGCAGAGGGCGGTGCAGTGTGGTTGGGGGTGGGGTGAGTGGCCACTGGCCTATACTAGTGTGTGAGTGTGATCAGACAGTGGAGTGAAAGACATGTAAAAAAATAATAGAACAACCAAGTGTGAATTCAACCACCTTCATTCAGCCACAAGTCAAGCACAGCCTGAGAAAATGAACAAATAGGGCCGGATATTCAAACTTCACCCAAAATGTGCGTAATAGCAGGAGCAAGCACAAGTCCATTGCGCACATGCACAATAGACATGCTATTCAAACATGGAGCAAGTCAAATTGCGCAACCAGCCAATGTCTGAATATCACACAACCTGTGCCATAGCACAACCAGGAAGGAGAAGCTGAGCAGATATGATGCGTCATAGCGCAACAAGGCCAGCCCAGCTGAGCAGTCCAGAGGCGCCATAGCGCAAACAGAGAGCCCCCCAGCAGTAGAGCAATGGAACTTCTCAACCAGGGAGGTAGGCAAGGGCCCACAACCCATGCCATTGATGGGCACAGGAACACACTGCAGAACTAACAATACACCTCCACACCCCAAGCACAGCATCACTAGGGGAGGGACGGAATATCCACCGGCCCATGGGGACAAGCCAACAAAGCACAGCTGGGCCATGGTGCCCCAGCACACCCACTGGCAAGCTGAGACTGCCACACAAAGGGGGCAGACAACCCAAGTGCACAACAGCACCCCCCTGTGCACAGCACACCCAGCACTGGTACCCCAAGACACCACCCATGAGCAGTAACTATCACTGCAGGAATCCCCATGCATCCCCCTCGCCACACTGCAACCTCATGTACCACAGAACCATACAAGCCAGACCCACCAGGAGCACCCAGCAGTGGGTGGCAGCACACGGCCAGACCGGGTGAAAGCCATTACCACACCAGAGACACCTCCCCATGCACACACACACATACCCAGGACAATACCACCCCAGATGCCATGCACACCACTGCAACTGAGCACCTATAGCCAGCTACAAATCAGAGACCACCACAGTATTCATAACAAAATAGATTTATATAATGAAAATATTAACAAGAACAACAGGAACAGACAGAACTTTGTACAACTATATACAAGACAAGGGTGGGGGTACGGGTACAAGGTAGGGGTGGGTAAGGGACAGGGGTGAACAACTGGGTGAGGGAAGGCAGGGTGTGAGGGATGGGTAAAGGGGGCAGGTGAGGGGCAGCTACTGCTCACCAGGCCACTCATCAGCTGGCTGCTGCTGGTCCTGGGGCCTCCTCCTGTGCCTGACTCCTCTGCGCTACATGTCCCTCAGGATCTCGAGGGACTCCATTGAGACGTCCAGCAGCCGGTGGACTGCCCGCTCTATTCTCTGCAGGATCTAGACACCTAGAACAAGGGATCAGAATCAATGGCTGTGACTTTCCACAACCCTGAAGCCCACCCAACATGCATGGCATACAGCCAAGTGCCCTGCTCCTGTGATGGAATGCACCCACCCACAGTGACTGTGCACAAGACAAGCCCAACCAGACAGCAACAACCATGTTTGCCACTGCACACACACACCACCCATGTCCAGCAGAGCACAACCAAGGCTGTACAGTGACGTGGCTATGCGGTGAGAACTTAGTGCCACAGCCATGTGCCCAGTGCATGCATGGACCACCATTGACGCACTCCCAGACATGCAGTGCCACTGGACAGTGCTGACTGTCACATGTCGCATGCATGGCAGTGTTGTCCATGGATGGTGGCCATGCCCTGCCCCCCCACAGCATGCAATAGCATCCATGATGTCATGACACTCACCCTCATCCTACTGCTGCTGCCATGGCTCGACACCACCACCACCACCTCGTACAGCCACCATTGGCCACCCCACGCTGTGCTTCAGCCTGGGCCCACCTCCGCTCCGCCACACCTGTGGGAAACAAAAGGTGAGAAACACATCAGTGAAATCCCAAAGCAGACAGCCCCCTGCCCCAATGAGTGTGCCTGCCCACACAGCCAGACCCATACATCACACACCTGTAAACACCGCCACAGCCAACCATAAACCAACCCTCCCCCATGTGCTGGTCACAATACACAGTGTTACCCATGCGGACAATACAGGTGCATAGATGGCTCACCCACCTGGCCTAGGCACCACGCCACTCCTGACACGTGAACGTAGGTGCACCAGTAGTGCCTGCTCCCTCCTCCGTAGGTCACTGTACCGGTGCCTGCACTGCTCCAATGAGCGCCGCCGGCCAGTGGCCTCCTCCAGTGCAGTGGCCACCTGCTGCCACACATGTGTGCTGGCTACATTCAGGGGTTCATCCCCAAACAGTGGGCCATGGTGAGGCTCCACTATGGCCACCAGGTTGGCAAGCTCCAACGCACTCCACTGTGGTGCTCTCCTGCGTGCCATCCCTGCATGTATATAGTAGGCAATATGGCGCTCCACAGTATGGCAACCCCACATGGAAATGTTGTGCAATACAACTCCGTTAGTCCCTATTGCATTGTTCATATAGCGCCGCCAGTCTCTATTGTGCTGTTACCGAACAGCGTGACAGAGCTGCAGACATGCCATACGTACAGCGCCAAGGGGGCAAAGGTCGGGCACAGGGTCATGGGTCTCTGGTGCAAGGCCACACACAGTGCCATCGGACATCTGCATGTCCAGCGCGATTGGTCACCTGTGTGCCATTGCCACAGTGGACTATTGTGCAGTTGTGCCACAGTGCCATATGGTGACCATCGCTGTAGTGCCACTGGCACAATGGTGGCCATGTCCTGAATTGCCGATCGTGCACAGCACATCATCAGCATGGCAGACACCTGCGTAAGCCACCTGGGCATGTGCAGTGCGGTGTACTATGCAGCCACAGAACTGTGCCATTGGCTCAGCCGGCTCAACCATATTGCGCAAAGCACAACAGCGCGATATTTCAGCTGTCATATGCAAATCATCTGATTAGCCATTCAATGGTGCAGCGGTGTGATTTGCATCTAATTAAAGTTACTCCAGTCCTAATTTGCATGCATTGCGCTATAAATGTGCGACACTGATCTGCAGTGGCCATATTCGGTTACTGCAGCTGATAGGTGAGTTGCATGCATTGTGCTGTTCTAGACCATGGCCCCATAGAATTGCTGTGTACTGCACAGTCACAGGTGACCACTCTCACCCTTGCAGGCTGTGAAATGACCGAGCGAGGACTGAGTGAGGAGGATGATGGTGGGCGGAAGAGGAGGCCCAACTTTACGAAGGTGGAGACAGAGGCATTGTTTGAGGCCTACCTGGATGAAGAGCCACTTCTCAGTGGATGGTGGGGCACCCCTCAGGCCCATGCTGCTGCATGGGAGGGGGTGGCATGTGCCATCTACCTGCATGGCAGCCACCAGCACTCTGTGCAGGAGTGTAAAAAGGAGATGGGGACCGACAGGAGGAGGGTGAAGGAGAAGGTTGCAGCCATCAGGGCGGCACGTGCTGCTACAGGTGGTGGACAGCTGGAGGTGGTGCAGCTGACCCCATCGGAGGACATGCTCACTGCAGGCATGCAGCGCAGCACCATTGAGGGTGTACCTGGAGGTGGCTTCCAGACAGGTGGTAGCCCATCACTGCATGGTATGTCATGGTGGGGGGGAGGTAGTCCACATGCACTAATGTGTCCTTCCTTTCTGTTACAGATCCTGTGTGTCTGCAGGGGTCAGCAGTGGAGGGCCTGTCCACTGCAGACATCCACCCGGAGTTGGAGGAGGGCCCATCCACCTCCGCAGATTGCCAGCGTGCACTGCCGCAGTGTGCACAGCCATCTACCTTCCCTGATGTTGAGACAGGTGTGGGGAGTGCCCTTCCTGTGTCCCAGCGGTCTGGCATGCAAGCATGCCAGCACGCTGTGGCTGTGGCTGTGGCTGTGGCACAGACCTGCACTATCGATGATGCACCGACCACTACGGGCATTGATATGTGTGTGTCACAGAATGGACACACAGCAGGCCAGCTCACACTCATGGATCTAGCTGGTTCTGATGTGTGTGCCAGCATGTCAGCACAGTCCCAGGATGTGCCTGTCAGCACTGGTGGGGAAGCACCGGTGGCTGTGCAGGTCACTGGCACTGTTGTGGTCACAGTAGGGGAACCACTGATCCCATGGACACAGCAGGAGGAGGGGCAGCAGCAGCAGTCACCCACTGGGACTGGGGGTACAGAGCTCAGCAGTGATGTAGGTGCACCGCCTGTAGACATGCCCATATCTGGTCCTGGTGAACAGTGCCCACCCTCAAGGGGTGCTATACATCAGGCCCTTCCAGACCCTGAGGGACAGGTTGCCGATGTGGCAGACAACCTCTGATGAGCACACCCACCTGCTGCAGGCATCAGTACAGCAGCAGATGCAGGTTGCAACATCCGTGGAGGCACTGTGTGTAGCCCTGGAGCAGGTCGAGGAGTGACACAGCAGGAACACTGAAAGGATCCTGTCCCAGATTGACCATATGCGGGTGGATGTGACCGCCGCCATGACAGGCTGACACAGGCAGTGGTCAGTGCCGTGGCCACATTGGGCACACAGTCAGGTGCCCCGTGACACTCATACCGCATAGTATGCTATCCACTCCCCATTCCCGGTGTCATGCGACACCCACCCTGTCGATGCTGGGTTCAGCTGTGGCCATCCTGAGCAACCCTGGTGCACGTATGTTCGGTATGCTGCAGACCTCTGTGCAGACAAGGTCGTGTTCGCGCAGTGGGACTCCTGGTGGTCCATCGGTGCCACCCCATGTGGCCCATGTTCAGTCTGCCAGTGCTGCTGGATCTCAGCGGGGCCGCCCACGCATCCGAGGTGGCTGTGGCACTGTGCCACATGACTGAGCTGTCTCCCAGTGCAGGCCCTGTCTGGTGCTGCCCTGTGTGTAATGTGTGTTTTGGTTGGCAGTGCATCAGTGGGTGCCCTGCCCTACACGCTGACACACGGACCACCTGCATACCCTCCCAACTGCTGTCCACAGGTGCATGTGCATGATGATGCCTGCATTGCACTGTACACCAAAGTACAAGGGTGCCCAGCATCTGACACATGTACATGGACAGTACAGGTGGTGGTGGTGGCCTGTGGATGTGTGTGTTTCTCATGTCTGTTCCTGCTCTGCTGTGCACCTGACCCCTGTGCACTTTGCGCCTGGTGTGTGTGTGTGTGTGTCTGTCCATGTGGCGTGTGACTGTTCACCCCTCCCTGGTTGTGTTTGTTCTTCTGTACCCTGCCACTTCCCTCACCGTCATGCACCCCTGGTGTTTTTCCCTGTGTGTATGTGGGTTGTGCCCTAGACACTGTTGGTTGCACATGGCCCTATGGCTTACCTGTGTTGTGTGAAGTGCTCCTCTGTGATGGTGTTCCGGTGCAGCTGGGCCAGCTGGATCAGTCGGGGGTCACGCCATCCAAGGGAGGCTGCTCATCCTCATCATTACCGGCGTCACCAGCATCCCCATCGCTGTCCCCCTCCTCGACCTGTACGGCTATCCCACAGTCTTTGGCCATGTTGTGCAGGATACAACAGGCCAGGAATATCCCACAGGCCTTTGAGGGACTGTACTGTAGGGCACCACTGGAGGTGTCTAGGCTTCAGAAGCATGCCTTCAGCATCCCAAACACCCGCTCGATGATGTTGCGTGTGGTGGCATGTGCCTTATTGAAGCGTTGCTGCGATGGGGTCATGGGCCACTGGTAGGGTGTGAGCAGCCAGGGATGGAGTGGGTATCCACTGTCACCTGTGTGGAGATAGTGGAGGTTAGTGTCATGTTCAGGCTCATATTGCCCCTATCCCTGTGTGCCACTCCCATGGCACCTGTGGCTTACCCACCCTTGCCCCCGCTTTGCCAATCCTACATGCATACTCACCCACTAGATGTCCTGTGGGGATGTCCCCACTCTCGAATCAATGGCACAGTGCTGACTGGTCCCATATGAATTAATTGTGTTCTCTGCCAGGGTGCGTGGCACAGACATTGATGATGCACCCACTGGCATCACACACCACCTGGCAGTTGATAATTGCAATAGGCAGCCCCATCGGGGCCAGGTGGCATGCGAATGGCCACATGGGTGCAGTCTATCACCCCTAGCATGCCAGGCATACATGCTACCCTGTGGAACTCCTGTATGTTTGCTGTATGCTCTGCCGTGGTGCTGGGGAAATGGATGTACTCCGCAGCATGTGGCAGCAGTGCGCTGAGGAATTGGGTGAGGATGCATGATGTGGCCAACTGTGTTATGCCTGTGGTGTCCCCTGTTGGCCTCTGGAAGGTACCCGTGGTAAGCAAGCACATGCAGGCTGTTACCTTTGTCTCCACTGACACAGCGTGACTCCATTGTGAGGGTGCCTGCATCACATCACTGCACAGCTCACAGAGCCACCTCAGTATTGCCCTGTTCAGGCGGTACCAGCCCACAATCTCCACATCTGAATACAGCTCAAAACTGATGCGGGCACGGTACTGCCTGTTGGGGGCATACCGCCGACGGGCTCTTCCACGGTCATGTCCCCCTGCAGCATGCCTTCTCACCCCCCCTCATTACAGCTTCCATGTGGAAGCTGGCACTGTCCATCTCCCTGGCTTGTGTCCCCCCAGCTGTTATTGATCTGTTACTGATCTGTTACCCCTGCTGTCCTGACTGCTACCTCCACTGCACCGGGTACACCTACTGGCCTCTGCACTCTGTGGCCCCACACAACTTCACTTGCCCCTATTCTGTTCTGTGCACTCCCTGGCCTGCACTGTTTCCTGCTGTGGCCTGCTCTGTCTGCCTGCCTCATGTGAATTCCCTGTCGCGTTCTTGTACCTCTTCCTTGAGCCTTTTTATTTTGGCTCATTTCCGCCATGGCGCAACTTCTGCCTGATCCACTGTTGCACATTGCGCAAGCCTCTGAATATTGCATTGCGCACTTTAGGCATGGTTCTACCCCTTCGGTTGCGCATCCCTTCATTTGCATGCATTGTTGCTCAGCATGTTTTCTGTGGCGCAACTGCCTCCTGCTGAATATCGCACTATGGCGCAATTTCGGACTTGTGCTGGTGCAACCCTATTGCGCAAGGCGCAAACCTTTTGAATATCTGGCCCAAAGTGTTTTTCTGGCCTATTTGGGAATAAAAAATATCTTTCTGTGTTCTGAAGTACTTCACATACCCAGCAGTGCTATATTGACATATCTTGGATTGGGAATAAATTTCTCTGTGTTCACAGCAGCTGGATGCAACCATTAGTTCTCGGCTGACATATCTGGAAATAAAAAATAATCATCCTCTGTTCCAATGTACTCCACACATCCAGCAGTGCTTTACTGGGATTGGGAATGACAGCCACTAGTGCCTTGCTGACCTACAGTATTTGGTTATAAAAAATATCTCCCTGTTTTCTAAAGTTCTTTATGTACCAAGCAGTGCTTTACTGATCTATTTGGGATTGGGATTACATTTCCCTAAATTCAGAGCCACTGGACATAGCCAATAGTACTTTATTGACCTATATAAGAGGCATTGGGAATAATAGCCACTGGTGCTTTGCTGATCTATTTGGGAATAAAAAAATATCTCCATGTGTTCTAAAGTTCTCCACACAGCCAGCAGTGCTTTACTGGGATTGGAAATAACAGCCACTTGTGCTTTGCTGTCCTATTTGGGAATAAAGAATATCTCCTTATGTCCCAAAGAGCTCCAAGCAGCCAGAAGTGGTTTATTGGACTATCTGGGATTGGGAATACATTTTTCTGTGTTCCCAGCTACTGAACACAACCACTAGTGCTTTGCTGACCTATTTGGGAGGGATTAGGAATAACAGGCACAAGTGCTTTGCTGACCTATTGAAAATTAAAAAATATCTCTTTATGTTCCCAAGTACTCCACACACCCAGCAGTGCTTTCCTGGGATTGAGAATGACAGCCACGTGTGACTTTCTGAACTACTTGGGAACAAAAATATCTTCCTGTATTCCAAAGTTCACTATGCACCCAGCAGTACTTTACAGACCTATTTGGGATTAGGAATACATTTCTCTACATTCACAGCTACTGGACACAGCCACTATTTGTGAATAAATGTATCTTTTCGCAGTCCAATCACAACTTGATTTCATGCAGCCAACAGTTATTTATTGACCTATTTGGTAATAAATCTAGCTTTTCATGATCCAATCACGCCTTACTTTGATGCAGCCAGCAGTGTATTACTAAACTATTTGGGAATTAATTTCCTTCTGTTTTCATGATCCAGTCATGACTTAATTTGATGCAGCCAGCAGTGCTTTGTTGACCTATTTGGAAATACATTTCCCTGTATTTGCACCGGAAGATGCACCCACCATTTGATATTAAAAAATTGAATTAGAAACAAATAATTTTCATTATGGAAAGACAGGATGCAAATATTTCAGAGCCTTTAGTCAAAACAATGGGTGTTTAAAAAAAAAACAGTTGCAGCTTTTCTCAGACAATCCAGGCAACAATAACAACAGTGCAGAAAATTCAGGACATTGCAGCAGTAACTCATCATGGTACTCAGAGGATGAGCACAAGGGACATCATAGTGAGGTAGCCAATCTTAGTCAGCTGAGAAATGGATGATAATGAGGAGAAGACAGATGAGACCAAGGAGGAAATTGGTGGAACAGATTCTGAGTATGTAGTAGATAGAGCAGCAGTCAATCAGTCAAGTAGCACACATTCTTCTGGAGAGTGGGATGAAGAGAAGGAATCCAAGGGCTGAAAAAGAACAAAATAGACTTATGGGAAGGATGGTGATGGTGGGGAAAAAAACATTATAGTGGGGCATAAGGAAGCACCTACACATGCAGAGGAAAAACAGAGGACAGAAGAGGGACAGGCTTCCAGAGGAGTAGAAGCAGAAGGAGTTGAGACAGTCAGAGAATCTGTACATCAAACTCCATGCAGGTGGACATGGGAAGACCTCAAAGAGATACTGGCAGTGTTAGTGACTATGGTGGTGGAAATGGCAGTGGTGAACATATCCTTCCCATAAGTAGCCATGCAAAATATGTTAACTTGATAGTGCTGGATTTTTTCACACAAGATACATCACCTTGCAGCCACATAGTTTTCAAATTATACAAAACAAAATTAAGTCATGGCAAAGCAAGGGCTCAGATGTGAACATCAACGATGATAAGACATATGAACAAGTATCATAGTTATCAGTATCAAAAAGCACAAAAGGAGCACAGACAAGTTGTTGCACTGCTACATACAGATGATGAGGATGAGAATATGGATGTTATCCAAGGCAAAGAAGTAACTGATGAGGAAGGGGAGGATGATGAAAGTCTGCTTTCCAGTCAGAGCACAATATCTTCCATTCCTCATTTCTTTACCCTTTTGGGTCCACCACCACAACCTTACAGGAGTTGTATACCATCCATGACCACAATATCCACCCACCATGGGGATAAAGGTCAATGGAAGAAGCTCCCAAAATCTGTTGATGTCAGCTGAGATAACAACCATCAAATTTCCTTTGAAAGACTTTTGAACAGTCCCAAAAATATAAACCCAACTGGCCTAAGGCAAGGTGCTGAACAAAGGGAACAGAAGTAGGAGGTTGATCAGGAAAGAGGTTTGGTTTTTCATCTGTTTTAACTGAAATATTTGAATAGTTTTGTAATTGAAATTAATTCTGTGTGTTAAAAATTACTACTTTGAGTTAGAACTGTTTCTTGGGCTGTGATATTGTAACTATTGGGGCTTGTGTGCTGGTTGTGGGAACACTTATGTGGCAGTGATAATTAGAGTAAAATTTAAATGTGATGTTTGCCTGATGGTGGTAGAGCCCTCCCACCCAGCCAGTTTTATATGCTTTCTTAAACACTGAAAAGCCACTGAGAGTTGGGATTGAAGGGCTGTGCATTTCTGTTTGTGACTGAAATTTGAAACAACAGGAACTGGTGGGCCTGTGACATCATATGGTACCTGACGTCTGCATACACACACTGTTAGTGGGACTGGACACACATTTGACTGTATGTGTTTGTGAGACTTATGAACATTATTCGTGGGGTTGAAATTGGGTTCCTAAACAACTGCAGTCAGTATAGAGATAGACTGTATTCTAGGGGGAAGAGACTGAGAAAAGGGATGAGTGCCACTATGAACAGAGAGGGATAAACAGGATGGCCACTTTCCACCATGGCAGGCATCTTCAGAAGGGTTGTAGGCTGCACAGGCTATGGGATGGCAATAATTCTCAATTGGGCCTGGAGAGAGGGAGGCTGCCCACTCTGTAGACAGCTATCTCATATCAGAATTGAAGTATATTGATTAAGGAGTAAGCTGGGGGAGTTGGGGTGTGTGTCCAAGGATAAGGGGTGTGGATATGGGTGGCAGAAGGGTGGGACTGAGGGGAGGCTGGGGCAATGCTCAGAAATTACAGGACATTATGTTACAGCAAGCAGGAGGGGGGATATTAGGGACAGAGGACCCTTAGATAGAGTTGCTGATGCTAAATGGGAAAACTTATGGGGTAAACAATCTGAATATAAAGAGAGTGGAAGGGGAAGAGTCAGGAGGGGCTGTTGTGGGGAAGCCTGGAAGAGCAGACAGTGAGAAGGGAGGGGCTGTTGTGGAGAAGCCTAAAAGAGCAGATTGTGGGAAGGGAGCTCCAAAGGAGAACAGGACAAGAGGGGAGGAAGAGGGGCAGTTTAGAGGGGTACTTGGGAGAAACTCAGGTTGCTTTATGGAGACTGGCATGGAGTGTTACAATAAATGTGAGCTACTAAGCAAACTAGAAGTGGAGGAAGGGTTTGGTGGAAATGAGGAAACTGTTACAGAGGCCAGGAGGGTGTCGGATACCCATAGGGCATCACAGATCAGCAATGGAAAGGATAGAAATAGTCCCAGAGGGAGAAGGGAAAACATAAATGTTAAGCAGATGGGGGAGATGCAACATATTGCAGACATTATGGAGGAGAGCACGACTGGAGAGAAACTGGGAGACAAGGAGGCGAGGGAGAGGCCCCCCTTCGGGGGGGTCTGTACCAAGGATGGGGCCCTAGGCAAAGGGGACCCACAGAGGGCTCTGGAGGTAGAGGTACTATTACAAGGGGGGAGGATGGTGGTGTGGGGGAAGGGAAACCATCAGGGCCAGGATAAATGGTTCGGATAAGAGAGGGTTAAAGGGGGACATCTATTCAGGGGAGGTCTGAGTTAAGTGGGCAAAATAACAAGGGAGGCAGAAAGGTGAGCGTGACAAGGGGGTCTCTAATAAGGTGGGAAGACTCCCATGGAATTGAGATCATGAATAAAGGGGGGATGAAGGGTTGAGAGCGCATAGTCGAGGTAACCATAAGGATGATGGCCACGTTAAGGTTCTGTTATTGGGAGACTCGATGATTAGGAGTATCCATTGGGAAGGACAGGGGGGTGGATGCCATAGCCAGGTGAAGGTAGTGAGTATCTCTGGGCTGACAGTACACAGAGCAAAGTTCATGGTGTATGAACTGGTTAGGGATTGTGGAAGGAAACCAGATTTCCTGGTGCATTTAGGAACTAACGATCTAGAAGGAAATAGCGTTTTGGAAATACGAGCAAGGTTCGACTGCCAGAGTCTGTTGGGATAATGGATGCAACATTTTTTCCGGAGTTATTGCCAGTAAAAGGCCTCAGTGAGTAAAAATTAAAATCACAGAGGTTAATGACTGGCTCAGGAAGTGGGGTGAAGAGAGTGGGTTGGGGGTGTTAGGGAACTGGAAAGGAGTTTGGGAGGATAAGGGACTGTATGCCAAGGACAGGCTTCATCTTGCCCCATTAGGGAAGGAAGTCTTTTAACAGGGCATGGCTGACTACATTCAAGAAAGGTGGGGTTTAAACTTATGAGGGAGGGAGGGATAAGGGAGGGGCTGACCAGAAGCTCTCTCCTCCAGATGAGGGGAGTAGCCTTCAAACCCACGGGTGGAGGGGGGAACAGACTGGGGAAGGAGGTTTCGAGAGGAGCAGAGGGAGGATGGAAGTATAAGGAACCTGGGTGGGGTTTGACAAAGGGGATCAGGGATAAGGGTGGGGGTATTAGTAAATGCCACGAGCTTGGGAAACAAGTTGCCAGATTTCCAAGCCATGCTGTTTGAGGGGGGAGGTGGATGTGGTGGCAGTCACGGAAACGTGGGCCAACAAAAACCATGACTGGGACCTTAAATGTGCGGGGGTACACTATGTCTGGGAAGGATAGAAAGGAGGGCAGAGGGGTGGAGTGGCTATGTCCATTAGAGATGATGTAGAAATTGCTAGGGTAGAAGAGGCAGAGGGAAACGTAGAGACATTATGGGTCACCTTATCAACCCCGGCAGGAGGTAAGGTCAAGCTGGGTGTAGTATATAGGCCCCCTGGGATGGGTGATGTTCTGGAGGATGGTTTGCTGTACAACATCATTGCCCAGTGTGGACCAAAAGGGAAGGAAGTGGTGTTGATGGGGGACCTTAATATGCCAGGTACAAACTTGGGAACCATGTCCTCTAAGGTGGCCAAGGAGCAGAGGCTGCTGGACAGCTTCCAGAATATGTTCTTAACACAGCACGTGATGGAGCCCACAAGGGACAGGCATGTCCTGGACATGGTTCTGGCAGATGGGGACCTGGTAAGGGACCTGGTTGTAGAAGATTCCCTGACTGGGAGTGACCACAATGCTGTTTGGTTTCAAATAAGCATGGGGGAGCGGGGAGAGATGTAGGACACTGGCAGTGGACTTCAGGGGGCAGATTTTGTGGGAATGGGGAATATTCTCAAGGATCACTTGAAGGGGATTACAACAATGACAAATGTGGAAAAGAGATGGGAGGTCATAAAACCGGGACTTCATGAGGCAGTCAGGACCTGCTTAAGGTAAAGCATAAGGGAGCAAGGTCACATAAACCATGCTGGTGGACCAGTGAGGTTCAGGTAGCAGTCAGAGAAAAGAAGGCTGCCTACAAAAAATATAAAACAATGAGAGGGGATGGGGAAAAGGAAATGTACCATCTTGCATCTAGAAAAGCCACTCGGATGGTGCGGGGAGCAAAGTCCAGTAAGGAGCAATGGCTGGCACAGGGGATATGGGGAGGGGAAAAGAGGTTCTTCCAGTACATTGGGGAGCAGAGAAAAACTAAGGGCCATCTCGGCAGATTGAGATCAGAAGTAGGGTGGGAGGAAGAGGCGAGGGACAGGCAGATGTATAAAATGAGTACTTCGCCTCTGTGTTCACTAGGGAGGGGGATGGGATATCTACAAAACAAGGCACAATGGGGATAGAAGCAGTAGTGAGTGGGATCAGGGGAGCAACAGAAATGGAGCAAGAGAGAGAAGAGTTACCCCAGGGGTGTCACATCAGGATAAGGGTAAAAAGGCCAGTAAGGTGGAGGGGACAGATGATGCCATCTCCACAGAAAGGGTGTGGTAGCCCTTAAGGCCCTAAAGAAAGATAAATCTCCAGGGCTGGATAGCATTCATCTGAGAGTGTTATGGGAGTTGGCAGACATACTGGCTGCACCCCTGGCGGAGCTCAACAGGTCACTTGAGGCAGGGATGGTACTTAGCGATTGGCAAGAAGTACATGTAGTGCCAATCCATAAAGGGGGGGGGTTGAGGGAAGTACCAGGTAACTACAGACCCATCAGTGTGACTTTGGTGGCGGGAAAATTAATGGACAGTATATTAAAGGACCAATTGGGGGTGTACTTGGAGGAGGTGGGAGGTCTGGATAGCCTGCAACATGGGTTTGTGCCAGGTAGATCATGTCAAACCAATCTTGTGGAGTTCTGCGAGTGGGTAACATCAGAACTGGACAGGGGAAAGCCTGTGGATGTATTATTCTTAGACTTCAACAAGGCATTTGACTCTGTCCCCCACAATCGTCTGGTGGAGAAATTGACGGGGTTGGGAGTAGGCCCTTTGATGATCAGATGGATTGAAAACTGGCTAGCTGGATGCACTCAGAGAGTAGTGGTCGGTGGGGAGCTCTAGAACCCTAGAGAAGTCGGTAGTGGGGTACCACAGGGCTTGGTCCTGGGTCTGATCCTACTTAATTCATACATATCGGACACCAGGGAGGGTATAGGGTGTGAAATTAGTCTCTTCACTGACGACTCCAAGATAGGAGCAGTAGTTGAGGGGGAAGAGGGGAGGTTGGCCCTGCAAGGGGACTGGGGCACCTTGGAAAGGTGGGCTCACACATGGAAATTAAATTTCAATATCTCCAAGTGCAAGGTGTTACATCTTGGGTGGGGAAACCCTAAACACAGGTACACCCTGGGAAGGGAGGCGTTGGAGGCCTCAACAGGGGAAAAAGACCTAGGGGTCATGGTGGATGGATGTATGAATAACTCTGAGCACTGCAGGACAGCGGCTAGCAAAGCAAACAGGATGTTGTGATGCATCGTAAGGGGGATCACTTCTAGGAGCAGGGAAGTGATTCTGCCACTGTACAATGGACTGGTTAGACCACACCTTGAGTACTGTGTACAGTACTGGAGACCACACTTGAAGAGGGACATACAGCTCCTGGAGAGGGTACAGAGGAGGGCAACTAAGATGATACGAGGACTAGGGGATTTGACATATGAGGACAGACTTAAGGAGCTCTGCCTGTTTTCATTACGGAGAGGAGAGATGGAGAGGGGACACGATTGAGGTCTTCAAGTACCTCAAGGGAATAAATAGGGTAAACACAGAGGGGATCTTTAGACTAAAGCAGGGAGGAATCACCAGAGGGCATGGTTTGAAGTTGGAAGGTGGAAGGGTGAGGGGAAGAGAAGGAGGTTTTTCACTGAGAGGGTGGTGGATCCTTGGAATGCTCTGCCTGGTGAGCTGGTTCAGAGATCCACAGTGGAGGGCTTCAAGAGAGGATGGGACAGACACAGAAAGCTGATGTATCAGATGATGGCCTGGCCCAGGGGAGTGGGGATGGATGATAAGGGTTTCTGGAACAGAAAGGTAGTGAGGGCCTCGGTACTCAACTAGGGATCTGAGGTTTGAGTAGACTCGATAGATCGTAAGGCCTAATCTGCTGGAAATTGGTATGTTAGTAATTGGGGAGATGATAGCCACTGACTTTCTTCCATTTTCCTTTCTGGCTAACCCAGGTTTTAAGGCACCTATGGAAATCGCAATGCCAAAGTACCAGATCTCCAGCTGGATCTATTTCTTAAGTGTTGCCATCCCAGGTTTATATGACGCTGTTCAGGAAAGTGTGTCTGATGCACTGAAAGATTCAGTGGCCAGAAAGGCTCATGTCACCACAGATATGTGGAGCAGCGGCCAGACGACTGAATATATGGCTGTGACTGCCTTTGGGCAAACTGTCCTCCTCCCTCATCTTCCTTCTCCCTATCATCTAGTGGTACTGTCAGCAGCCCCAGCAGAGGCAAGAAGCAAGGGACTTTCACTATTTACAGGCAGGCAGCATTATGTATTTAGAGATTTGAAAAAGACCACAAAGCAGAACGCCTCCTTGAGGGCCTTCAAGAAAAGTTTGCTGAGTGGTTGACTCCAAGGTTCTTGCAGCCTGGGTTTATAGTGTCTGACAACACTTAAAATATCCTGAAGGCAGTACAGATTAGTAACTTATCACACGTACATGCTTTGCACATAATATAAACTTAGTTGTAAAAGACTTCACCAATGAAGACAGAAATGTTCAGTGCTTGATTGCAGCTGCCCACACCGTGTTCACCCACTTTACCCATTCTCTAAAAGCCTGAATGTTGTGGGTGATTCAGGTAGAACATGGCCTCCCACTCCACCAGATGATATAGGAAGTTTGACCTGGTGGAATTCCACTTACTATAGGATGCAGAGAATGCTTGAACAACAGAAAGCCAACCATCAATATACAGTTCAACATGGCACATGAATATCAGCCTCAATCAGTGACATCCGATGGAAAATCTTTGTTGTGGCCTTAAACCCTTTGAGGAGGCTATCTGAGTGGTAAGCATCGATGATGCAGGGGTAAGCTAGATACTACTTTTAATTTCACTCATCAAGCTGAGACTGGAGCACCTCGAGTCAAAGTTTCTCGACAACGATGATGTCAATGCTGCATCACTTGTGAGAAAAATGTTAATCACAATCCTGAGTGACTAGCGCATTATAAATATGTAAAAAGTTGATCCTTACCTTTTGACCACACTTTTGGATTCTTGCTTTAAGGACACAATCGAAACATTCTTCCAACCACATGAATTTAAGTATCTGAAATATTATTGTGAACTATTACTTGAGAAATTGTCAGCACATATAGTTGAGAAAAGTATTAAATCATCAGTGCTGTTATAGCTACATTCAGAATCTCCACAAAATCTGGTGGAGAGGGAGGAAACACATTCTGATGCCACTGCTGCTGCTGGTACCACCAATACTGATGTTTCTAGCTGACAGAAACCAACAAGAAGTGCTGCTACTACCAGTGTGACTGCTGCAATACCACAAGAAGACAAACCACTGTGAGACATTCTGTCAGACCATGGGCTGATAAAGACAGTTGGAAAGGTTCAGATAGCTACTGTGGTACCAGAAGTCCCTGCTACAAAAATGGTGAAGGATTATATGGAGGAGACTGTACATCTCACTGCAGGTGATGAGCCATTACTGTACTGGCAACAGATGAAATCTATATAGCCTTCTTTAACTGAGATAGCAACTGAATAACTCAATACCCCTTCCAGCACGTATTGAAAGAGAATTTTCACTGCTGCTGGAGCAATAGTGAATGAGAAAAGAACATGTCTTTCCACAGAAGAATGTAGAGAGGCTCACTTTCTAAAACTGAACCTGCCAAAATTCTAGAACATATACTGTCCAATAATTATGCAGGCTGACACCAGCACCCAGGTGGCATGTCACACAGATGAAGATGTTGATGATCATGGTGAGGGATTCTGTTGCCACTAACCATTAGCCTTTCCACCTGTTTTTCCTCCACTGGTGGGTCCTCCTGACTCCTACTTCTGTTCTCTTCCTTACCTTCCATTCATTTCAAATCTCAAACAATCATCTGCTGCTGGCTCTTTCATGTGCCACAAAGGCCCAACCTCATAATATCATCCAGATATAAATTATTTTCATCAAAACATGGAAAATAAAAATTAAAGACTAGAATTTTAAAAAATGATGTTCCCATCTACTGAATGACCATTACAAGAATAAAAACAACAAATCCCTGGTCTTACTCACCCCTAACTCCAACTCCAGACCCCTAGACCACTCCTTCATACAGATATAATCCACCCTCCATTGTTAGACCCTCAACCCCACACCTTGTGCCATAAAATAATTTTCTGATGGTATAATACTGTTATGGGTCCTTTTTCATTATTTTGAGCATCTTTACAGGTAGGTGAGGGGGAAGTACTGGCATACTTGTGCATCTGGTTGAAGGAGGATGGGAGTTAGTAGCCAGAGTGTGCTTGTTGGAAAGGCAAAAAAGGGGGATCCCAAGTATGTTCATCAGTAAAGATGATGAGCATAGGTGGAATCCCACTTTTCACTTTTACCACAAGGACACACTGACTACTGACTCCCATCTTCCTTCAACCAGACTGACAAACATACCCGGGATCTCCCTTTTTATCTTTCCAACAAGCATACTCTGACTACTGACACCCATTCTCCTTCAACCAGATGCCTAAGTATGCCAAAGCCTCCCCCTTCATCTATCTTTACACACATCCCTTTCACACCCTTCTCCTTAGTGATATCACATAGATCATTTTCCCTAAATACTTTGGTTTTTAGGAAATGTCCATCGCCCTTCTTCACCATTCAATGAATACTACCAAAAAAGTGACAAATCCATTAGCTGACTTCCTCCTCTTCTATCCATTCCGCCTTCTACTTCACTGGACACACTCTTGCCTTCCTTGGTTGCACTTGCACCTGACCAGTCTTTCAGAAACAGCTTCTTCTCTATCTCTCTTATATGGAAGTAGTACTTGGTCACTGTAATCATTACTGCTATCATGTATGATATAAACCAAGAAATTCTCTAGTTAGAGAGGGTGGAGTAGGGCAGTCTGGGATGGTGGGACAAATGGTGTGATAGTGACATAGTTTTGGAGAGTATGGGGAGCAAGGCGAGAGAGTGTACTAGAGGGACAGAAGAAAATGGGGAGTAATATTGATTTTGACTCATAATAGCAGAGAACCCAGAAGTGTTAGAAGATGCCAGCCACCCATGTATTTCTTTATGGCAGATGACAAAAGAAATTGGGGGCTATCTGTACCCTGGTCCAACAATAGGGGGATAATGATAATTATTTAACAGGGAGCAGCTCGGGGTTAACTCTGTGGGTTGCAACCAGATTTAGATTAGAACACATTAGATGTCAGGAATGGATGATATGCAACACTATTTTACAGCATCTACCGGGTGTAATCAGGTTCTACAATTGCCCCTGCTTGCCCAACAGCTGCTTGCCCCTGAACAGGGCTGCTTCAGCTCACCCACGGTCGGCCGGCACCCAGCCAGCCAGCCACCGACCAAGACCAGGACATCTGCCTGCAGCTCCTTGGAAGCTGCTTGCCCCTGAACAGGGCTGCTGCAGCTCACCCACAGTCGGCCAGCACCCAGCCAGCCACCGACCATGACCAGGACACCTGCCTGCAGCTCCTTGGAAGCTGCTTGCCCCTGAACAGGGCTGCTTCAGCTCACCCACGGTCGGCGGCCCAGCCAGCCACCGACCATGACCAGGACACCTGCCTGCAGCTCCTTGGAAGCTGCTTGCCCCTGAACAGGACTGCTTCAGCTCACCCACGGTCGGCCGGCACCCAGCCAGCCACCGACCAAGACCAGGACACTTGCCTGCAGCTCCTTGGAAGCTGCTTGCCCCTGAACAGGGCTGCTTCAGCTCACCCACAGTCGGCCGGCACCCAGCCAGCCACCGACCAAGACCAGGACACCCGCTCTGCAGCTACTTGGAAGCTGCTTGCCCCTGAACAGGGCTGTTTCAGCTCACCCACGGTCGGCCGGCACCCAGCCAGCCACCGACCAAGACCAAGACACCCCCTGCAGCTCCTTGGAAGCTGCTTGCCCCTGAACAGGGCTGCTTCAGCTCACCCACGGTCGGCCGGCACCCAGCCAGCCACCGACCAAGACCAGGACACCCACCTGCAGCTCCTTGGAAGCTGCTTGCCCCTGAACAGGGCTGCTTCAGCTCACCCATGTCGGCCGGCACCCAGCCAGCCACCAACCAAGACCAGGACACCCGCCTGCAGCTCCTTGGAAGCTGCTTGCCCCTGAACAGGGCTGCTTCAGCTCACCCACGGTCGGCCGGCACCCAGCCAGCCACCGACCAAGACCAGGACACCCGCCTGCAGCTCCTTGGAAGCTGCTTGCCTCTGAACAGGGTTGCTTCAGCGCACCCATGGTCAGTTGGCACCCAGCCAACCACCAACCAAGACCAGGACACCCGCCTGCAGCTCCTTGGAAGCTGCCTGCCCTTGAACAGGGCTGCTTCAGCTCCCCACGGTCGGCCGGCACCCAGCCAGCCACCGACCAAGACCAGGACGCCCGCCTGCAGCTCCTTGGAAAGTAAGGGACAGTGCAGCTAATTGGAACATGGGTGCATCCAGCAAACCCACTCTGATTAGCCAGGACTTTTTCAATGCTTCAGCCATCTGGCACTTTGTTAGATTTTCGATAGAACTAAGCACATTTCAACTGTGTTATTAGGAGTTTTTCAACTGTATTAGCTGGATTGTAATTTCTACTACTGTTTTAAAGTGCTTACACCTCTTCTGACTGACTGCTCTTCCTGCAGTGCCCCCATCCAAGCACTCTGCCTTGGTGCCGATAAGTCTAACTACCTTTGTCTTACTAAACTGCTCCAATCTAACCCATCCTAACCTCTATGCTATTTAAGACCTGCTCTGTCTTCTTCTCTCTAGCTGCTTGCCCCTGAACAGGGCTGCTTCAGCTCACCCACGGTCGAGCTGGCACTCAGCCAGCCACCGACCAAGACCAGGACACCCGCCTGCAGCTACTTGGAAGCTGCTTGCCCCTGAACAGGGCTGCTTCAGCTCACCCATGGTCAGCTGGCACCCAGCCAGCCACCGACCAGAGACCAGGACGCCTGCCTGCAGCTCCTTGGAAGCTGATTGCCCTTGAACAGGGCTACTTCAGCTCCTCACATTCGGCTGGCACCCAGCCAGCCACCGACCAAGACAGAAGCACCACCTGCAGCTCCTTGGAAGCTGCTTTCCCCTGAACAGGGCTGCTTCAGCTCACCCACGGTCGGCCGGCACCCAGCCAGCCACCGACCAAGACCAAGACACCCACCTGCAGCTCCTTGGAAGCTGCTTTCCCTGAACAGGGCTGCTTCAGCTCACCCACGGTCGGCCGGCACCCAGCCAGCCACCGACCAAGACCAAGACACCCTCCTGCAGCTCCTTGGAAGCTGCTTGCCCCTGAACAGGGCTGCTTCAGCTCACCCATGGTCAGTCGGCACCCAGCCAGCCACCGACCAAGACCAGGACACCTGCCTGCAGCTCCTTGGAAGCTGCTTGCCCCTGAACAGGGCTGCTTCAGCTCACCCACGGTTGGCCGGCGCCCAGCCAGCCACCGACCAAGACCAGGACACACCCCTGCAGCTCCTTGGAAGCTGCTTGCCCTGAACAGGGCTGCTTCAGCTCACCCATGGTCGGTCGGCACCCAGCCAACCACCGACCAAGACCAGGACACCCGCCTGCAGCTCCTTGGAAGCTGCTTGCCCCTGAACAGGGCTGCTTCAGCTCACCCACAGTCGGCCGGCGCCCAGCCAGCCACCGACCAAGACCAGGACACCCACCTGCAGCTCCTTGGAAGCTGCTTGCCCCTGAACAGGGCTGCTTCAGCACACCCACGGTCGGCCGGCGCCCAGCCAGCCACCCGACCAAGACCAGGACACCCGCCTGCAGCTCCTTGGAAGCTGCTTGCCCCTGAACAGGGCTGCTTCAGCTCACCCACGGTCAGCCGGCACGCAGCCAACCACCAACCAAGACCAGGACACCCGCTTGCAGCTCCTTGGAAGCTGCTTGCCCCTGAACAGGGCTGCTTCAGCTCACCCATGGTCGGCCGGCACCCAGCCAGCCACCGATCGAGACCAGGACACCCGCCTGCAGCTCCTTGGAAGGTATGGGACAGCGCAGCCAATTGGAACACGGGTGCTTCAAGCAAACCCACTCTGATTGGCCAGGAGGTTTCCTCTGCTATAGACACCTGGCACTTTGTTAGATTTTCGATAGAACTAAGCACATTTCAACTGTGTTATTAGGAGTTTTTCAACTGTATTAGCTGGATTGTAATTTCTACTACTGTTTTAAAGTGCTTACACCTCTTCTGACTGACTGCTCTTCCTGCAGCGCCCCCATCCAAGCACTCTGCCTTGGTGCCGATAAGTCTAACTACCTTTTGTCTTACTAAACTGCTCAACTATAACCCCCTTTACCTCTATGCTATTTAAGACCTGCTCTGTCTTCTTCTCTCTAGCTGCTTGCCCCTGAACAGGGCTGCTTCAGCTCACCCATGGTCGGCCGGCACCCAGCCAGCCACCGACCAAGACCAGGACACCCACCTGCAGCTCCTTGGAAGGTACGGGACAGCGCAGCCAATCGGAACACGGGTTCTTCCAGCAAACCCAACTCTGATTGGCCAGGAGTTTTCCCCTGCTATAGACACCTGGCACTTTGTTAGATTTTCGATAGAACTAAGCACATTTCAACTGTGTTATTAGGAGTTTTTCAACTGTATTAGCTGGATTGTAATTTCTACTACTATTTTAAAGTGCTTACACCTCTTCTGACTGACTGCTCTTCCTGCAGCACCCCCCCCATCCAAGCACTCTGCCTTGGTGCCGATAAGTCTAACTACCTTTTTGTTTTTTTTAGTGGCTAGTTTTCCATTAGCAGGTTATACAGACCTGCCACTAGAGGGATTCTTGGTCTTCTACATAAATCACTGTATTCATTCATGGGCAATATGGCCTGCATTATCATTCTACTTCTTTCCTGGTGCTGCTACAAGGGGACTTGAGTCTGAAGGGTGGATGGCCACTAACTAAGCTGCTCCTGCTCTCCTTGTTCCCTTTCTGCTGTATTTTCTCATCTAGGTTTTAGTGAGTACCTAGGTGGGCAAATTTCTTGCCTAGAAAATATTGCACTAATATAAATCACGAGACCACTCAATCTGGGACCATGGCTCTCCTTATTGTGTTTTTATTGCTCCTAAGGTGCAGAGTTTTCAGCAATACAGTGCAATTCGAAGTACCTCAATGCAATTCAGTTCTCTAATGTACCTTATCAATACCTAATGTTATAACAGTCTACCGTGCAGACACTATGTCATTCTTCTCTCCCCTTTTAGCCTATTCCCCCCAGTTAGCCTACACCCCCTTGCTACTGTCCTCACCTATGTCTACCCAAGCATTTACATTGATCACAATCAACTGTCATTACAGTGGTGCTGCCTCTTGTGCAGCACGATATGGGTTGCCGCGAAGAAATAAAAAAGCAATCTCCATTCTTATAAGCTCCTTAAAAGAAAGTTATACTTCTGCTTCTTCTCTGCTCAGGAAATGTGGAGCTCAACCCTGGCCCCCACAACTTACCTCGCCTATCGATTTTGTTGAGGCCACAGGTCTCAAAATGATGATGGTCAACATTTTAAGCCTGCCTAAAAAACTTGTACAGTTGCAAGCCTGGGCTGCACACGTTAACCCAGACCTTATCATAATTACTGAGTCATGGTTAAAAAAGACGAACACTGATCAACAAATATCACTGCAGGGCTACAATTTATTTAGAGCAGATAGAGAGTCTAGAGGCGGGGGTGTGGTTATCTATGCCAAATCTAAGTACTTGGTCACCGATATTAGTTGCAAATCTCTAGCCAAGGAATTTGAGTTAGTTTCACTGAGCCTTCATCTCCCCTTCTCGGAATGTATCACTATCCTAGGTGGCTATAGACCCTTGTCTGGTGGTGATGAAGTCCTTAATCTTTTGAAATCCATGTTCGTAGATGCAAAAACTGAAACAATATTTCTAGGAGATCTAAATATGGACTGGCTGTCACCTAAATCACATGGCCTCAAATCCCTTTGTGACGAGCTAGGTCTTGGGCAATTAGTCAGTGAACCTACTAGGAACAACACTCTAAATACTGCCAACAGTTCCATTCTAGATGTGTTCTTAACCACCCATCCACACAAAATATCTCATTTGGCAGTGTTTCTAGCGACATGACGATCATGGAATTGTTGCTTGCATAAGATCTCAAATTAAGGCCCGGCCGCAACCCATCTTTATAACAAAAGATCCTTTCGCAAATTCAGTGCAGTAAACTTCCTATCTGACCTGAGCATGATCAGATGGCAAGATCTTTACCTAGCCAAAGATGTCAACAAGGCAGCTTGCATCCTAATGATAAACTCACTACAATAATAAATAAGCATGCCCTTTCATCAAAGTAAGGGTGCGGAACAATTCCAACCCTGGTTCACCTTGGATCTCAAAGGCAGCCTTATAGCTCCAGATAAGCTCTGGGCCAAAACTGAGACATTCAAAAGAATCTTCGGATTGGCAGGCCTTTAGAATAGCCAGGAATAACTGTGTGAAAAACTTTACTCTGCTAAAGCTAACTATTATATTTCTACTCCGAACAAGCTAAAGGTAACCCTCATAAAATATGAAAGACTATCAAAGCTATAGAAGGACAGCCCATGGCCCCTCTGTCCCAACAAAGATAGTTGCAAGTGGCAAGATTGTGGAAAACAAGTCTCTAATCCTGGAGGAACTTAACTCACTTTGCCACAGCTGGATTAGCTTTTGACTCGTCACCTTATGCTGGTGCTGCGGTGAGCCAGCATACCCCGCCACATCTAGTCCTGCACCCAGCCCCTTCCAACTGTGTGAGATAACTTATAAAGAGTAGAAGATTCTCTTTTAACTTAGACACCAAAAAAGCGCGGGGCGATGGCTTGGAACCCTTTTTCCTAAGGTCAGGCTACGCCCATCTCACTGCCCCAATTCTCCACATCTTCAATCTTTCCATTACATCTGCTACTGTGCCGTCCTGCTGGAAATCAGCACATATCCTCCCTCTATTTAAATCTGGTGACCCATGCGATGTTAACAACTATAGGCCTATCTCCATATTGCCTATCCTTTCTAAAGTTTTCGAAAAACTGATCCATATTCAGTTAAAATCTCACTTGGAAACCTTCTCTCTCATTAACCCAGCTCAATCTGGCTTCTGGGCTAATCATAGCACAATCACTGCACTAGCAAAAGTAACCAATGATTGGATCTCTGCTATAGATGCTAAGAAGGTAACTGGTGCAGTCTTTTTGGACCTCAGCAAAGCTTTTGATACTGTTGATCACAAACTATTAGTCAATTGCCTTGCAAAGTTGGGTGCCACATACCATACCACCCAGTGGTTCTCTAGCTACCTAACTGGAAGATTCCAAAAAGTAAAGGCGGAAGGCTTTTTTTCTGCTGCCTTGCCAGTTGCAAGAGGAGTCCCCCAAGGATCCATCTTAGGCCCTATCTTGTTTTCTCTGTACATTAATGACTTAGATGCTAACATATCTACATCCAATGTGCACTTTTTTGCAGATGGTACTGTGTTGTATACTTCTGGCTCATTGTTATCTGAAGTCAAGGGAGTGCTTCAAGCGGACTTTGCACAACTTGAGCATAATCTAATAAAGGCAAAGCTTCTGCTCAATGCTAAGAAGACTAAAGCGATGATATTCTCCCGCAGTGCTGTCTCAGGCCCCCCCAATACTCTTGCCCAAGACTTCATTGTCACCATGCTAAACAAGCCTCTGGAAGTTGTAACCAAATTTAAATATCTAGGTATCTGGATTGACAATAAATTATCTTTCAGTGACCATGTCGAAGATGTCTCTAGAAGGTTAAAAGCAAGGTTAGGGTTCTTCTACAGAAATAGGCCCCTTTTCCCCCTTGAAACTCAAAACAAGCTTGTACAGGCCACTTTTCTCCCCCTACTCGACTATGGCGATGTAATCTATTCCTCCACCACTCTTGCAAATCTAAGTAAACTGGACATCCTTTATCACCGTGGTTGCGATTCTACCAACTCCCTTACCTTTCACTACTGTGACTTATATGCAGCTGTTGGTTGACATCCCTTACTACTAGACGCCTGCTCCATGCTGGGCTATGGACTCTTAAACTGCTCCTACAGAAATTGCCAAGCTATCTCTCTTCCCTTATTAGTATCTCACATAGTGCATACTCGTTAAGAAAATCTGACTTTATTATGCTTGACATACCAAGGACACGGACTTCCTTTGGTAAACGTGCTATTGCATATGCCCTTCCCTCAATTTGGAACCAATTACAAACCGTACTGAAACTAACTAGCGCAGTTTCAATAAACTTCTACAAATCGCTAAGTTCAGCCAAAATAAAAGACACCTGTAACTGTCATTAAGTCTCTTCCTTCCCCATGTGTGTCATATTTATCCATTGGTAAGGTATAATTGATTTGTCATATTAACTGCTTTCCCTTCCCCTTCTACTCCTGGCTTTATCTTTGCTTACACTCCACTGCTACTCTATCAAATCACTCCTCCCCCCCATATCAGTTGTAGACTGTTGTTTGTTCTAGCTGCCAAAATACTGTATATGTATTGCACACACCAGTCATCATGTTTCATTTATCAGTATGCAACCTGTAAGTCACTTCCCTGTCTCATATCAATGTTTACCACCTGCGGTCACCCTATGTGGTACCCTTGTATGTATATCCAGCCTGTATCATGTAACGTGCATTTCATGTATATACTGTTATTACCTATCTGTGTTTGTACTTTAAGTGTTTATGTCACAGGACCTCCTTGTGAATGAGCTTGCTCAATGGAGTTTTCCTGCAATAAACTTGAACTTGAACTTGAACAATTATAACCAAGTTCTGCCTGGTTCTACTTGATTAAAAAAATTCACACAAGTATTTTCCATGTTTGGGAAAGTACATGTAGTACTCAAAATGGTAACTGTTGCAAACATTTTGGTGCATTGAGCATCCTATACACCAAAACTTTGCAAAACATACCATTCTTAGTACTACAGTATATGTAGTTTCCCAAACATGCAAAATACATGTGTGGATTTTTTAATCAAGCAGAACTAGGTAGAACTTTGTTATATATTGCAGAACCTGGTTTTACTTGGTAGAATCTGGTTATATCTTGTAGAACCTTGGTATATATGGCAGAAACTGGTAGAACGTTTTGGCGTTCTACTCAGAAAGTTCACGAGGTAGAAGTTTTAGAAGTTCGCACAACAACGGTAATTCCAGTTATAAAATAGGGCCTACATTGATTTGTGAAGTGTAAACAGTCATTTACTTCAACAGTCAACTTACCTATACAGTTTATTTTTTGCTTTGTATATTTTCACCTGCATGTTACTATTCCTGCTGGACTTTTTACCTTTTGACTGTTGCTTTTCTCCATGGGGTCCCATGAAAAGAAGATGGGTTTATTATGGTTGCAGTAAATTCAAATAAATAGATAAATAAGATAATTTCCTTCTGAATTGTCTGGGCACACTCAGATAACTGGATGGTTAGGTGATGCTCTCATCTAATCAGATAGCTAGGATGTCATCACCTATATTATGTATTAAAATCTATAAAATGGGTAAGAAAAATCAGTGAAAATTGAGTTCCCTGATTGGATAAAACAGATTGCATGACCGTTCATTATCTCATAATGACCGCACACCTCTGTTTAAGACCGCATGCCTGACCCACACTCCTGGTCTGAGAAAGCCTGTTTACAAGACAAATCTGCTGAACCACTGCACTGCTGTCAAAAACACTGCCAGAGGCACACACTACACTGAAAGAGAAGAAGACTTTCAGAAACAATTCCTGACAGAAACAAAATTTGAAAAACAGCTGAATTACCTGACAAATCAAAAGATCTTGGCCCACATATTCAAAAGAGATGTGCGGTGTATCCCTAGATGCCCCTGAGCATCTCCGGACTTGTGACGGCCATCGGGGGCATTGCAATATTCAGAAGCCATGCAAACCCAACTGTGCTAAACAGCAGTATATTGCGATGTAATCATGCAAATGAGGGGTCCTGAATACAAATTCCATGCATCGCAATATTCAAAATCGCCCTGGTGAAGACACCATCAGATGTGCCAGCACAAAGTTAGGAATCCAAAAACCTGTCCTGACTTTGTGCGGGGCAGGGTTGTGCCCCGTGCAAAGTCCATGGCCATCTACATAATCCCCCCCTTCCCATCCCTGATCCCCATTAAAAGTACAAAATGCAGCCCAGTGCCCCACATTTCCATAGTGTAGTGGACCCCTTCCCTGCCATGATCCCTAAAGAAATAAATTAATACAAATTGTAAATCTCCATAATGTAGTGTCCCACCCCAGTCCATGACCCCAATGACATCGACAAATACGCATATTCCCCTTTTTCCATAGTGTAGTGGACCCCCCTCCCAGCCCCAATTCCCAATGTACAACATTAAATTCAGAATCCCCTTTTAATATATGGTAGCAGACCCCCCTTCCCATTTCCCAATGTAAGAAATGAAAACCAATTACCCTGTTTCCATAGTGTAGTGTCCCACCCTAGTCCCCGACTGACCACCTGATAATAAAACATACCCTTTCCTTAGTATAGTGTCCCACCCAGTCCCCAATCACCAACCCAATAATAAAACATACCTGTTTCATAGTGTAGTGTACCACCCTAGTCCCTGATTATCCACCTGATAAGAAAACATACCCTTTCCATAGTGTAGTGTCCCACCCCAGTCCCCGATTGCTCACCTGATAACAAAACATACCTGTTCCATAGTGTAGTGTCCCAACCCAGGCCCCAACCACCCACCTGGTAATAAAACAATACCCTTTCTGTAGTGTAGTGGCCCCCTTTGATCACCAATCCCCTATGCATAATACAGTTTTCCATACAGTGGTCCCACCCCCTTACAGCCAGTTCCCCAAACCCATACAACTGAGGAAATCCTGACAGTCTAGTGGACCCCCCACTGAGTAACAGTACGACCACCCTGCTCCTCCTCCAGCCTGATCCTCAGCCAGTGATCAGCACATCCCACCAATCAACACCATGGCTGGCCGATGACTGAGCTCCCAATGACTGTACAGTACTGCATAGTGTACGGTCCATTGACAGTGAATTGTCAGTCACTGTCAATGGACTGTACTCTATACAGTACTGTCACTGAGAGCTCAGTTGGTGGCCAGCCATGCTGGTGAGTGGTGGACTGTGCTGGTTGCTGGTTGTGGGTCAGACTGGGGGGGGAGAGAAGGGTGGTCTGACTGTTACCTGGTGGGGTCCACTAGACTGCTAGGGTTTCTTCAGTTGCACAGGTTCAGGGAATGAGGTGGGGGATTGGATGACTACACTATGGAAAACTGTATTTTGCATGGGGGATCAGTGATTGGGGAGGACCACTGCACTATGGAAAACTATGCATTTGCTATCGTTTGGGCGATCGGGGACTTGGGTGGGTCACTACACTGTGGAAAGAATATGTTTTATTACTGGGTGGGTGATTGGGGACAGGGGTGAGACACTACTCTATGAAAACCAATGTGTTTACATAGTGTGGGTCACTGGGGACCGGGCTGGGACACTGCACTCTGGAAAAGGTATGTTTTATTATTGGGTGGGCGATTGGGGACTGGGGTCAGACACTACATTATAGAAATGGGGTCATTGGTTTTCATTTCATTCTTCTGTGATTGGGGCTGGGGAGGGGGTCCTCTACACTATGAAAAAAGGAGTTTCTGCATGTACATTTTTATATCAGGTATCTGGGACCCTCCTGTCCACTACACTATGGAAAATGGGATTCTGAATGTATTATTGTACATTAGGAATCAGGGCTGGGAGGGGGGTTCACTTCACTCTGGGAAACGGGAATATGCTTATTTGTTGATGTCATCAGGGATCGGGGCTGGGGAGGAGGAGGAGGGCTGGCCTGGTGTATATGGCCTGGTTCAAGTATGCTAATGAGCCAATAATGGGCATGTATGATGCCCCTTTGTGCCATGCATGCACAATGAGCTCATTAGCATATTTTGGCTGAATAGCTCCCTTTGAAGACACGACACATCCAGGTATGCACCAAGCATTCCCCCATTGGCAGTGTTCGGCCCCAAACCCTGGATACACTGCGACCAACATGGCAGCAGCCCACTTTGTGCCGCTCATCCAGGGTCCAATATTTGAACAGATTGCACAATCTATCTGAATATCCCCTCAGAGCTGGGCAGCCCATTTTTTTGTGTGGTGCATCCATTTGACAGTGCATCCTGCTGGCTCTGAATATGGGGCCCCTTGAACCTGTACTCACCAGAGATGACTGATACCACAATTATTTATTTATTTATGGCTCAGCAAACACCACAGGAACCACCACAGCAAACTGTGAATAGACGTACTGTACCAGTCTTGATTCTGAGGAGACAGATAATATTGAAGAAGGCAGAACAAAAAAAATACCAAAAATCAAATAATGTGGGCTGCAAAAGCTTTTCCAAATTGGTTGACAGAAAAAAAATTGAACTAGATAAAAACAGTCATTGCTTACTAAGTGAACACAATGCCTAAGACATTTCTATGGTACTGTCAGAAATTCCTGTGGTAAAGAATATGGAGCCTCCAGTTTTATTGTACTAACAACCAGCTTAAACAGACATCTAAATTCTATAATTTTGTCCTGACAGATGAATACTGTCACAGACTGTGAGTTCCAGGGAGCAAAAAATGTTTTTCTCTGTCATTAAAAAAATGCTGAAAAGCAGGGAAAAAGAGCACCCAATACCATGATTGTCTGACAGAAACAGATTTAAAAAAGCTACACAACTCACCTGTCCTTTCACCAGACACTGTTCCTAGACTAGTTAAAAAAGTCTGGTTTGATTTACAAATATTCATGGCAAGAAGAGGAAGAGAGGGTTAAAGAAACTCTTTCCAAATAAAATGTGATATAAATTGCCTGGAATATATCACTCTCTTTCTCACAAACCAGACACTGAAAATCATAAGGATGCCAGAGAACTAAACCAAGCTTTCCTCCAAGGTTTTGTGTTTGTCCAGCCTAATAACCCTCTCTGCCCTGTCCTTTCATACAAGAACTTCAGTAAGTGCCCCTCTGAAGCCACAGCATTCCTTCTGCACCCAAAAAAGAGTAGCACAAAGTATCTTAGACAAACAGGTAAAATGATATTCGAGAGAACCCATGGGAATAAATCATTCTCTTTCCTCATGCTGTATCTGTCAACCAAAGCTAGACTCTCATCGATGCGTGAACCATTGCCCAAGGTCAACAGTGGTACAGATGCTGTTCTCCACAGGCCTTGAATCCAGACAAATAATGGATATCATAGGCCACAAATCCGAAGTCACCCTCAAGTGCTACTAGGCTCTAACACTGCAGGATCAAAGAAACTGGGCCAACATCCTAGCTGACACCTCCGCTACAGACCCACAAAGATCCTCTCTCCCTACCACAATGGCACCAGCAACCATGACGACAATAACTGTAACAGCCAATGCAGCCATATAACGAAAAACACAGCAGCCAGCACTGTGCATCTCTGCCAAACTTCAAGCCATGAATTCTGTATCAACAGAAGCAACCCAGCAAACTTCAACACCAAGTGACTACTCTGGACCACATCACAAAATGAATCCCAAGGAGATAGCTGGAATCCCTGTCTGCAAGATGACTTCTACACCAGAAGTGATGTTAAGCCTGGAAACACTTGCTAAGCCTGTCTGCAGCCATGAACCTCTGTCCTGCTCCACTTTGCTACCATGGTTCCAGTACCTCTCTCAAGCATGGATCAGAGCTCTGATCTGAAACATGGAGCACAACCTCAGTACAGCTAAAAGTTGCAGAAAAGCAACCTGCTACAATACAACTGCCACAGCCTCTGACAGCAGTACTTAATCCACTGGCACCGCATATGCAAAATGTCACGGTGCACAGAAACCTCCAGTTCAACAGCTGCAACAAGTAAGCTCTGCACCGATACAAATTCTCTGCCTCTTTAAATCCCACCAGCACAAAAAAAAATTTCCTTTCACAATGAACTTCCACTTTGTTCACCTTCTAGTTCTACATGTGAAAGCATGAATTTCATTTTTTGACAGTTTTCCAGTTCATTCTTTATAAACCTTTTGCAGTTCAAATTTATTAGATTTTAAAAGTTCTAGTTATAAAAATCCACATAGTTACTCTTTTTAGTGTTCCACTTTTAAAAGAGCCATACTGTAACTGCTTTCTAGAGTAAAACCTACATAAGTTTGATTTTAATCACAAAACTGCCTTATGTGTTTCTTTTCTTGCACTACTTTTCTAACAGAGACATTGCCATTAGATTGCCATTTTATAAGACAGATAGCCAACTACAGGGCATGTACGCCTGCTCTGATATACCCATGCCTGGGTAATTGAATGCACTCAGTCCATGGCCTTCTGCACCACAATGATTACCAAGGTGTGTATATATCAGAGCATGACTGCATGCCCCTCTGTGGACAAATGGTCTACCACCTGACATAACTAGAGCCACAGCCCTTGGTTCCTTTAAGCACAAACTCCGTCAGCACCTCACTGACAACAATACCTGTAGGTGCCCCCAACTAGTCTGCTCCCACAGCTTTAGTCTGCCTCAGCACTTTGAACTCCTGACTTGCTAAGTTAAGTCTTTTCCCAAGTACTTGCCTCCCACCCCTTTTTGCCCTAGCACTTGCCTCCCACCTCCTAACCCTTGGCTCTTTTTTTTCCCTCTGCTGTTCCTATCCCAGCTCTCCCTCTCCCTCCTTACCTCACCCTAACAGTCTGCCTCTGCCTCTCTCTCTCAGTTCTGCAGAATGCTGGCATACCATGTACTATGCCTTAGCACAATTTGTGTTACTGTTTGTCATTGCAACCCATATACTGTTGAATTTGTTTGTACTTTTTTTATAATTTACTGTAGCTATACAGTGTCTTCTCGTGTTAATGTATCTGACGTGGAACCTCTCAATGAGCATTCACTCACAGGTGTCATCCAAGATTTTAGTAAATAAATAAAATAAATAAAATAAATAAATGCCCTGTAGTGGGTTATCTATTACAGATTATACAGGCGTGGTAGCACCTGTATATTAAGAGTTGAATAAACACATTGATATTAACCCCCAATTTCTGTGCCTTAATATCTTTGCCACTGTTCAACCAATTTACTTGAAATGTGGAATGCACAGAGATGGTGCAAGGATATCTGCATTCTGTAAATTTTGTGTCAATCAGTTTACTAGGGGCAAAGTTACAGAGGGGCAAACCCCCTAAATGTCATCAAAATTAAGACCTTTTTATACTCAAACATAACAAAAAATCTAGGAGGATTTGAAACCTGAAACTCACAGATTTGATAATGTTTGGCTCAAGGTGTGTGTTTTTGTGTTTTTTTATCTCAAAAACTGTAGCAATTTTTAAAATATTTAAGAAAAATAATTCTGTTTTTGAGCATGTGCAGTTAAAAAATCAGTGTTCTAAAAATGACCGAATTTTTGCAACCATGTATTATGAAAATGCTTTTGTTTAACAGGTGACAGGGTCAGTTCCTTGTCTGCATATGCCATCCCCACTGTTTTCATGTAGTAGGGATGGTGGAATGTACCAATGTGCAGCCCTGCCCTTGCTGAACGTGCTGTGCACCTTACATTTTGGTCAATTAACTGTGCACCGCCATCAGTCACTTAAGTGGCTTCATATATTTGAATTAAACACTGGGATGCCCAATCCCTGGTGCCAGCTAAGTGTGTATATTGTTTTTACGTATACCAATACCAGGATGTTCCCACCCCAGTGACGGTTCATCTCATCCCTTTTGTTTTGTTTTCGATCCCTGACTCCCAGCCACATTAATCAGCCAACAGCAGGGTGCCCGATCCTCAGTGTCAGGGTAATCCAACATCCCCTTGACTCTGGGTGCCAAATCCGCAGTGCCCCAAGTATCTCGCCAACACTGTGGTACCCAATCCTATGTGTCAGAGGTACATTATGTAAAATAAAACTGTCCCTTCTCCTTACCCTCTGTAAGGTCCATCTCCCAACTCTGCTGCTTTCAACTTGCCAACACATGGGTGCCAAGTCCTTGGTGTCAGAGTAGACAACCTCCCTGCCCCAACCAAGCAGTCCCACGTGTCTTGCTGACATTGGGTTGCCCACTCCCCACTGCCTGAGATACCTTGGAAAAAGAAAACTGTCCCACAATGTATTTTTTTTTTTTTACCTGAAATAAAGTAAACAGTCCCTTGTTGTCTGCCACTGTCCCCCCCCCCACTCAGCAACAACCCCACCATCGCCCCTTACCCTATACTCACCTAGGCAGGTCCAATACTGTAATTTTTTCTGGAACAGAGACACATCTTCACTCTTCAATGCTGGACTTGGAACTGAGGAAAACAGCTAAGTACCATATATTTGATGGGTTTTGAACTTTTCTTCACAGTGTGGTAATTGTTTTAATACTTCTTGCCCACATTTTCAGCATGGACTTCCTAAGGTCCCACTCCATGAGCAATGGCAGATAAATTATGTAAATCCATCCCAAAAGGTGATTTCATGGTTGCTGCACAAAATCACCATTCAGGCCAGATCACATAATTTCACTACCATTGTTCACAAGGTGGGGTCCCAAAAAAGGCCATGTTGAATAATTGGGCAAAAAATATTAAAAAAATGACAAAGTTGTGAGAGTACATTGAATTTTTTCTAAATTCCCTGAAAACTTCTGTAATTTTCAGTATTTTGATCCAAACTTTATAACATAGCCATTTTTTTCGCACTACCTCATGAATGTTACAGCTGGCATTTTTCACATCAGCCAACACAGGGCTTGTTAGAGTTTAGAGCACCTGTGGCACGAAATGATGTTTCAGCCATTATTTGAAAATTTTCACCTGCTGAGTTCATGCGGCGGGGTCATAAAAGGATCAAACTGAATATCTGGGATCAAAATATGAAAAAACAGCAACGTTATTAAAATTTTCAGCATAGCTATTTTGTCCCACAGCCTCACGAACATGAGGACTGTTGTTTCTCAAATCCTGGCCAACATGTGATTTTGAATGGCTGGCACAAAATTAAGTTTTGTCAGCTATGTTATTATATGGCACCAGTCATGTTCAGAAAGAGGCATCATAAAAAGACTCTCTTGAAATTTTAGGATCAATAAGGCACAAAAAAAATGGAGTAACATTATTTGCAGGGTTATTTGTTGGCCCAGTGGGGACCACATTGCCTTCCCATGCCAATGACCTGAGTTCAGGTGTGAACTATGTTAATCAGTTTAATGGGCCAAGGCTTGGTGGGGAAGGTGCTGCAGTGTGCAGCACCAGCTCCAGCCGGGGAAGGGATGAAGAAGTATTCTGATGCAGACAATACACCTTGTAAGGGTCCGGTGAGCCTTCCCTCAGAAGATGTTGTCGTACATGTCGAGGCCTGAAGGGTCCATGCACTATGTCAAGACAATGCCAAAAGTATTGTAAATGAGGATGTGATTCCACTAGTAGGAAAAGAAGGAAAATGAATTGCAAAAAAACAACATTAATGCAGACATTAGGGTTAGAGAACGTAAAGCTCACAAAGTACAGAAATGAAAAACACATTCAGATTTTGGGTCCCCACAGTATTGATAGATCAGTGAAGGAGTTTTCATTGCAGATGTCAACCCTGATGCCCATCCTCTCCCCTGAGCAAACAAGGTCATACATGGTCTCTTTTCTACATGCGGACCCTGCGTGAAGAAAGGTATGACGGATTCTGTTGGCAACACATGGCAAGCCATACGTCTTTAGTTTTGAAGAGTATATCACTATGATGCACTGGCTTGGAGCTGTACCTTGTGCTTCAGACAGGATGTTATGGGCTGCAGGGGAGGTGGAGGGCATTAGGGATGGCAACCTCATGAAAGACCCCATCACTGATTTGCCTATACTCCGGATATCCCAAACCCTAATGTCTTTCACTTTCTTACTGTGTGCACTTTGCATTCTTCAACCCTAATGCCTGCATCAATGCAGTTTTTTGCAACTAATATATATATATATATATCTATATATATCTATATATAGCTATATATATATATACTGTACATTATATGGGTGCGATTGTGCTCTGTAGTTAGGGTTGAGTAGGTATTACAATATTAAACTCAATTTTTTTGCACTTTAATAATTTTGCAGCCATTCAACGGATTTGTACAAAATTTGGTATACGCCTTCCTGTGGGGTAGATCTCTTGATCTGTCAAGTTACATTCAGGTCAGATGTGCAGTCTCTGAGTTACATAGAGGTGAAAAAAAAAACATGTTTTCACCCATTGACTTTGCTGGGATATTTCTTTGAACTTGCCTACAGCCCAAATGGTTAGTTTTTTTTTTCATCTGAAATTTTCACAGCAGAAAAGGACTAAACCACAAATGTGCCTTTTGCTAGTCTGGTAAAAAAATAATAAGCCATTTTTAAGTTATTGCAATTTAAAAATTAAAAAAAATCATTTCTGAGCATGTTAAGTAGGCATTTCAATATAGCTGTATGAAACGAAGTAGGAATCCTGGTTTGTATGGAAAAATTCCTACTACATATGACCGCCACCTTCTTTGCAGTTTTGCCTGCAGTTCAAATTTGGAAACCTCCCAAAATGATATTCTGGGGATGAAACAACACATGTAGCTTGCTTATTGTGACCACCAAGTGCATTCTGCACTTTACTAATTGTAAAAATGGCCTAAAAATGTTTTAAATTTATATTTCATTCGTATCCACATAGTATGATTAAGGATCTTACTTCATATTATGAGACGTGAAGTAAGATCCTACTTCGTATCATGGAAATGTTGAAAATAATTGTTTACTTCAACATGGGGGTGCCCAATCCCCATGTCAGCAAAAGATGTCCACACACTAATATAGGATACTGGGGAGCTCACTCCCAGTGTCCCCCAGCAGAAACAACCTCCCCCACATGTTTACCGACAATGTGGTGCCAATCCCCACATCAACAGTCGACCCCCCATAGGTCAGACACTGAGTAGCCCACTCCCAGTGTTCCCAATTATATTATACCCCCCCAAGAGCCACTATTATGAGTAACACTGGGGAACCCAACCCCAGTGTTAGAAATTTTTTTTGTTCTATAGCTGCAACAAAGAAAACAGTCCCCCAATGTCTTTTTTAATCCTGTGAAAAAAGAAAACAGTCCCTCATTGTCCCCCCATCCCCATCCCCACCTTCCCTCTGCACCCCCACCTCCCTGCACCTCCCACCCTTATCCCATACTTACCTCTGGAGGTCAGGCGCTGTCATCTTCTGTGGACCAGGATACATCTTTACTCTGCAAAGCTGAATCGCAAACTGAAGAATCAAGGTAAGTTCTGTATAATGGCAGTCTATGGTGTTTTGAACATAGATTAATATCTTGGGCATTTTTCAACATTCTTTCACCACATTTTCAACATGGGCTTTTTGGGACCCCACCTCATGAACACTGTCACTATCATCTTGTTAATCAGATCTGTAAGGTGATTTTGCAGTCACTGCTCAGAATCACCTTTCAGGACTGATTAACAAAATGACAGTGCCACAGTCCATGAGGGGATGTCCCAAAAAGCCCATGTTGAAAATTTTATGCAAAAATGTTGAAAAATGCCCAGTTTACGAGCATGCATTGCACAGTTTCTATTCACACTCATAACTTCATCAGTTTTTAATATTTTCAATCCAGATTTGCTACATGGGCATTTTTTCACATGTCCCCATGAACAGTATAGCTAACATTTTTCACATCCTGCCCAGAACATGTTTTCACACCAGTGGTGCTGAATAGCATGGTTGCTGTGCAAAATCAACTTTTGAGACAGATTAATGAAATGACAGTGCTAATGTTCATGAGGTGGGGTCCCCAAAAGGACATGTTGAAAATTTGGTGGAAAAATTCCTGAAAATGCCTGAGTTATGTGTATCCGTTGAATTTATTCTACGCACGCACATAGCTTTGCTACTTTTTGATCTTTTGATGCCAAATTTTTAATATAGCCATTTTTTCACACCACCTCATGAACAATGCAGCTTCCTGACCAAAATGCAATTTTGCACCTGCAACGCAGAATGGCGCAGTTGTGCATAATTACGTTTTGCCTTGCATGTCACAATTTCTCTGTACCGGGTTACATTAGGTTGGGTAGTAAGATAGCTATGCTGGCAATTTGGTCACTGTTGTTTGACACATGGAAGTGCAGGATTCAGAGGACCCTGTGCTTCCACCCCTACATGCATATACACATCTACGGAGGGACTGAAGTGCAGGGTCCAAAGGACCCTGCGCTCCCACAGTAAAATACTGATGCTATTATACAATCTCAAAAAGAAGGGAAATTCATTGCAAAAAAACTCAGTTAATGCATCAGTTAGGGTTCCTATTGTAGTGAAAAAAGTATGGAAATTTGTCGTTAGAGTTCCCAACCCTACCACCTCACCCCCCCACACACCAACAGCCATTGAGGTGTGCCTTGGGGTCGTTGGGCCTCTCACCCCATTCTCCTTTACTGTACCATGTCTGCTTGTTTACACATGGAATGGGGTGAGAGGTTGCTATTGTGGTTATTGCAGTGCTTTTCAGTGCCTATATCTTGAAAATGGTTCAAGATATTGATTTTTCACTAAACGTGGCTTTTTACACCTAAGCATACGTGGCAATAGCTAGGTCATGAAAACAGCTTCAAAAGGATTTTTTCCACACTTGCTATGATTACTGAGACATTGGCAAATAAGCATTATGAGGGTTGTATGGAGTGCCTCTAGGCCTATGCTATATGTCTACACTTATGTGTAGGTGGGAGCACAAGGCCCAGAGGGTCCATGCTCCCAACTATATATACTATTTATGCTAAACTGGGAGCACTACACTCATGGGTGGGTGAGAGGGCAGGGCCCAGGGGAAGCCAGTGCTCCCATCTATGGATACCATTTGCAAATCATAGGAGGCAGTTATGGATGGGAGGGAGCACAGGGTCCTGAGGGTCCACACTCACACCTATGCATTCCATATGACTAACATTTCACTTTCTGAAAAAGAAGGGAAATTCATTGAAAAAACCCCATTAATGCATCAGTTAAGGTTGATTTTCACACCAATAAATGTTTGGAAATTCAATGTTAGGTTTTCCAACCCTACTACTCCACACCCAACTCCTCCATCCTCCATAAACCAACAGGAGTTGGGATGTGTGTTGGAGTCATCCAGCCTATCTCTCTCTCCATTCTCCTATACTGTGCCATCTCAGCTTGTTTACAGATGAAATGGGGTGAGAGTTAGGCCCGATGACCCCAATGCACACCCTGATGCCTGTTGGTGTGTGGAGTGTGAGGTGGTGGGGCACGGGGTAGCATGGTTGAAAACCTTAATGTCGAATTTCCACACTTTTATTGGTGTGGAAACCAACCCTAACTGATGCATTAATGGGATTTTTTGCAATGAATATATAATTTATATATATATATATAGTATATATATAAGGCCAGATATTCAGAAATGTGCCAAAGGCTGGCGCAACCCCGGCACAGCACAACTCAACTGCGCCATGGCACAGTGACTGCAATATTTAATGGTTGTGCACGGCAACATGCACCAGCGCAACATGGCTAAATATCACAGGGATGCGCTATGGCACAGCCAGAGGTGCACTAGGGAGCAACCCAACCTGTGCCATAATTCAAACAGAGATGCGCAAGGGAGCAAAAGAAGATGCACCAAGGCACTGAAGGACCAGTCCCACCTAGGCACTGCTGGGAGCAAGGCGGAGGGGCAACATGGGGATGCAGTGGATCCCGGCAGAGAACAGTGGCAGGGATGCACAGGGGTGGGCCACAGGGGTCACTGCCCACAAGGCACACACAGGCAGCCTGGCCTCCCTACCTCCCAGCACCAGGGCAGTGGATGCAGGGAAAAGGTGGCACCAATGGCCAATGGTGAGCTGCTACTGACCCCACCACTGGACGGCATGCCCTCACCCACCCATATCATGGCAAGCCACATGCTGGCACATGGTGCACAACACACACACCACACATCCTGTACAGCCAGCTCATGGCAACCCCAAGACACAGCCAACGACTGAGGGGCAGGACACCACCATGCACGGCCCACACAATGACACAGGCACACCACACAGGCACCAACAATGCCACTGCAGCAAGACTCCACTCACCAGCTGCAAAGCAGACATGGACACAGGCAGGTAAAGTTGTAAAATGTATTATAGAACTATATACAATAAAACAAGAGGGGTAGGGTAGGATAGGGAGGGATGGGGACAGGGGACAGGGACTGTACAGTGGGACAGGGCAAGGTAGGGGAAGGCAAGGCAGGGGCAAGTAGGATATACGGTGCCTGCTACAGGTGGCCACAGCCTGCTGCTGCCTGGCATATCCATCTCTGTCTGTCACACAACAGCATCCTCTGCATCTATTGTGCAACTTCCAATGTGGTGGAGGTAATCAGAATAATCTGTCACAGGAGCTGGCAGTACAGCAGCAGCCACAATCTCCTCCAGATGCCTATGACAAAGGAATGGACTGGTGATCAGTGCATGTCTATAGAAACCATGCCCTCCCACTGTGTGCAGTGGACAGTGGGAACACACGCCCCTGGAGTGGCACCCTGGCCACCCTCAGTGGGTGGACCAGTGCTAGCTGACACCCCAGCATGTCACGACAGTGCACAGTGATGGACACTGCTGCCCCAAGGGCCATATGACCACTCAGTGGCAGGCAGGTGGCACAGTGCTGCAGCAGCACCACAGCAGTACTGGTGGCAGTGGGACACACACCTATCCCACCAACAGCTGCCACACATGTGCAATGGCCACCCCATGGTGGCATACACACTGCACAGTGTGCTGCACACAGCTGACACAGCACATGGCACAGGTGGCCATGGCTGCACCCCCACTTCTGCCAACCACCTGGTAAGGAGTAGAGGAACAGAACAGTGCCTACCTGTGTGCTGCAAGTCTGCATGTGCTGGTCCCACAGCCGATCCACCTCCTCCACGTGGACCAGCTCCCCCAGCCGGTTGAACCACAGCAGTCTGCTGCAGCCCACCAGACACCCCTGCTGCCCTGGCATGGCGTTGATCCTCAGGACCTAGGAAATGAACACAGACAGGCACACATCAGAACACAGCCACAGCATGAGTCTGCCACCCCCACCCCTATGCACAGGGTGCACCCCAGCCAGACATGACCCGCAGGGCAGTGGTGCAGTGCATCCGGTGTCTGGCAATGCCACACCACAGGTCACACACTGACAGTGCCCACCTGGGGCATGGCAGGCAGCCCAGCCAACACCATAGTATGGTGGTTTGTGCACAGGAGCAGCATGTGCCTACTTACCTGTCGGTGGCATGGCTCCCCTGTGGAAACGTGCCTGCAGTGCCTTCAGCCACTCAGGGTCCCTCCACATTAGGTCACCATATCAGTGGTGGCACTGCTCCCCAGTGCATTGCAGGAATGGCCTGCCACACATACATTCTGACCTGATGTAGGGGCTGCTACCCAAACAGGTCTGCTGCATGTGTCTCAGCCTGTGCCACAAGGTTCACAAGTTCCACCTGGCTCCAGTAGAGAGCACGTCACACCCCATGCTGTGCCATGCTACCTATATGAGTGGTGATATAAAATGGCACCCAGTAGTTCACAGGGACAATGTGCATGGGATGCATGCCTTGTGGACGGTTGTGTGGTGTCCACCACCATGCATCACCATGGATGCATAGTATGGGTGTGGCCCACCCGGCATGTGTAGCAGGTGTCCCATGGGGGCATAGGATCAGGTCAGGGGTCAAGGGTCAACACACTCAAAGTGCGCATGGGCGTTACAGGGTCTATATCGCATAGTGCACAATAGGGTCTATAGTACCTGCATGCTATGGGCCCTATAGAGCACCATGCACCATGGGCCCTATAGCACCTGGGTGCTATAGGTTCCATGGCACATTAGGTGCTATGGTCCTTATAGCACTTCTAGTTCACAGTGTGCAATAGGTGGTAGCACAAGCCATGGCACATGCGTATTGTGGGTGGCGCACTGGACATGTCACAGCATTGCTCCACGAGATGCGCTGGAGAAATTCCATTGCACAAGGCACAGATGAGCGATATTCATCCATCACATGCAAATGAGCTCATCAACCTATCCAGGGTGCACTGGGGATATATGCATGTCATTACCGTTGCACAGCAGCACATATTCATGCGATGCGCTATAAAGGTGCCACAGAACAGCACAGGCCATAGACCAGTATTGCAACCATCTGAGGTAAGTTGCACCTGCCGTGGGGACAGCCAGCACTGCAGGATGGATGGGGTGGGCCGCTGCAGCCAGTAACCACATGTCCATGTCCACAGGTAGTAACATGCCTGAGCATAAGGAGAGTGAGGAGCGTGGGCCTTCCCACAAGTGCAGGCCCAACTTTATGAAGGTGAAAGCCGATGCCCTGTTCGAGGCCTACCTTGACAGGGAGCCATTGCTGAGTGGCACTACTGGCACACCACAGACCAGGGCCATGGACTGAATAGAGCTGGCAGCAGCTGTGAACCAGCAGGGCAGCCACCAGTGGTCTGCTCAAGAGTGCAGAAAGAAGGTGAGCACTGACAAACAATGGATAAAGAAGGTGGCAGCCATACGGGCTGCCAGGACAGCCACTGATGGTGGCCATGCTACTGTGCCACAGCTCACAGCACAATAGGAGCTGGTGGTGGCCACCATGTGGCACAGCACAGTTGAGGGTCTGTTGGGCGGTGGCTTCCAGACAGGAGGGAGCCCATCACTGCATGGCAGGTAGGCGGGGGGGCTGGTACAGTGGCATTAATACATCTGTTTTCCCTTACAGCACTGGCACACCAGCATACAGTGGCAGGGGTGCCTGTGGCTGCTGTGGGGGTAGGCCCAGCCCCGGAGAACCAGCCATCCACCTTCATGGGCATCTGGGGCCCGATCGGCTACAGCTCACCACTGTCATTCAGTCGGATGTCCCAGGCTTGGTGGTGGATGAGGCCCTGGCTCTGTTCCAGCAGGATGCTAGCCATGGTGTGCTCTGCATGGAGACACAGATCCGGGTGGGGTCTGACACGATGACGACATGATGACCATCATCCTGTACAGTGGGGATGTTGTCACGGGGGAGACACCTATACCTACCACCATCACTGGCAGCATGGCCAGTGGCCTGTCGGCAGTGGAACAGCTGCCCACTGCTGTCCCTGGTTCCACTGTGTGCACAGACACAGTGGTGCTGGGTGCTGGTGCAACTGCCCAGGTGCTGGCCAGAGCACAGGGGCTGGAGGGGCAGCAGCAGCAGACGGCTGGGGACATTGGGTGGCTGGGCACAGCATCTGCTGCCAGTGCATCTGACAATGACCTACCCCATGGGGACCCCACTGTGCAGTGTTCACCTGAGTGGAGGGCCATGCTGCACAGTTGTACAGCACCTGTGGGATGGCGAAATGCAAATGCATCCCTGGGCACCAACCCATTGACTGAGCACACTGGATTGCTGCAGACCTCCGGGGAGCAACTGGTGCTGCTCATAGCTGGGGTGCATGCACTCCTTGCAGAGGCATGCCAGGCAGCAGAACAGCATGAGAGGGGCACCACACAGGTCCTGGAGACCATACAGCACCTGTGGAAGGACCCGAATGCATCCCTGGACCGCATTGCCATTGAGATCTCGGTCAGCTTTGTGACACTGGATGCCACAGGGTGTGACCACCAGCCACAGTCACTACAGAGTGCACTATCCACCCCACGGACCCAGCATCAGGTGACACCCTCAATGTCGATGCCAGGTTCCACTGTTGGCATCCCAGGCACACCTGGGGTGGGCCTGTTTGGGTAACTACAGACCCTGTGAGGACCTGGTCTCATTCCTGCAGTTTGACACCTGAGGGGCAGTCGCATACCCCCCTGTGGCCACTGAGCAGCCTGTTGCTGCTGAGTGGCCATGGTGTGGCCATCCTGTGTCCATGGTGGCCGTATGTCCATGTGGTGGACCTGATGTGTGTGCCACCCTGTCTGCATTCAGCTGTCACCACCCTATGTGCACATGGGTGATGTGTGTGTGTGTGTGCATGACACAGCTATGGCACCTGTGTGTCATGCCACATGCAGCCCGTATGCACACCCACCATGTGGTGTGTGTGATGATGGCAGCACAGCACTGGTTGCACCTGTGCACTGGCACCCTGCATCTGATCCACGCCATGTGCTAGCACCTGGGTGTGTGCCTGCGTGTGCCAGTGTGTGTGTGTGTATGTGTTGCTGTACAGTGCTGCATGGTGTTGTGTGTGGCTTTGTGGCACAGCCACCCCCACCCCTGCCCCACTCCTATGTTTGCATGCCCATAGCTATGCCTGCCCATGCCTGTGTGCTGTACCATTGTGTCTGTTCATTGCATGGGTGTTTTTCCACCTATCTGCATGCACTGAAGTGCTCCTGTGCAATCGTGTCCCGAAGCTGGTGTGCCATCCTGAGGAACTGGGGATCCCCCCACCTGGGGGGCTGCCCACCACCCCCAACCCATTGCCCATGTTGTCCTCACTGCTATTCCCTTCTTTGGCCTTGACAGCTATCCCACGGTCAATGACCATGTTGTGCAGCATGCAGCAGGCCAGGAATAGACCACAGGCCTTCGAGGGGCTGTACTGTAGGGCACCGCCAGACCTGTCTAGGCAACTGAATCATGCCTTCAGAATCACAAACATAAGCTCAATGATGTTCTGCATGCTGACATGTGCCTCATTTTACTGGCCCTCTGCTGGGGATGATGGGTGCTGGTAGGGGGTGAGCAAGCAGGGCCTGAGTAGGTAGCCACTGTCACCTATGTGGACAGATATATGGTTAGCCTGGTGTCCTCTGTCACTGTGCCCCTTGCCCATCCCTGATGCTCCCACCAGTGCACCTGCCCTGCCCACCCCTCCCATGCCCTGCTGTGCCAAGCTGCCCGTGGTTTTCCCATACTCACCCACTAGGTGGCCCATGGGAATATTCCCACTTTCAAACTTGTGGCACAGTGCTGAGCTGTACCAGATGAATGTGTCATGTTGATCCCAAGGTGTGTGGCACAGACATTGGTTATAAGCCCCCTGGCATCGCACATCAGCTGGCAGTTGACACTGGGATAGCCCTTCCTATTTGCATATGCTAACCCCTCTGGGCCAGGTGGCATACGGATGCCCACATGGGTGCAGTCGATGGCCCCTAGCATGCCAGGCATCTGTGCTACTCTGTGGAACACCTGCATGCTTGTTGTATGCTCTGCCTGTGTGCTGGGGAAATGGATGTAGTCTGCAGCATGTGGCAGCAAAGTGTTGAGGAATTGTGTGAGGAGCTGTGACATGGCCAACTAGGTTATGCCTGTGATGTCCCCTGTTGGTCTCTGGAAGGTGTTCATGTCAAGCAGGCACATGATGGCTTTCACTTTCATCTCCACTGTCAAGGCATGGCTCCATCTAGTGGGTGCCTGCATCTCCTCACTGCACAGCTCACAGAGCTGCCTCAGAATCATCTGGTTCAGGCTATACTAGCCCACGATCTCTGTATCAGTGTGGGTCTTGAAGCTGATGCGGGGCTGGTACCACCTTTTCTGGGCACACCACTGACAGACCCTTCCATGGCCAAGTCAGTTTTCCTCCTGCCTTCTCACACCCTCATTATGGCCTCCATCTGGAAGACTGCACTGGCCATGGCCCCTGTTGTCCTGTCTACCCCTGGGTATCTGGCTCCAGTGGACCACTTGCCACCATGGGGCAATGCATTTCCCTCTGCCAGGCTCCCTCTTGTGTCACTTGCCCCTTTCTTGCAGTCACCTGCAACCTCTGTCACACAACCCTGTGGATGCCATGTCCCTCCCTTTGGGGTCTGGTGGCTCCTTCTCTCTCACATTCTCACTCTTACTCTGTCTATCTCCCTGTCTCTCACTCTCTCTCTCTCTCTCTCTCTCTCTCTCTCTCTCCTCCCTCTCCCTCCCTCTCTCTCTCTCTCTCTCTGTTTCTCTGTTTGTCTCTCTCTCTCTGCCTTTCTGTCTCTCTCTCTCTCTGTTGCTCCCCTCTGGTGCAAATACTGTCCCCATGCTTCATCTCTGTTTTTATAGGCATAAGTCTGCTCGGCGCATCTGGCCGTTGCTCCACACTTTCGCCATGGGTCAGGGGTTGAATATTGCACTGTGCCGCTTATTCATGAGAACGTCCCCTGTACTTGCGCATACATTCGTTACAGCTGCACACTGGCTCACTGCTACTTGCTCTGCACACTGGCTTCCACTGAATATCACTCCATGGTGCAGTTGAGCCATGTGCAACTGCTTTGAATATCAAGGCCACAGTATATACAGAGTATATTTTCATATTGAAACTAAATGCTACAGGTCCTGATCAAAAGGGTTGGCAGTAGTTCAGTGCAGAATGCAGAATTCTGTCTACAAAATTAGCACAGAATGACCATTCCACTGATGGCATTTCCACCAGAATGTCACTGATTCTTCTGCAGAATTCCACCTGCTGTGATCTGTGGAATAATATTCCACAGAACAGTTTTTTTTTCCATGGAAAATCATTCTGCAACCATTTCCAAGGAAAATACTGAGACTCACAGACTAATGTTCTGTAGAACAGCATTGTTTCTGTGGAAAATTACTCCACAATGATTTCCACAGAAAATATTGAGTATTCCACAGAAATGTTGTAGAAAAACTTAGTCCACATTTTTCTGTAGTGGAATTCCAACACTCCATTTCTGGCAAAATTTGACAGAATCTCGGATAAATTTAAAGAATTCCACATTTCATTCTGCTAGAATTTGAAAATTCCACATAGCACTAGTTGGCAGTGAGTAGTGCCTGGGCTGCTCCATGCATCAGGGCAATACATAAGAGGTACCCCAGGATAGAGATCCTGTACCAGTGTTTTAAATGGCTATGTGTATTTTAAAATGCATTTTCTATGAAACTGCAAAGGGATTTTTTGTCTCTGAACAGGTAAAGTAATAATGGTGCAGCAGTTGCCAAAAATGTGGCATGTGTTTTCTCACAAGCAAGTTCTCAACATATCAGAAATTTTGTGATGGCAGCTTGTGCGCTTTTCTATATACAGAAGCCCACATTTCAAAGGAGATACATGGCACAAAGTGGAGATGTGCCGTGCATCTTAGAAAATGAGCGGAACCACAATATTCATAAGGGAGAGATGAGTCACACATCTCCAATCTATATAATGTATGCGGCACATGTAGAGGGGGTGTTCCCATGAATGTGCAGCACATCCCTATATTCAGGCAAAATGTGCAGCGCATCTCAGAGATGAGCACCCCAAAGTTAAGCATGGAAAAAGCATGCCTAAATGACCAGCCACCCACAGGCAGTCTGCAGAACTGCAGGCAAGTCATCCGAAGACAGCACTTGGAGGTGAACCAGGACATGCTCCAGACAGTCACACACAACAGTCCTGTCAGGATGGATGAACCCTGAGCCACAGGTGCCATGTCACCATGGGCACCATCCAGGGTGCAATCCCCCACACTGCAACTTGGACATAGAAACACAGCATGCCAGTGCTGTCAGGTGCCCCCTTGACACACCAATGGAGTGGACAGCCATAATGTAGCAAATGTGACAGGGGCCATGGTTTGTATCCATGTGGCCTGCAGGGTTCCACCTGGTGGTGGCATACACACAGGATGCCATCTGGGGCAGTGGTGCCCAGGTGGCCTGGTGCATGGGTGGCAGTCTGGCACAGGCCAGGGACTGATCTGTGGCACACACCCATGATGGTACACCATAGGTGCACACAAGTGGGCCCCACCCACTAGTGTACCTGGTCACCCTCTGCACACTGCCATTTCTTGCAGTCATCACTATGTTCCACTCATATGGGGGAGTTGGGGCACTGCATATGGAGCTGGTGTATCACATGCATGTGATGCAGTAGGAGTCACAGACATTGCCAGCTATTTCCAGATATTTCATGAAATTTCTAAAGAATTTCTCTATGCTGCCCCTACTGTGGAAATGCAGAAAGCAGGAGATTTCTTTAGAAATATCACAGAAATTTTGGGAAATAGCTGGCAATGTCTGTGGCTACTACTGTATACTGATCAGATTATGTCACCCTATGCCCTCCCCTGTTGCATGTCCAGGTGGGCCCCTGTGGCCACTGTCCTGGTGGGCCGCCTGTACCCCAGTCTGACCCTGTACATTGCTATGGGTAATAGCACTTTACCCAGGCCAATGCAATCCACCCACATACACACAAACAGTCCATCACACCTGCCTGATAGGCTGCAGTACCTTCTGTTCACCTTTGTGGAGTGGTGGGGCAGCCTTGCACATCTGGAACTGAGAATGCCTAGGGTATGTAAATGGCCTGAATTCCAGTAATGAGCTACGCATGTGGGAGATGGGCTTGGAATGTGCAATGATGTCATTTTCATAGCCAGGCTGAATATTGCAACTTTGTGCACTGCACAAGTGGCTTTGCATCATGCATTTACCCATGATCTGCATGGGGCACAGGCCACTGTCTGTGCCGTGCATCTCCCACTGCATGATCACGCATCTTCAGGATATTCAGTCAGACATGAGCAAGAGCATGTCATGGTGCATCTTCTGAATATCTCATTATTTGGTGCTGGCACATCTCAGATGCACGGCTCAGGCACTAAAGTGAGTTTGCAGGGGGCCAGAATGTTGATTTTTAGTTAAATGTGTGCCATTTTTTCTAATACATATTACGGCCCAGATATTCAAAGGAGATGTGCCCTCCAAAGTGCACTCCTGGGCCATATTCAAAAGGTGGGGATGAGCCACATAACTCCAGATGCACCACAGCACAAAGATACTGTAAGCAGTGCATTCGGAGGGGGCGTTCCCCTGCATATATGGCACATCACAATATTCAGCTGTGATATGCGGTGCAGCTACCCACACATCTTGGAAATGTGCTACACAAAGTTACACCTGGAAAACCAGGAGTAAGTCGGAGCCACCCACAGGTGGGCTGCTGTATTGCATAGTGCAACACTGCAGCTGCCAGCCCCTGGGTGGCTAGCCCCCCCAATACCCAAACGGTCACAAAATAGATATGTACACTTAACTATGGTAGCCCAGTGGACCCTTTCCCATACCTGACCCTGATCATAGTGACATTCCCATTCAAAAACTCTCTCTGGTAGTCCAGAGGCCCCCCCTTCTGTACCCGACCCTGATTGTAGTGGCAATCCTGTACCAAGGCACTCCCTGGTAGCCCATCAGTGCCCCCTCCTGTATCTGAACACTGACTGCACTGAAAAACACAATCCCAAACTCACCCTGGTAGTCTAGTGGACACCCCATGTCATCACCCACTGAAGGTCCCCCACCTGACCCTGACCCCCCCCCAGCATGGCCAAGTCACTGGCAGGCAGCACAACTCAGCTGCACACCACCATGGCTGCCTGCTGACAGAGCTTCATGGATCGACAGTTCAGTACACTTGGGACCATTGTCACACTGTCAACCAATGGATCGGTAGTGTACTGCGCTTTCATTCACAAAGTTGACAGCTTTGTGAATGAAAGTTTACAGTAAAAACTGCAAGCCCATTGGTTGACAGAGTCAATCAGTGATCCTGTAGTGCTTACTGTAAGCTGTCATTCTGTGACAACACTTTCAGTGGACAGACGTGGTAGGTGTGCAGGTGGGTTGTGCTGCCTGCCAGCTACTTTACCATGCTGGAGGGGTGGAGTGGGGTGGGGGTCCCTCAGTGGGTGGAGGGTCAACTAGGCTACCAGGGCGGGTTTGGGATTGTATTTTTGCAATGCAGTCAGTGTTTGGGTATGGAGGGGGGTACCGATGGGCTACCAGGGAGTACTTTGGTACAGGATTGCCACTACGATTGGGGTTGAGTGCAGGAGCAGGGGTCACTGGACTACCAGGGCATTGTGAAAGAGGATTTTCATTCGGTTGAGATTTGGAGATGGTAGAGGGGTTCTACTGGACTACCATGGCATTGCAAAAGGGGAATCTTTATGCAGATCGGGTTTGGAGCTGGGAGGAGAGTCACTAGACTACCAGGGACTATGAGGGTGGCATTTCATCATGATTGGGTTATGGGGCAGGGAGCGAGAGGCCACTAGACTTCCAGGGAAGCTTTCACTACATGTATATTTTCACTATCGTCTCCCTCAAGCATGGCACCCAGTGCATCCTGCCAGGCATATCCCTGCCCTGGATGTACAAATGGTTCTATAATGACATGCAAATGGCCCCATTTGTGCCTTGCATGGCTAATGGCCCTATTTGCATGTTTAGGTTTGAATATCTGGAATTTTTACTCGATGCATTCAGGAATGCACTACACATCCCCATTCCTGGTATTCAGACTGAGCAGGGGAATGTGCTGGAGCATCGGCAGCAGCCTCCATTTGCGCCATGGGCATTTTGTACCATATTCAGATGAAATGGTGGTAGCACATGTCATTTGAATATAGTGAATTTGCTCTCTGGTGCAACTCAGTTGTGCGGAGTAACCACTTGCACCCTTTTTGGGCGCAATCTGAATATCTGACTCTACATGTTTATTTTTTTGCTGTCACCAACAGCTTAGATAGTACAGAATTTTTCCTGAAACATTTAGAGTAGACGTAGCCTGTGCTATAGAAAATATCTAAAAATGATTTATTTTGAAAATAAGCAAACACCTGAACCTAGCTAAGCAGGACCCATTTAGCTAGAATCTGGTGTATGTTTTTTTTTTTTTTTTTAATCAAGCTCTGAAATATGAAATATGTTTTCTAGCATCCTAAAATCCTAGGTGCATGGCTTAGTGAAAGAATCCATTTTTCATGCTGTGACTTGAGAATTCCCCTGTCATACACAAATTACAGAAACACTTTTTAAGGTTATACACAAGTAATAAGCTAATACTGTACAGACACCGAAACAGTGCCTTGATATGGAAATAGCAAAGCAATGTGCATGTTGTCTGTGTGTCAATGCTGTGTGTGTCAGCTGGGTAATAGTGTTGAAACATGGGCCAATACATCAATTTTTCTTTTTACCTTTCAGTGTAGTTGTCTTTGTTAATTATGTTTGTGCTCACAGTTCTGAAATATTGTACACCAGATGACAGTGTCTGAGTGCTTCTTGGGCAACATCTCATTTATTAATGTTCCCTGGTGAGATACCTAATAGAATTCCTACAATACCATTATAACACTAAAATGATGGATTGTGAAGGCAAAATATTATATAATAAACCAAATCTGAAAATGATGTTAGGCATTGTTGTGACCATGCTTAACAGCTCTTGTTTCTTGAAGGTATCTTGTCTATGGCTGATAAGGCATCTGCCCAGTACTGATGAGGCCAAACTTAGATGAAACTGTTATCTATGTAACTTATAGTATTGCATATTACTCCTACAAAACCATTGTGAACCTAACCCATCAGTGGCAATTGAAGTACCCCTTTATTATATAGAACTTTCAGTTACTGTATAATGTTCCTGTACTGAGACTCACAATTTCCATATTTTCCATCATGCAGCGCAGTAATAAACCATCATTATAAAACAGAATAGAATATGGTTGTATACAGTAACTTTTATATACAGTGGTCCGGATATTCAGAGTGCACCGGCTGGTGGTGCAAGCCTGGGTGCAGCACAACTGGGCTATGCCGGGGGGGTCAGGACCAGGCAATATTCAATGGTGATGCGCCATGTCTCAGCACTGTTGAATATGGCATGGAGGGTGCACATACTGTGCATTACACAGTTGCACTGTGCCAGTGCAAGACACAGAGAGGGAGCATGGGGATGCACCAGCACAAGTGCAGATTGCGCTAGGCACATCACCCATGATATACAGCTGGGGGCATGAAAATGATGCCATAACATATGCAAGGCACAAATGGGGCCATTTGCATGTCATTATGGCTCCATTTGCATGCGATGCACTGGGCCCCAGCAAATTGCGCCTGGTGCCCTGCCAAGCTGCTGCCATCAGGGGTCGGCACCCTGGTGGACTATTGCATCCCCCGCTCCTGTATGCCCAATTGTGGGCATCTTTATAATGTACAATAAACCTGGTGGTCTAGCAGTCCCCCCATACCCAATCATGGGCAGTTGTAATAACAAAATAAGCCTGGTGGTCTAGTGGTCCCCCCATGCCCGATCATGGGCAGTTGTACTAATAAAATAAGCCTTGTGGTCTAGTGGCACCCCCATGCCTGATCGTGGGCTGTCATATAGCCAAGATGTACCTGGTGGTCAGGTGGTATTCCCCTCACCATCCTCCCATGTAGGGCCCCCTGCCACCCAGCACCCACCCATCATCGGCAGGTGGCTGCACTCCACCTGCATACCACCCAGCCACCTACCGAATGACAGTGTACAGTATGATCTGTACTCCCATTGGTCCACAGTGTGGCCCAATGGGCTTGCAGACCATACTGTACTATACAGGGCCAGATATGTGAATGAACATGGGGGCCCTGCATGGGTGGGTGGGAAGGGGGTACCACTGGACCACCAGGTACATCTTGGCTATACGACAGCCCGCAATTGAATATAGGGTGGACTGCTAGACCACCAGGGTTTTCTTATTATTTTGACTGCCCATTATCAGGCGTAGGAGTGACCGCTAGACCACCAGGCTTATTTTACTATTGCAACTGGCCGCGATCGGGTGTGGGGGGACCGCAAAATCACCAGGATTACTTTATTGTTACAACTGCCCATGATCGGGCATGAAAGGTGGAAGGGGGGCCACTGGACTATGGAGGGACAGGGTGTTTGTGGATACTGGGCAGGTGGCCACCCACAGCTGGCGGCTGTTGTGTTGTGCCTATAAATACAGCTGCCGCCTGTGGGCGGCCAGCATTTGTGCCAGTTATTTTTGGCTCAACATTGTGCACCTGTGTGTGGCGCATGTAGAGGTTGCGCCAGCATAAGCGCCGCACATCCTGGGCTGAATATCGGGATGTGCTGCATATGTATGGGCATGCCCCCTGCATCTGTGCCACATACATTAATGATTCACTCCGGTGCATCGGATGTTACGCTGCACAACTTTCCCCTTTGAATATCATGCTGGGATGCATTGGGGGGTTGCACATAGCGCAACTCCTTTGAGTATCCTGGCCAGTGTATCCCAAAGTGCTTTTCAAAGCAATTACTTAGATATTGGTTGTGCAGGGACTGTATGCAGTATACATGCAGCAGCCCATTAAACTCATTAATACTGTGCACACAGTTTTATTATGTGAGATCCTTTGTTATATGTAGAGAAAGAATTGACAAGCACGTGACAGATAACTCCCTTACTCTCTCAAAAACTGTCATGGGATCTTCCTGTCTGATGAGTGATCATTCTCAAAATGATTTTCTCAATGTTTGTGTGGATGTGGTCTACAGTGCTTGCTGCAAATCCTTTCTAAACTGGTTGGACACCCTCTTTCACATGGCATGTCATTTTGCATAAAAATGCCCTCACCATACTCATCACTCTTCCCTTTACAAAAACTTGTTCTTCCCCTCCCTTAACAAAAGGCACCTATCCCACAGTGCCTCTTGTTCAAAATTCTGCTCTTCCTCTTTCCCTTACCATCTCTCTTGCATCCTTGCCTCCCTTCTTCTTAATCTTATTGATTCTCTGACATATGTTCTTTCCTTCACCCTTGCTCCAAGACAGCAGTTGGGCAGAATGCCTTCCCATACCACCTTCCCTACCCTTGGAGTAACCTTTCCTGCCCTTTCCACTGCTACTCCTCCTCTTCCCCCAAATCCCTTTTTAAAGGACAAGTACATAACCTATTTTCATCAAACATTGTTTTTAAAACAGGCTTCATAGAGACCTAAAATAAAGACTGCTGATTACTTTGATTCTATAACTGCATTTATACAATTAACCTTAGTACAGTCCTGTAGCATTTAAAAAATGCAATCACCTTTCCTTTAAAAAAAAACCAGTCAGATCCTTAAAATGGCCACTGAATGTCCTACATAATTAAGTCATAGAAGTGAGAGGCACATAGTTACACTGCCAACTGTCTCTCTATTGCCATATTTCCCAAGCCCAGCCCTGTACAAAATAACTGGCCAAATATTTGGTGATCTTTTGGGTATGCACTGATCTCTGTGTCCAAGGGCTGGTAGTGTCCAAATGCCAAAGTGCATCCTTAATCATTTTTATCCTACTGTAGTCCTAAGATCAATGGAAAATGATCCTGCCATTGTCACACACTGCTTTGTTTAGGGTAACGTATTATGTAGTCATCTGGTGCTGCAGAAAGATTGCAGCCAGTCCTTTTTTTTTCAGCATCCCTGCCATACATCCTATTATCCTCCAGTAGATCACTCCACATAGCTATGTCAAAGGCAGTCCCCCCTTGCATCCAGCCTGTGCATCTGCCCATCATCATCATCGCCAATGCACTGTGCTTCAGTTCGCTGGTCCATAACATATTGCTACCTGTCCCGTAAACATGAACACTTGATTAAATATCTTCTTCCATGGAGAAGCCACCTGCATTTACTGGCACATTTCCATCCTGGGTGGCACTAGTAAGCAACATGCATACACAACATTATGCATGCCATTTACTAGTGCTAACTGGGATGGAAGCATGTCAGTAAATACACGTGCTCTTTTCCATGAGGAAGATATTTAATCAGATAATTAAACCCTAATGCTCACCCCATTGTCCAATGCTGTACTCATCTTACCTTACTTACTCATGGAAGGAGGTGAGCATTAGAGTTTGCAACCCCAAGGCACATCCCTCACACCTGTTCCAGCATGCAGAGTGGTAGTGGGGTCTTACAGTTGTAAGCCTAGGGTGGGAGTGTGGTCTAAGGGTTGGAAGGCAAGTGTGGGGGTTGGGTCTTAGGTCTGGCAACCCAAAGGTCATGTTTTCCTACTTTTTATGCCTCAACCCTAATGGCTCATTAATGAAGATTTTTGCAGTTAATTTCCTTACTTTTTGAGATAGTATAATACTATCTTTATGTTACAGTGGGAGCTCCCATCCCTCCATAGATTCATATATGTATGTAACTGTGGGAGCACAGGGACCTCTAGCCCCTACACATCCAGTCATAACACAACTATCACCAAATTGTCACCATGGCCATGTTCTTACCCCACTTCATGTTCCCGGCACAGAAACTTTTTCAATCCCTGCCAAAAACATAACTCTGTGCAAGTGCTAATCTGCAGTGCAGGTGCAAAAACACATTTTGAACAGGATTTGAAAAATGCCAGCTGTGACATACACGAGGTGCTGTAATAAGAAAGCAATGCTGAAAATTTTGGTTAAAAATACTTAAAATTCCCAGAGTTATGAGCAGCTATAGCAAAATTGCGACAAATAGTCATAACTGTACCATTTTTAATCATTTTGACCCCAGATTTTCAACATAGCCTTCTCATGACCTCACCACATATACCTACTACAGAAAATGTTCAGATCCCCATCCAGAGATAATTCCATGCAACTGCAATGCCATTCTGTGCCATGAGTGCGAAAACGCATTTTGTCCAGGATTTGAAAAATGACAACTGTCACACACATGAGGTGGGGTAAGGCTTCCCAGCCAAATGCCCTTTGGGGTAACCCTTGCCTCAGTGTTTGAGCACAGAGATTCTTTGTCTTTTAAATAGTTTTTTATTTTAATGGGTTCACCACAATATATCCAAGGCACACTACCTTAAGGGTAGCTGGTCCATTCCACTGGGGTGTCAAACAGACGAGGCATACTGATGAGTCCTGGTAGGACGAAACACGTGTCTATGTCTTCTGTTAGCACCCTTTGCAAACTGTGTGAGAGGCCTTTCAGCACCATGCAATTCTGCTTAAAGTCGGACCAGCATAACATTCTGTGGTGATTTGCATATGCAGCCCATGATGCTTTGTATTGTGGGGGCATGTGTGATTTTGTATTTTCTTGAAACTTGGCTTCCCAGCCAAATGCCCTTTGGGGTAACCCTTGCCTCAGTGTTTGCGCACAGAGGTTCTTTGTCTTTTAAATAGTTTTTTATTTTAATGGGTTCACCACAATATATCCAAGGCACACTGACTTAAGGGTAGCTGGTCCATTCCACTGGGGTGTCAAACAGACGAGGCATACTGATGAGTCCTGGTAGGACGAAACACGTGTCTATGTCTTCTGTTAGCACCCTTTGCAAACTGTGTGAGAGGCCTTCCGGCACCATGCAATTCTGCTTAAAGTTGGACCAGCATAACATTCTGTGGTGATTTGCATATGCAGCCCATGATGCTTTGCATTGTGGGGGCATGTGTGATTTTGTATTTTCTTGAAACTTGGCTTCCCAGCCAAATGCCCTTTGGGGTAACCCTTGCCTCAGTGTTTGCGCACAGAGATTCTTTGTCTTTTAAATAGTTTTTTATTTTAATGGGTTCACCACAATATATCCAAGGCACACTTCCTTAAGGGTAGCTGGTCCATTCCACTGGGGTGTCAAACATGAGGCATACTGATGAGTCCTGGTAGGACGAAACACGTGTCTATGTCTTTTGTTAGCACCCTTTGCAAACTCTGTGAGAGGCCTTTCGGCACCATGCAATTCTGCTTAAAGTCGGACCAGCATAACATTCTGTGGTGATTTGCATATGCAGCCCATGATGCTTTGCATTGTGGGGGCATGTGTGATTTTGTATTTTCTTGAAACTTGGCTTCCCAGCCAAATGCCCTTTGGGGTAACACTTGCCTCATTGTTTGCGCACATAGGTTCTTTGTCTCTTAATAACAAGACTATGTTGAAAATATGGGGTGAAAATAATGTAAATTTCCAAAGTTACAAGACTGTGTAGCTAGATTGCAACACATGCTCATTACACAGCCATTTTTTTTACTTCCAAATTTTCAATATAGCTTTCTTATGGCCCCATCTCATGAAGACTATGACTGTTGTTACACAAATCCCACTGGAATGGTAATTTTGTCAACTGATCATGAAATCACCTTTCTGGCAGAAGTTGCCTAATGACAGTCATATTGTTCATGAGGTGGGTTCCCAAAACACCATGTTGAAATTTGGGGTCAAAATAACAAAAAATGGCTGAGTTATGGCCAAAAGGTGAACTCCTCCCATAGAAATACATTGAAACACATTTACCTTAGTTCATATTGTAGTCACTGGTTCCAGCAGAAGAGACGTGTCTTCAACCGGTGGAGCTGGTTTCTAACCTGGTACCTCTTCAGGTGACTGATGGTCTATGGGGACATCATGGGGGGTTAGGAGAGGTCAGTGCACAGTGGGAGGTCTGGTGAGGGGCACAGGCATGATCGGCGATGGACTTTTTTTTTACAGGTATAAAAAAAATAATAAGACATCGAGGGACCATTTTCTTATTTTCAGGTAGAAAATAAGAAAAGGGAGGGTTTGAGATTCCACCACACCACCAATGACAAAAAAAAAATTGGAAGATGGGAGGGACCACTACACACCAGGGACAATGCTGGGAGCATAGTAAGCCCCCCCCCATGATAAAATAAATGGGGTAGTGGCTTAAAAAAATATTAAAAAAACATATTAACTTGAAAATTAAAATAAAACAAATGGAGGTGGGGATACACCATACCATACAGGGTGGGGGGATGCCACTAGGCACCAGGGATTTTTGTTCCAACAGATTTAAAGGAGAACCTATTCAAAAAATTTAAAAACAACAAACATTTTTCATCACCGGCAATCCTTTTTCATTGGCAATCCTTTTCCACCAATCCTCTGCTCTTTTGGAGGAAAAGGATTCATCTGGTGATAAAGAATCCGTTTCTACAATGAGATGGCCCAGTTTCCATGACAAGATGGCCCCATTTTCACTACTAGATGACTGTGGAAAATCCTTTTTCACCACTCAGATTCCTGTTTCGACATTCCTATTCCTCATGGTGAAAAAGGAAATCAGCTGGCAAAAAAGGATTTCCCCTTTTCATGTGCAGATGTGCCTTTTGCCAATCAGTGGCAAAAAACTCTGTTTAATGCATCAGTTAGGGTTGTTCCACTGTGACAAATGCAAGGAAATTCAATGTTAGGGTTGAAAGCCCCCCCTTGCACCCCCACTCCACCCCCCAACCGGCATCGGGGTGTGCGTTTGGGTTGTCGGTCCTAACTCTCACCCATTCTCCTATACTTCATCACCTCAGCTTGTTTACACATGGAATGGGGTGAGAGTTAGGGCCAACAACCCCAATGCACACCCGATGCCGGTTGGGGGCTGGGCTGGGGGTGCAAGGGGCTTTCAACCTAACACCTAATTTCCTCACTTTTTCAGTGTGGAACAACCCTAACTGATGCATTAAACAGATTTTTTTGCCATGAATATATATATATATATATATATATATATATATATATGTATATATTCTATGCAAAACTTTGTTAATGCATCAGTTAGGGTTCTTCTATAGTGACAAAAGGAGGAAATTCGACATTAGGTTTTCCACCCCTTGCACCCCAGTCCCACCCTGCCTCCAACAACAGGCATCAGGATGTGCATTAGGGTAGTCGGCCAAGATTGAATAAATAAATAAATAAAAAAACGCTCACTCCATCCCATGTGTAAACAAGCTGAGGTGGTGCAGTGTTGGAGAAAGGGGTGAGAGTTAGGAAAGATGACCCCAATGCACACCCTGCTGCCTATTGGTGGGGGCAGGGTGGGGTGGGGTGCAAGGGGTGGGAACCCTAATGTCAAATTTTCTTACTTTTGTCGCTGTAGAAGAACCCTAACTGATGCGTTAATTAAGGTTTTGCATAGAATTTCCTTACTTTTTAAGAAAGAATAGAAAAGTAGAAAGTTGTGCAAGTTGGTGGAGCATGGGGCCTCCCACCACCTGAATTTGTGTGACATAGTAACAGTAAATGCAACGCAAACGCAAGCGCAAACGGTTACACACATGGTGACACAAACGTAAATGGTAACGCAAACAGTAATAGAAATGCAAGGGCAAAGTGATGTCAAAGCTAATAGTGAGGAAATGGAGATGCAAATGGAAGTGCATACGGAACGCAACTGGTAACACGCACATTCACAGTACTGCAATTGGAAATGCAAATGCTAATGGTAACAGAAACAGTAACGCCAAAGCAGACAGAAACGTAAATGCAAGCACATACAGAAATGCAAACCATAATGTGCACGGACACGGTACCACAACTGTAAATACAAATGGTAACAGTAACAGCAAGAATAACGCCAAAGGAAACAGATACGGAAACACAAACCAAGTGCATAAGGAAACGCAAACCATAACACATACGGTCGCAGTACCGCAGTTGTAAACACAAATGGTAATGGTAACAGCAACAATAATGCCAAAGGAAAGAGAAATGTAAACACAAGTGCATACAGAAATGCAAACCGTTACGCACACGGGCATGGCACCGCAATTGTAAATGCAAATGGTAACAGTAACAGCAACAATAAAGCCAAAGCAAACAGAAATGGAAGCACGTATAAAAATGCAAACCGTAATGCGCACAGTCGTGGAACCACAATTGTAAATGCAAATGGTAACAGTAACAGCAACAATAAAGAACAAAGTAAACAGAAACACAAACACAAATGCAAATGTGTACGGAAATGCAAACCGTAACGGGCACGGTACTGCAATTGTTAATGCAAATGGTAACGGTAACAGCAACAATAACACCAAATGAAACAGAAATAGAAATGAAAGCACAAATGAAAACGCAAACCATAATGCACATGGTGATGTAGACAGGAACGGTGATGAGAACGGAAATGGAAGCACAACTGAAAATGCTAACCAGCACAGTAATGAAGGGGCACACCCTTCTTTTCCCAAAAAACTGCATTAAAAACACAGTGAAAACAAAGAATGTATGCATAATAACTGACCTCAGAGCAGAAAATTAGGACTTGGAATACTAAATTGCTTATATCTCAGGAACCATACAACACAGAAAAAAAATTAAAATCTGGTATGAATTATGACTATCCTGGCTAGTTTTGGACTCAGCCCCAATTTGGGGGGCTGAGCATTTTTGAGACGAAAAGTCCGTATCTCGCACCTTTTCTGAGATATGGACCCTGAAACATGCGACGGACACCATAATGTTATTCTATGGGAAAAAGTGTCAACTTCAGAGTAGTGTCACTTTTCCCCCCTGTAATATTATTTCACCAAACCACAAAAAGGCACATCTGTGGGATGTTGGCTTTCTTCCCTCCAAATTTTAGCCCAAAAGACTAAACTATTATTTTGCAGCAGGGCGGCAAAGAATTCCTCTAATGCGACGGACGCCACAATGTTATCCTACGGGAAAAAGTATCAACTTCATAGTGCTGTAACTTTGCCACCCTGTAATATTTTTGGACCAAACTACAAAAAGGCAAATCTGTGTGATGTTGCATTTCTTCTTTCCAAACGTCAAGCAAAAAGACCAAACTGTTTCTGAGATATTCAATGTCAAAGATTAGTAAAATTTCACTAGCTATTCCATTATAAAAAATCTGGCCATCTTGTCCCTATTTTGCTATCAAAGATTACGATCAAAGAATTTGCAGACTCACGATCTAAGAATTTGTAGGCTCACAAACAAAGAATTAAAAACCTTATAAATCAAAAAATTGAAGGAACTGCAGTAAACCACCACCATGGTTCATAGAAATATAGAAACATAGAATCTGATGGCAGATAAGGACCGTTTGGCCCACCCAGTCTGCCCATTTCCCTACCTAATGGATAAGCTGCAGATCCTTGAATTCAACCACTGTTTTTGACTCCACAACCTTCTCTGGAAGGAAGTTCCATGCATCCACAACTCTCTCTGTGAAAAAATACTTCCTTACATTACCTCTGAGCTGCCCCCATCTTCAAATTGTGTCCCCTTGTTCTTGCACACTTTTTTTTTTTTGAAAGATGCTACCCTCTTGGACTTTGTTGATTCCCTTGAGGTACTTGAAAGTTTCTATCATGTCCCCCCTCTACCTCCTTTCCTCGAGGCTATACATATTAAGCTCCTTTAGTCTCTCTTTATATGTCTTCCGGTGCAGACTCTGCACCATTTTAGTGCCCTCCTCTGGACAGCTTCCATCCTGTCTATGTCCTTGCAGAGACTGGGTCTCCAGAACTGCACACAGTACTCCAGATGGGGTCTCACCACCTGTCTGTACAGAGGGATAACAACTTCCTGTTTTCTACTGGTGATGCCTCTCCCTATGCATCCCAGTATCCCCCCAGCCCTCCTTACTGCCCTCTCACATTGCTTGCCCACCTTTAAGTCATCTGATATGACTACCCCCAGGTCCCTTTCCATTTTTGTTGTTGTTAGTATCTCACCCCCCCATTGTATACTCTTCCCCTGGATTTTTGCTTCCCAGGTGCATTACCTTGCACTTCTTAGCATTGAATCTAAGCTGCCATACATTTGACCATTCCTCTAACCTTGGCTAAGTCCCTTCTCATCCTTTCCACCCCACCTTGTGCATCAGCTTTGTTGCAGATCTTTGTGTCATCTGCAAAGAGACATACTTTTCCTTCCAGTCCCTCTGCAATGTTGCTTATAAAGACATTGAAGAGGACTGATCCTAATACTGAACCCTGTGGTACCCACTAGTAACCCCCTTTTCTTCAGAGTGGACTCCATTTACTATTATCCTCGATGTCCTATTCTCCAGCCAATTCTTTACCCAGGCTGTCATCTTGGGACCCACTCCCAGGCTGGCTAACTTGTATATTAATCTTTTGTGTGGGACTGTGTCAAATGCCTTGCTAAAGTTTAGGTAGGTCATGTCCACGGCCCCTCCCTGATCTACTGCTTTGGTCACCCAGTCAAAGAAATCTATTAGATTCATCTGGCATGACCTTCCCACTGTGAATCCATGCTGTGTTGGGTCCTGTGCCCCTCTGGCCTCTAGGTACTCAACAATTCTTTCCTTCAGAAGTGATTCCATCATTGTCCCTATCACTGAGGTTAAACTAACAAGTCTGTAGTTTCCTGCTTCTGCCCTGCTCCCACATTTGTGAAGGGGAATCACATCTGCCCTCCTCCAGTCCTCAGGTACCACCCCATCCTCCCATGATTTGTTAAAGAGGGTAGTCAGTGGTGTCACTAGTTCTACCCTTAGTTCTTTTAGAATTCTGGGATGAATCCCATCAGGCCCCATTGCTTTGTCCACCTTCAGTTTTAAGAGTTCTTTCAGAACCCTTTCTTCTGTAAATGGGCCGGTATCAACTTTTGTATCCAGAGTGTTTGTATTGTTTGTTTTAGGTTCCTCCCCCTCTTCATTTGTAAATACTGAGCAAAAATAGTTGTTTAGTATCTCTGCCTTTTCACAGTCACCCTCTGCCCACCCCACCTCCCCTTTATTAAGCCTCACTTTCCTTCCCTTCATCTTCCTTTGCTCCCTGATGTACCTAAAAAAGGTTTTATCCCCCTTCTTAACTGAGTTGGCTATCTTTTCCTCGGTTCAGGCCTTTGCTGTTCTGACTGCCTTCCCAGCTTCCTTTTGCTTTAACTGATACAATTCTCCATCCTGCGCCTTCTGTGATTCTTTGTACTTTCTGAATGCTTTCTTTTTCTCTTGAACCTTCACTGCCATCTCCTTTGAGAACCATAGTGGTTTCTTACATTGTTTTGTTTATTTGCTTCACACAAAGGCTTGTTACCTCTGTGATGGCAGTTTTTAGTATTCCCCATTGTTCTTCCACCCCTCCTTCCTGCCCATTTGCTAGTGCATTCCTTAGGCACTCACCCATTTTGGCAAAGTCAGCCCTCCTGAAGTCCAGTACTTTTGCCTTTGTATGGCTTGACTTTATTGCTGTTTATTGTGAACCATACTGTTTGATGGTCACTAGTTTCCAGATGGCTACCCACTTCTACATCTGTGATCCTCTCTCCATCTCCATTTGAGAGAACCAGGTCTAAGATTGCTCCCTCTTGAGTGGGTTCCAATACTAGTTGTCTAAGGCATGCCCCCTGTAGGGCATCTAGAATAACCACACTCTTAGAAGTGGCTGCTGTGACTGCACTCCAGTTAACATCTGGCATATTCAGATCACCCATCAGCAATATCTCCCCTTTTTCTGCTATTCTAAGTATACTTTCTATCATTTCCTTGTCCATTTCCTCCCCCTGAGAGGGGGGTCTGTATACAGCCCCTGTGCGGATTGTGGTGCCATTGCCTGTCTTCAAATTGACCCACAGTGCTTCTTCTCCTCCTCCCTGTTTACCCTTTTGTTCTGTTGCTTTTATTCCTTCCCTTATGTAGACAACTCCTCCTCCTCTTCTTTTACACTCCCTGTCCCTCCTGTAGATAGTGTATCCTGGTATGTTTATGTCCCAGTCATGGTTCTGTGTGTACCATGTTTCTGTGACTGCCACGATATTCAGAAGTCCCTCTTCCATTAAGACCACTAATTCAGGAAGCTTATTACCCAGACTACAGGCATTGGTACTCATTGCTCTCCATTTTTTGATGGCTTTACCTTCTGTAGCAGCATCCCCCACTGACCTTTCTACCTTGGTCTTTTTCTCTTTTAGTACCCTGTTTTGTAGGGGGAGGCTGGGATTTTCCTGCTGCTTATCAGTGCCTCCCCCCTTGACTAGTTTAAAAGCTTGCCAATGAAGTATTTAAACCAATTGCTCAAAAGACTTGCTCCCTTCCTGGATAGATGTAGACCATCCTGTCAGTATAGGCTGGTGTCCCTCCAGGTGGAGCCCCAGTCCCCAATGAAGCCAAACCCCTTTGCTCCACACCATTTTTTCAACCATTCATTAAACTGCATGGTGCAAAGTACCCTCACCTCACCCATGCCACTGACAGGCTACACCTCTGAGAAGGATACTATGTGTGCTACTTGTCTTAGGCCCCTCCCCAACTCTATAAAGTCCTTCTGCACTGCTCTAATCTCATGATGAACCAAGTCATTTGTCCCTAAGTGGACAATGACATCCAGCTCAGACTCCCGTGCAACTGTTCTCATGATCCTAAGGATGCACTTACTGTCCCTCCAAGCCATGGCACCAGGCAGGCACTTTACTTCAGTTTTCCCTGCTCCCCCCATTCTATCCCCCTAATAATTGAGTCCCCCAACAGGAGCTGCTTCCTTTCCCTGTGGTGTCCTCTGCCTCCTTCCTGAGGGCCTCCCTTGTGACAGTAGTCTGCAACCTCCTTAGTTTCCCCTGCTGGTGCATCCATAGGGGAACTATGCTCCCCCAGAATGGTGTATGGATTGTGGAGAGGAACAACTGACTGGGTGTGCCTCTGTTCCACCACCCTTACCCTCCCTGATCCCACTGTGGTCCAACTGCTGTGCTTTCTTCACAACCTCTGAGGTAGTTATGGTGGCTGTGGTGCTTCCTGGATGGGGGAGGTTCCCTTACTACTGTCCAGTGTGACCTGAAGATGGGCAACTTCCTCCCTCAGGGCAGAGAGTTGTCTGCAGACAGGGCAGCATCTCAGCCTCCAGAAAGACTCCTGGAAGACTGCTGCCCCACAGCCATTACATTGCACTACTCCCCACATGTCTGTCTACCTTGTTTATTTTTTTTGTGTGTGTATGATTGGTTTGTTATATAGAAATATATATATATATATATATATATATATATATATATATATATATATATATATATATAATGTGTATGCTTATATTGTCAGTGCAGTGTGCTAGAGAGGATATGACAGTGAAATGCACCTTGCTTTCTTGAGGAAATGATGTCAGAACCCCAGGTATAAAGGAACTATTTCCAGGGGTGGGTGGGGTGAGGGTGGGAAGGGTTTGGGCCTAAACTGTGCCCTCACAAAACAATCAGCTAAAAAGCTCTGACCTACCACTGCGATGAGTGCCTTCCTGTCAGAAAGATGCCCAACACGACAATTTGACAGAGAAAATACCCTGTTTATCAAACAGAGAAAAATCCAAACATCCAAGTCAGACACAGGTAAACCTCCCCAGCCCCAAAACAGCCTGGTGACTTGTGCTCTGAAAGCAGTCAGCCCCAAAATAGGTCAGCTGTGCACAAGGACAGACACAGTAAACAGTATTCAGTCCCTGTGGGTTTAAACTCTTCCTGCACTGAAAATCTTAACAACTGTAACAAAAGTAAAGTAAGGTCCACCTCCCTCTGTTGATTGAAAGACTACCTTTTCTGATAATTCTAAGTTCCTTATTTCACCTTTCAGTAAGAAGTATCCTCCACCTGAAGAATATTAACTTTCCTAAGGAATCTGCTTCAAACCAAAGACAATTGTAAATTGTAAGGTTTGCCTCCCTCTGTTGTGAGCCCAACTCACTTTCTTGCAAATCCTAAGTCCAGTGTTGCAGCTTCCAGCAAGAGGTAGCTTCACCTGAAGAATATTAGGATATCTGATGAGCCTGCTAAAAATTCACTTGTTTATAGTACTGTTGTTATCAGGTCTGTAAGACTCTTCCAAAGTTATTGGCTGATAAGTAGCTGTGATGTAAGCACTTCCTGACACAGTCTGGCCTGGCCTTTTAAGGCACACAGAGATTAACAAAAGAAAAAACAGTTTCCACCCCCTGAAGCACTGTCTGGGTCAAATACACAGCCTGTAACCTGCTCTCACTTCAGGACTTATCACAAATTCTTAGCCCAGTGAATAACTCACAGTATTACAAATATTGCAATGCAAACAGTCAGTCTCTAACTCCAATTAAGTCAGCTGTGCACAAGAACAGACACAGTAAACAGTATTCAGTCCCTGTGGGTTTAAACTTTTCCTGCACTGAAAATCTTAACAATTGTAACAAAAGTAAAGCAAGGTTCACCTCCCTCTGTTGATTGAAAGACTGCCTTTTCTGATAATTCTAAGTTCCTTATTTAACCTTTCAGTTAGAAGTATCCTCCACCTGAAGAATATTAACTTTCCTAAGGAATCTGCTTCAAACCAAAGACAATTGTACATTGTAAGGTTAACCTCCCTCTGTTATGAGCACAGCTCGCTTTCTTGCAAATCCTAAGTCCAGTGTTGCAGCTTCCAGCCAGAGGTAGCTTCACCTGAAGACTATTAGGTTATCAGTTATTAGGTTAGGTTTGACAGAACGAAGCCCCCTGATTAAAACCCACCCTCATTTTCATACTGGATTTCATTCTGGAATATAGGAAAGTCAAGAAGGCAATGCCCATATAAGCTTTCCCCACTATTCAGTTGTGGCAACCTAAGTCACCAACTTCATTTAGATATCCATCTATACTACTTTTAAAAACCTCAATATTCTCTGCATCTACCAAATCCTGCGTTAATCTATTCCACATCCTTATTGCTCTATTTTTAAACCCATTTCTTCTTACATCTGTCCTACATACTGTTTCTTTCAACTGTTTATTATGACCTCTCAATTGATATTTTTGATCCTTAAATTCCATCTCCAACTCTTTCCATATACTCTCATCCGTTAAGATTTTACATATCAGCAGCATATCTCCCCTCTCTCTCCCCTATTTCTTAGAGTCCACAAACCCAACATCCTCACCCTCCCTTCATAATCCAATGCCTCACAACCTAAAATCATCCTTGTGTATGTCCTCTGTGGCCTCTCCACCATTTTAACATCCTTAACTAAGTATGGACTCCATACCATTGAGCAATAATCCAATAGAGGCCTCACCATGGTCTTATGCAACAACATCAGGACCTCCCTACTTCTAGAGTGGAAACCTCTCCTAATGCTATTTTCCAAAAACATAGCCTTGTTTGATATGTTTCTGCACTGTAACTCATTTTTCAAATCTCCTTGGATACAGGTTCCTAGATCCCTCTCACAGTTAGATACTTTTAGTTTTATACTCCTCATATAATAATCTTGGTGAATATTTTTCTTCCCCAAGTGCATTAAACTGCATTTTTTCTTCATAAAATGTCATTCCATTTACATTTGCCCATTCCAAAATTTGTATTATATCAATTCCAAATGTCAACCTTTCATCAAAAGTATCTACTATTCCTCCAATTTTTACATCATCTGCAAATTTGACCAAACTTATTCCCACTTCCTATATCCAAATCACTAAAAACAAACTAAACAACAATGGTCCTAAGACCAATCCATGTGGAACACTGCTCCCCACCCCTTGAGGTTCAGAAAACACACCCCTAGTTCTTACTTGTTGCTTCCTGTTTGTCAACCACTGTTTTACCCAATTGGCAATACTAAGATCTATCTCCAGTTTAATCATTTGTTCAATGATCTTTTTATGGGGGGACAGTGTCAAACGCTCAACTAAAATCCAGCCACACCACATCCACACTTTTTTCTTCATTCACCCATTTATGTATTTTTTCATAAAAAATAGTGAGATTTGTCTCACATGACCTTCCTGTGACAAATCCATGCTGAGACTGATCCATTTTCCCTTGTTTGTTATACTGTCTCTTATTGCCTCACTGATAATACCCTCAATTATCTTCCCAACCTCCGACGTCAGACTAACAGGTCTGTAATTCACTGCCTGATCACTTTTTCCCTTTTTGTAAATTGGCACCACATATGCCCTTCTTCATTCCTCTGGCACCACACCCTCAGCCAATGACCTTTGTCCCAGTAAGGTTATGACAGTTACCAGCTCATGTCTCAACTCTTTTAACATAAATGGGTGTATGTCATGTGGACCTGCCGCTTTATCCCCTTTTAACCCTTTAATTTTTTTTATCACTTTTTCTTTTGTTATTATTTTTTTGGGATCAATATTTCCCTCTTCTTCCAGCCTGATTTCCAAACCAGTATTTTGCACCTTATATACAGAACCAAAACATTTGACCAATTAATTTGCCATCTCCAGTGGTTTTGACACTGTCTTTCCATTAACTAATAATGGGCCCACCATATTACTTCCAGCTCTCTGTCTATTTACATAGGCAAAAAAAAACTTTTTGTGTTCTCATTTGTTGCCAGTCTCATTTCAAACTGCTTTTTTGCTTTCTTGATTTCATTCTTCAACTTCCTTAATATTTTTTATACCTATCCTTATTTAACAGTGTCCTATCCTTTTTCATCCTCCTGAAACAGCCCTTCTTTTTCCTACACAGTTTAATTATATATTTGTTAGTCATGTTTTTTTCCCCTTTATGATTATAAACTCTTTTATGTGGAATAAACTTTTCCTTGATCATGTTTAGCTTTTCCAGGAATAATTCCCATGCTTTCTCAATATCATTCCTTTCCACCATGCATTCCCAATCAATATTTATTAGTGCCTCTCTCATTGCCCTATAATCCCCTTTTTTATATAAATACTGGATAGTATTTTCCTTTACCAACTCCATTTCCCAATCTAATTTAAATGATACAGACTTATGATCACTCATCCCTACCTTTGGCTGAATGGCTTCTTGTTTAACAATATCACATCTGTTTGTGAGAATGACATCCAATATATTTTCACCCCAGCTGCTTCCTGTATACACTGCTGAATACTCACTGCCATCAACCTTTCATGGAATCTACTTGAAATACTATTACCTTTCTGATATTCACCCTATCTAATTTCTCACATATTTAGATCGCCTATCATAACCACGTCAGTATCTTCTGCCAACCCAATTATACACTCCAAAAAAGCATCCTTCTCTACTATATCTGTGTCTGGTGCTCTATAAAATACTGATAATCTACATTTTTTCCCATTATTCCCAACAGTTCTATTGTTAATATTTCAGCTTTCCCCAACTCCCCTATTTCCTCTGTTTTCCTAATCTCCAGATCTTCCCTAACAAAGAGAGCAACTCCTCCCCTCTTCTTTCCCTTCTATTTTTGCTAATCAATTTATACCTTGGTAGGTTCTGGGACCAACCATTTTCATTTTTCCACCAAGTTTCTACAACTCCTACCACATCCAACTCCATCTGTTTAACTATAATTTCCAGTTCTGAGCTACATGTCTCATTTAAACTCCTTGCATTAAAAAAAAAACATTCCCCTTAAGGCCTTCTTCCTTCTAACTTTCTTTCTGTTTTCCACTTTTATCCTTCTTTGTCCTTTGTTCGTCCCTCTGCCATTTAGTTTAAACTAATTTCAATTTATTTTTTAAACTTATCCCCAAAACCCTACTACCCCTAAAATTTAAATGGAGTCCATCCTTACAAAACAAATTGTTCCTGTTGTTAAATGTTTTCCAACTCCTAATGAATCTATAACTACTTAAGTCAGCCTATTGCAGCAACTATTCATTTATCAAAGCTATTCTTTTTTGTTTATAAACTGTAGCTCTAGGCTCCGGTAATATTTCTGAGATCAAAATCTCACTCCCCTTTTCTTTAATTTTTCAACTAATTTCTTGTAATCTTTCTGCATTTCTGGCAAGGTCTTTTTTGCTATATCATTTATGACCATGTGAATAACAGCTATAGGCTTTCCCCAGCTTTTTAAAAAATATTATCTACCAGACCATACAAATCCAAAACCCCTGCACCTGAGAAAATGCTCACCATCCTATTCTTTTTGTCATTCCTACAAATATACTGGTCTGTATATTTTATGATTGAATCCCCTATAACCACCATCTGTCTCTCTGCTGATACCCCAATTTCCTCATACATTTCTTCACTCACTCCTCCCTCACCATCCTCCCCCAAGGCCTCATACCTGTTTCTTACTGATATTCCCTCATAACTTAAGTCTTCTCCCCCATTTTCATTCTCTAGGCGTACATTACCCTCTTCTCCCTTCTTTTCATTTAATCTATTTACATCCTGTTCTACTCTAATATATCCTGGGACTGACTGTAGAGGACTGGCTCCCCTTCTTTTCTTTTTTCTTTTTCTATTTCCTCTCTTAGCCACTGTAGTATTTTTTTGTTCGTCTTTGTTTATCTCTCTTTTTCCTATAGCAGTTTTTAACCCAGCACTATCCCTACCCGCCTCATTCTTATTAAAACTAGACATGATTTTCAATCTCTCAGTGAGTTCCATCTGACTTCTTTCCAGTGCTTTCAGCTTCTCAGTGATTCTACTTAAATTTTCACACAGTTCTTTATTTGTCTCACACTTTTTACACTTAAATGAGTCATAATCCACCCCAGCTCAGCCACTATAAACATTAAACAGCTATCACAACATACCATCAGATCCCCCTCTGTTGTTAGTAAGGAAGACCTGTCTCTCTGTCTGTTTCCACCCAACAACTCCATATTCCTTTACCAACTATAAATGTACCTTAACCATTTTTCAGCAGTCAATCTCTTCCCCTTTTCCCCTCTCCCCACTAACATGCAAACACGTGCACATATGTGCATGTCTCCATGCGTCTCAGCATGCTGAGGTGCACTGCTCATGTGAGCATCCAATTTTAATTGCCCAGAACCCAGAAGTTTCAAGGGTTCTCACTCCCCACTCTACAGCTGTGTCCTATTCAGGGCAATTTAAAAAGAGTGCTACTTGCTCTAACAAACATCTCCCCAATGATAAAAGAAACATGCCTACTTTCAGACACACTCCCTGATATAGCACAACAGGTTTTTACTGTATCCAATCCCCTCTGCAAGGCACATCAAGGGTCTAACAAATGGAATGTAACAGTAGGGATACACCTAATGTTGTTGTCTGAAGCCCAGCAAAAACTCCAGTAATCACAACACCACATGCTCAGAGCACCTTTTCCAGCGCCTGACACCCTGTCCCACCACTATTGGTGGTCTCACAGTTCAAGCAGTTGCCTTGAAAGAGCCACTCACGTGAGCATCTGATTTTAACTGCCCAGAACCCAGAAGTTTCAAGGGTTCTCACTCCCCACACTACAGCTGTGTCCTATTCAGGGCAATTTAAAAAGAGAGCTACTTACTCTAACAGACATCTCCCCAATGATAAAAGAAATGTGCCTACTTTCAGACACGCTCCCTGCTATAGTACAACAGGTTTTTACTGTATACAATCCTCTCTGCAAGGCACATTGAGGGTCTAACAAATGGAATGTAACAGTAGGGATACAGCTAACATTGATATCTGAAGCCCAACAGAAACTCCAGTAATCACAACACTACATGCTCACACCTTTCTAGGACACCACTGGGCTGAGAAAATAGATTTTTAAATTGGGCCATCTCTTCCCTCAATCGTGATGCATGATTGTGATCAAAGAATCTCACGATCAAATAATTTGCAGGCTCACGATCAAATAATTTGCAGGCTCATGAACAAAGAATTTCAAAATATTATAAAACAAACAATTGAAGGAATTTCTGTAAACCACCACCATGGTTCGACAGAATGAAGCCTCCTGAGTAAAACCCACCCTCATTCAACTTCTTAGGACACCCCTGGGCTGAGAAAGTAGATTTTTAAATCTGGTCATCTTGTCCTTCACTCACGATGCACGATCGCGATCAAAGAATCTCATGATCAAAGAATTTGCAGGCTCACGATGAAAGAAATTGCACACTCATGATCAAAGAATAAAAAATGGTGAAACATGAATATTTCACTGATTTGAAGTGAACCAACACCATGCCTCAATAGAACGAACCCTCCTGAGAAAAACCCACCCTCATTTGTGTCCCGAGCCCACCCCTGAGCTGAGATATTTGTGTTTTTAGGTCATGATGCAAGATCGCAATTAAAGAATCTCACTATCAAAGAATTTGCAAGCTTGCAATCAAAGATTGTTAGCGAGCCATGAATTAAGATTTTAAAAGTTTATAACTCTATTTTTTGACTGATTTGAATGAAACCAAAGGCATGACTCAATTGATCAGAGGTCCTGAGTAAAACCCATCCAAGTTTTACTTCAGAAGTGACCCCGAGCCGAGATATTTGTGTTTTTCTGATCGGAAATTTAAAAACAAAATGGCGGACCTCATGATCAAAGAATTTTGAAAATCCTCGGGGACAAAGATTCTTGAACTTCAAGGCTGCAAATTCTTTGATTGCCAGGTGGGACCAGATGGCCAGAACCCCATTCTTTGTTTGCAAAACATACATATAAATTTTCCCATTGACTTATAATGTGAACTTAAAAGTAACATAACTTTTGAATGCCTATATATTTTTTTACCAAACAAAAAGCAGCATGTTCAGCCACCAAAGCTCATTCAAACAAGCCCTATCAGAGACCAGCACACCACATGACAGCTGTGCAGGGCCATGTCCAAAATCCCAAAACTGCCTCCAAAAATGAATAATTTTTTATTTTTCAGCACTTTCGCATGGAAAGACCTTAAGTCTGACTGGAACACAATTTGGCAGGTCAAGAGATCTAAAATGCCCCACCAAATGTACCAAATTTCAGGAAAATCCATTGAATGGGTCCAATGTTATTAACACACAAAATTTTGACTTTAGTATGTAACTGACCACTGAACCTTAACTATAGTGGCACTACTGCACCACTATAATATATATTTATCCATATCTACAGATATATATATATATATAGATATAGAGATATATATTCATATTAAAAACTCCATTTAATGCATCAGTTAGGATTGTTCCACAGTGACAAAAGCAAGGAAATTCAATGTTAGGATTCCCACCCTCCTTGCACCCCACCTCCACCCCTGCCTTCACCAACAGGCATCGGTGTGTGCATTGGGGTCATCGGTCCTAACTCTTACCCCATCTCATGTGCAATCAAGCTGAGGTGGGGCAGTATAGGAGAATGGGGTGAGAGTCAGGACCAATGGCCCCAATGCACACCCCAATGCCTTCTTGGTGGGTGCAGGGTGGCTGTGGGGTGCAAGGGGGTTAGAAACCTAACATCAAATTTCCTCACTTTTGTCGCTGTGGAACAAGCCTAACCGATGCATTAAATGGAGTTTTTTGACATGAATTTCCCTTCTTCTGGAGAATGTGCACTATAAATAGTGAAGTAACAGCAATGCAAACACAAGCGCAAATGCTAACGCACATGGTGACATAAATGTAAACGGTAATGGAAATGGTAATACAAGCACAAATGTTAATGAAAACAGAAATGCAAATGGAAACGCAAACCGTAATGCACACAAGCATGGTAACATAATTGGAAATGCAGACAGACACAGTAACAGCAACAGTGACACCAAAGGAAATGCAAACAGAAATACAAACACAAATGGAAATGCACACAGTGACACAAAAGGAAACGCAAACAAAAACAGTAATGGAAATGCAAATGTTAACAGTTGTGCAAATGCAAGCACAAACAAAAATGCAAAGGGTAATGCACATGGAGGTGTAGAAGAGAACAGTAATGCAAACAGAAATGCAAACACGTATGGAAACACAAATGGTAATGCGCACGGTCACAATATGGCAATAGGAAACACAAATGCTAATGGTAACAGCAACAATGATGCCAAAGGAAACACAAAGGCAAATGGAAGTGCTTACACAAATGCAAATGGTAATGCACATGGCGATGCAAAATGAAATGCAAACAAAACCAGTAATGGAAATGAAATGTTAACAGTAACGCAAATGCAAGCACAAACAAAAATACAAAGGGTAATGCACACGGTTGCGTAGACAGGAATGGTAATGCAAACAGAAATGGAAACACAAGCACGTATGGAAATGCAACTGGTAACGTGCACGTCATGGTACCACAATAGGAAATGCAAATGCTAATGGTAGCAGCAACGATGATGCCAAAGGAAATGCAAATGTAAGGGCATCTGCAAACACAAATGGTATGCACATGGTGACACAAAACAAAACACAAACAAAAACAGTGATGGGAATGCAAATGTTAACAGTAACACAAATGCAAGCGCAAACAAAAACCAAAAGGGTAACGCACACGGTGGAATATACTGGGAACAGTAACACAAATGGAAATGCAAGCACATATAGAAATGCAAATGATAACATGCACGGTCAAGGTACCACAATACGAAATCCAAATGCTAACAGTAACAGCAATGCTGACACCAAAGAAAATGCAAACACAAATGGAAGCACATACGCAAACACAAATGGTAATGCACACGGTGACACAAAATGAAATGCAAACAGAAACAGTCATGGAAATGCAAATGGTAACAGTAATTGCAAATGCAAGTGCAAACAAAAAAGCAAAGGGTAACACACATGGTGGCTTAGATGGGAACGCTAATGCAAATGGTTACGGAAATGCAAGTGGGAACGCTAACTGTGACAGTAATGAAAGTGCACACCCTTTCTTTCACCAACAGTTGCATAGAGAAACACAGTGAATACAAAGAATGCATGCATAATAATGGGCCTCAGAGCGGAAAACGAGCACTTGGAATACTAAATTGCTTATATCTCAGGAACCGTACCATATAGGAAAAAAATTTAAATTTCAAATAAATTATTACTTTCCTGGCTAGTTTTGCACTTAGCCCCTAGCAGGGGACTAAAGGGGCTAAGCATTTCTCTGACAAAAAGTCTGTATCTCGAAGCGTTTCCAAGATAAGGGCCCCAAAAGTCATGGTGGATGCCACAATTTTAGTCTATGAGAAAAAGCTTCAGCTTTGGAGCACTGTAACTTTCCTTCCATGAAATATTTTGTCACCAAACCACCAGAAGGCATATCTGTGGGATGTTGGCTTTTGTCCCACCAAATTTCAGCCCAAAAGACCAAATTGTTGACTTGCAGCAGGGTGGCAAAGAATTCTTATTATTTTGGGCGTAGTGTCACAAAACAGTGTTGCAAATCACAATGCTTTCACAAATGAAATCATGAAAGTGTCATGAGTGCGACACTACTTTTTACAAAAATTTCAGAAACATATTTCTGGGGTGTTTAACCCCCCAAAAAAGACATGGCTAGCATACACAGGGTCCGACTAGGTGAACACAAAAATAATTGTGTCCCTAGAGAGTCCCAAATTTAAATGCCAAGCATTTCTGTGACCACTAACTGAAAAAAAAAATGGCTGACTCGTGACACTACAGGGGTCATTTGCGACACTAAAAACTGCATTTGCAACACTGTTGAACTTTTTGTTAACTTTCCCAATTGACTATAACAGGAAACTTGTTTTTTGAATAACTTTTGAACCGTTTAATATTTTTTCATGAAATCTTTGAAAAGGCACATCGGAGACCTCAGCCACATGTTTCCTGAAGTTTTACATACCAGTCGCGCAAACTGTGTGACCTGTAGTTGTGAGCAAAGAATGCGCAAAAAAGCATTAATGTGCTACAGAACGTGGCTTTATAACTCCACAACCGTATGTCCGACTGTTATGGAACTTGTCAGATCCGGAGATCTATTGTACTGTTCTGTGCCTACTAAATTTCAGGCAAATCCATAATACAGTGGCAAAGTTATTAAGATGCAAAATTTCACATTTTAATCTTAAATGGGGCTCTCAACCCTAACTATAGTGGCACTATATATATATATATATATATATATATATATATATATATATATATATATATATATATATATATATATATATATATATATATATATAATAGTAACGGTAGTGCCATTATAGTTAGGGTTGAGTACCCCATTTAAGGTTAAATCTGAAATTTGGCAGTTTCATAACTTTGCCACTGTATGACGGATTTGCCTGTAATTTGGAAAGCACGGTTTGGTACCACAGATCTCTGGACCACCCAAGTTTTGTAATGGTTGGTTATATGGTCGTGTAGCTATAGAGTGCCAAAAAATGCATAAAGTACAGGTTTTTGTGTGTTTCTTTGCTCATGCCTACAGGTTGCACGGTTTGCACGACTGGTGTGAAACCTTCAGGGAACATGCAGCCAAGGTCCTTGATGTGCCTTTCAAACATTTTGTGAAAAAATATTAAACTGTTCAAAAGTTATTTTAAAAAAAACTGTTTCCCATTACAGTCTATGGGAAAAGTTAACAAAATATTCAAAAGTGTCGCAGATGCAATTTTTACTTTCGCAAATTACCCTTGTAGTGTCACAAATCAGCCATCTTGTTTTCAGTTGGTGGTAAGAGAAATGCTTGGCATTTAAATCTGGGACCCTCTAGAGACACAATTATTATTGTGTTCACCTAGTCAAGCCCTGAGGATGCTAGCCATGTCTTTTTTGGTTTACCTATAGCGCTTCGACAGCACTAGTGCCGACATCCCCTTCAGCGACAGCTACAATGCCGACCTGTCGACATTTATATTCACGACAAAAACTCAGTTTAATGCATCAGTTAGGGTTGCTCCACAGTGACAATAGTGAGGAAATTCGGTGTTAGGGTTACCAACCCTTGCACCCCATGCTCGCCTCGCCTTGCCCCACCAACAGGCATCGGGGTGCGTGTTGGGGTCATCGGCCCTAACTCTCACCCCATTCCATAGGTAAATAAGCTGAGGTGGTGCAGCACAGGGGAATGGGGTGAGAGTTAGGCTCAATGGCCCCAATGCACACCCCAATGCCTGTTGGTGGGGGAAAGTTGGGCGTAGGATGCAAGGGGTTGTAACCCTAACACCAAATTTCCTCACTTTTGTCACTGTGGAACAACCCTAACTGATGCATTAAAAGGATTTTTTGCCATGAATATTTAAATAAATATATATATATATATATATAGAGAGAGAGAGAGAGAGAGAGAGAGAGAGAGATAGAGATAGATATATGGTATATAATTGTGGTTATGCCTGTATATTAGGGTTGAAGAGGCACAGACCAGAGTTTGTGCCAAGATCTCTGGATCCTGTAAATTTGATTCTGTTTGGTCTGGGGGTAAGGGGATACAGAGGTGGAAATATGGCTAATGTTCACATTTTTTAAGACTTATTTTTCTCACCTGTAATTCAAAATGGCTTTAATTTGAAACCTGAAACCTTCAGGACTGATAGAGTTTGGCCCAAGGTGCATTCCTTTGCTATTTTTGGGTTCCTAGGTTGAGCCTAGTCTTCAATATTTAAAGAATAGGGTTCAGTTTTTCTGAGAATGGTCATTATTTTTTTCAGATAACTGTATTTTGTCAAAAGCATGTTGTGATGGTTACTCTGAGTCCATCACAACATGCTTTCATAAAGCTTGGTAGCATGAAACACTAAACTTTTGTTTAGTGCACCACATTCACAGGAGTCTGGGCCACATCAGCAAACATAAAGTGAACTTACAAGCTCAAATGGGCAGATTGGGTGGGCCGTAGGCTCTTATCATCCACCACTGTCTATGCATCTATGTAAAGGCCCTACTTCCTAGCTTGATGTGGCTGATGTGGTGGCCATTACGTCCACTTACAGAGAGCCTGCATGGGTGAAGTTGCAATCTCTGCCTAGCATAAAATTTTGAGGCTTTTGTGCACTTTGCAAAATTTTTTCCAAACGCGAAATTTCACCCATGAATGGTGGAATTTCCCAGTTACATGGGTATAGTTTACTGTTGTGCAGCAATATTTATTCATTTATTTTTTTGCTATTTCTTTCTACACCCCCTGGCCCTGGTCAGCTCCTCGTCTGGCTGCCATCCCATTGTTTCTGCTCCATCAGGCCCTGGCTCCCTATAACTCCTACAGCTCACCCTCCATGGCATGGCAGCAGGGACTCCCTACTCACCCACTGATTAGGACTCAGTTCAGGGGTGCTGCCTCCGGAGATGGAGCATCAGGGACAACCATCAAGCCGCAATGACCAGCCACCAGGATCTTTTTCCTAGTTTTCTCCCCTTACAGCAGCTCAGCATGCAATGATGCCTGTGCCTGCCAAGCATCTGCCGTGCTCTTGCCCATGTTCTTGTGGCAGCGTACCGACAAGCCCCAGCCTCTGTCAGGGGTCAGGTGTGTGCTGACCACAGATCACCCCCCTTCCCGGAGATGGAGAGCAGTCCGTTGGATGCTTGATCCATCTTCTCCCTTCTGACCCCCAGTGGCCCATGCTCATACCTGAATGCTGGTCACTGATGTGGTGAGAGGTGTGGTGTCCAGCACCTCTGCCCTCAGTGTCACCGGGCCAGCTTGACCAGCAATATTTAAACATTTTAGCACTTGTGTTTGCAGGATACTGTGCTGTTTGGACCCCCCACCATCCCAATATTGCCCATACCTTTATGCACAGGACCTGGTGGATAGTATCCCTCCCTCCCTCCCTTTCCTATCCCGATGATGCCCATACTGTACATTAATAAGCAGGTCCCTGACCAGGTGTTATAGTATCTGTCCCACCCTGATCCTGATGTTGCCCATAGTGATAATGAATGTGCAAGTCCCTGACCTGATTTTATAGTACCCCTCCACCCTGATCCCGATGTTGCCCATAGTGATAATTAAGGGCAAGACCCCGACCAGTGTTATAGAGTCCCTCCCTCCACCCCAGCTTCCGACCATATGAAATATCAGTAAGAAGACCACCTGCCCCCTTCCCAATCCCTGATGCCTTTCCTTGTGTAAGATAAATAAAAAACAACCCAAACCTGGTGGTCTAGAGCACTCCACCCCCCCATCCCAGCAAGTTGTGGCCACAACCCCGCTCCCCCATCCCCAATTCTCATCCCCGAACTGGCAACTGGCACTGCTCTCCTCTCACCACCATGGCTGGCTGCCAACTGACATGTCAATGAGCACCTACTGTATAATACAGGACCATCTTGTATTATACAGTAGGCACTCACTGACATGTCAGTCGGCAGCAGCCCGTGGTGATGAGAGGAGGGCAGTGCTGCTTGCCAGCTTGGGGATTAGGACTGGGGAGGGGGAAGTGAATTGTGGGCACAATCTGCTGGGTTGGGGTGCACTAGACCACCAGACTTGGGTTATTTTTTGTTTTGTTTTTATCTTACACAAGGGAATTCATCAGGGATTGGGGAGGGAGTGGGAGGTCTTCTTACTGATATTTCAAAAGGGCGGAACTCGGGATGGGAGGGAGGGACTCTATAACACTGGATCGGGGATTTGCCTATTAATTATCACTATGGGCAACATCGGGATCGGGGTGGAAGGGATACTATAACACCCAGTCAGGGACTAGTGTATGCATTATCACTATGGACAATACAGGGATGGGGCTGGAGGGGTACTATAACACCGGGTCAGAGACTTGCATATTGATTTTCAGCATGGGCAACATTGGGGTCAGGGTGGGAGAGAGATTATAAAATGGGGTCAGGGACTTGCACATGCATTATCACTATGGCCAACACTGGAATTGGGGTGGGAGGGGTAGTATAACACCAGATTGGGGACCTGCTTATTAATTGTCATAATGGGCAACATCGGGATTGGGGAATGGGGGGCCCACTTTCCATGGTGCAAGGTGCTTGCATCAAACCCTTCTGTGCACCAGGTGCTTGTCTCATGGGAGAGGATGCCACAGGTGTGGGGACTTAGGTGCCAGGACTCCTCCTGTACCACAATCTGGTGCAGGGTCCCTGTCACACCGGGCTTTGGTGCAAGCTATTGCTTGCCGAAGCTTGCACCGATTTAAGCCTCTTTAGAGAATCTAGTCCATTGACTTTAATTAATTTACAAGTAAGGGCATTTTTAAAATTATACAGTATAAATTTGCACAGAGTCTAATTCATGGAGTCAGTTACCTGAGATTCCAAACTTTTTTGAAAATTTGGATTTTTGGAATAGAAGTCCAACATTCCTAATTCAACCCTAAAGTGTTGGCTGCAGAATCAGAATGTTATTCTGATTCCAAATCTAATTACATATTAAAATCTCACTGCACTCTGTATAGACAGTAAAGGACTCTGTGTTAGCTAAGAAACAAGACCCTCCTTCCCCCACATTTGTGTCCCTTTTACCTTCAGACTGCTGCCGATGCTGGGGTCCTTCCATTGGCTTTGCACTTGCTGTGTGGTTTGTAGTCTGGAACCATACTGATGTGCTACTGATGCTGGTGGGACTGGTGGACTAGACTGGAGTCACTGAGGATCCACCAGCTTCTAAAGTAGTAGGAGTATGAGGCAGGCATCAATTTTCCAAAGATTCTCCCAGAAACTAAGCTCACCACTGACTACTAAATACCCATCTGCCTTCCAAGTTACCACCCCAACTAGATGCCAGCCTGGTCCTCCGAATGCACACCAATAGGAACCAATACTTAAGAAAAATTGCAATTTGATTGAGAGTCTGAGATAAAACAGCAGCCTTGTTACTGCCATCACTGACCTCTCTGAGTGCTCTAGGAATAAAATAACCAAGGGTGTGGCCAGCATGAATAAAACTGGTGGTTTCAGCTTGATGCTGTAATGTGTCTGGTGATAAAAATCTAGGGTTTTGTTCAGGTCACCCACTGCTTTAGTTATTTTTTCCTAGGTCACTCAGGGAGGAATCTGATGGCTGGGCTTGGGGATGTTGTTTTTTTATCTCAGATGCTCAATCAAACTGGAATTAGTATTTTCAGTATTACTTCTGATCAATCTGAGTCGAGTGGGCAATGTTGACTTCTATTTGGATTGAGGCAACTTGGCAGCAGAGTATATTGTGGTTGGTTGTGGGCATGGTTACTGGGAAGGGAAGTTTCTTTGGAGCATGGATGCATACCCTGGACTTCGACTTCTTTAGAAACACCGAATTTCGCAGGTGGAATTTCACAATTTCACACCCGCTAAATATTTCACGGAATGCTCTCATTTCATGAAATATTTTGTGCAGACAAATTACTGATTTTGTGGGAAGTTCGCCTGGAAAATTAAACTTAGGCCCATCTCTACTGCTAACTAAAAAACAGTGATGGGTTCGCACTCTATCCCACTGCTTGCAAAATTGCACTTAATCTATTTTAAATATAAACTGTTGGCAGGTCCACAGTCCTGTTGCTGGTATCACCCACCGCTGCACAAACAGCACTTTTGTATATCGTAATATGATACCCAGTGGCAAATGTTCTATTCTACTGCTGGTATTGTATTATGTCCCAACACCAGAGTTCACAACCATCAGTGCCGGTGTGAGTAATGTTGGTGACTTTTTCTATGTATTAGTGAGAGTGGGGTACCCACCTGCAGTGCCAGTCTCTTTTTCCTTACTGTCCCCTCCATTAGTAGTGTGCCCCCCTCATAGAGTGCAACACTGGGATGTCCACCCCAGTGTTGCCTAAACCTTGCCAACACTGGGGTGCCCAATATACAGTGTTGGTACCTGTAAAGGAAAAACAGACCCTCAAAATCTTTTTTTTTCTTTTTGTAATCAACTGCAATAAAGAAAGCTGTCCATCGATGTCATTCCACTGCTGCCAGACCCTGCCACACCACACATCAATACCACCAATCAACATCCATCACATCACACACACACCACTCTATCACCTGGCACAGTTCATTAAAGTGAGCGTTCTCTTGATCATTGAATGTCCTGATGCTCTGAAGCCCAACTTGTAAGTAAAAGAATACAAGATAAGTGCCATTAATGTATTTTCTATGCTTTTTCAACTTCTGCTTATAAATCAATAATTTTTTAATATTTTTGCCCCAAATATTCAATATGACCTTTTTTTTGGACTCCACATCATGAACAAGGGATGTGGAATTTTTCAACTTCAGTCTACAAAGTGATTTTGCAGTCACTCTATGAAATCACTTTTCAGACAAAGTTTGAAAAGATTTGCATACCAGGTTCATGAGGTGGGATCATAAAAAGACTTTATTGAAAATTTGTGGTGAAAGTAACAAAGAAACAACAAAGATATGAGTAAATGTTGAAATATTTCAATGTTCTCTCATAACTTTGATAATTTTCAATATTTTTACCCCAAATTGTCTTTTTTTTTCCCCGTAGGTAGTTTTGTACGTTTTTCAGCTTTTTGTTCCCCGACCCCATGCTTCTCGGCATTGCACGCATGTGTGGAGGCACACACATGCTGCACACACTACAGGACATCCCACCCTACCTGTCACATCGTTACCACCTGTGTCTGTCACTTGACCTCGATCCGGTGACAGCGGGACTATGGGCGAGCAACCCCCCCAAGGAGAAGAAAGCCATTCCTCAATCCTGCTCCAACCCTCCCACCCGTGCCAGCACCACAACGACCAAAGGTCATTCCCAAACCCAGGTTGCTGGCATGGCGTGAAGTAAGGCATCCAGTGCCCCAGCCCTCAGTACCACCGGGCCAGCATTTACCCCAAATTTTCAACATAGTCAATTTCCGCATCACCACATGAATATGCCATGTCATTTTTCAAATCTTACCCAAAATGTATTTTTGCACTTGTGATGCAAAATGATGTTTCAACCAATATTTTACAAATTACACCAGTCATGTTGGGGGGGAGGGCTCATGAAAACACTATGTTGAAACTTAGGGCTCAAAATGTAACAAAAAAGAGTTAGGAAGAAACATTGGTCCCGATATTCAAAAGTTCGCATGCGTGCTAATGGGGCTTTGCCTGTACAAGCCAGGGTTTGCTCTGGATCCCCATATTCAAAATTGGCTGTTGTGCAAGCAAAGGGGCTTAGCACCTGTGCAAACCATAATGTATGTGTACAGGCAAGGGGAGGGACGTGGCCATGAAGATGCATGCTACACCATATTCAATAGCTTTGTGCTGCACAAAAGGGTTTAGTGCAGTCCTTTACACAGTGCAAATACTGCCAAACAGAACCCCAACTTAACTCCAGGCAACCCTAGTGGCTGCTGGAGGTAATGCAGACACTGAGTCGGGTGACTGGGGGGGGGCACAACCACCCCCTTTGGTTTCTGGCACCCCCTGCTGATCACCACCCCATTATGCAGAAAATACTGTCCTTGGTGGTCGTGGTGTCCCCCCCCCCTCCATTAGCCCTACCATAAATAGTTTTATCCGTGGTGGTAGTGGTGTTCCTCCTCTGATTGCCAACCCCACCATATATAGTATTATCCCTGGTGATAGTTGTGTCCCCCCACCATATCTAGTATCATCCCTGGTGGTAGTGTTGTCACCTCACTCCCTCTGATTGCTAGCCCTGCCATAAATAGTTTTATCCCTGGTAGTAGTGGTTTTATCCCTGGTAGTAGTGGTGCCCCCTGACCATCAGCCCCACTGTATATAGTATTAGCCCTGGTGGTAGAGGCATCCCCTGATTGCTAGCCTCACCATAAATAGTTTTATCACTGGGATTAGTGATGTCCCTCCCCTCTGATCTCAGGCCCTGCCATATATATACTATCATCCCTGGTAGTAGTGGTGTCACTCCCTCTCCCTTCCTCCAGTCGCTATCCATTCCATTATCATCCCTGGTGGTAGTGTATCCAGTCCAATCCAAAGTTTTATTGTTTGACAAAACAAGTTATCATTACAAATAAGAAAATCCATTAAAAACATTATAGTGCTCACAATACAAAACTACAAAATATTCTAGTAATACATAAATATATCCATATACAGTACATAAATAGATCATCATTGGATTAATTTCAGTATAGTCATAATAACTACAACACTTCCAAGAGTAGCCCCATTCCCTCTGAACCTGCATAAGTGAAAAAGTGAGACTGACATTTCACTTTCCCATAAATTTAATTTTGTGGCCATTAAATACTACTTAGGACATTATCCTCTATTCCAGAGGAAGATGCCATTGTACACATTTCTTTCTAGTATTAAAATTTTTTGTCAGGAATACTGATAGGTTATTCAGGATCTTATTACTTTCTGAATTAAATGGTAGATCCAAGATATACCTAGCTGGGAAATTCATCTCCCTCAGATATTGCCCTAAATATTTATATCTCAGGTCATCACACCATGGACACCGAAGTATGATATACTAACATACTAAAATGCCAGCAGAAAAGGCCCAATGGTCTCTCGAGTCTGCTCAATTTTGAGTACCCACACTGAGGGCCGATTATGTTGTCCACCCCTACCCCTTGGGTTATACTGTCCCCAGTCCTAGATGTTCCACCTGTATTGGGCCTGGTCAGATTTAACCCCCCATACCTGTCCCATCCCCTCTTAAACCTGTCCACAGTCTCCACCTCTACCAGCTCCCTGAGCAGCACATTCCATGGCTCTACCACCCTTTCAGTGAAATAACATCTCCTCCTCTCCCCTCTGAGCCTGCTCCCTTCCAGCTTACACCCGTGACCTCTTGTTGCCCTACCCTCCTTCCTTTGGAACACCTTGACTGGGTCTCTTTTATTGCTCTCTTTATGTACTTAAAGACCTCTATCATGTTCCCCCGTCCCTCCTCTCCTCCAGGGTGTACATGTCGAGCTTCTTGAGCCTCTCCTCATAGGTTTTCTCCCCCAGGCCCCAGATCATTTTAGTTGCCCTCCTTTGGACCCTCTCTAGGAGTGTAATGTCCCACTTTAAATGTGGCCTCTAAAACTGTACACAATGCTCAAGGTGTGGCCTAACCAAGCAGTTGTACAGTGGAAGGATCACTTCCGCCTTTCTGGAAGTAATCCCCCTGGCAATGCATCCCCGCATCCTATTTGCCCTTGCCACTGCCATCCTACAAATCTCTGAGTTGTTCAATTTGACATCTACCACTACCCCCAGGTCCCTTTCACCCTCCATGACTTGAATCATGTCGCCTCCCAGGATATAGCCCTGACCTGGATTTCTGACTCCCAGGTGCAGAACCTTGCATTTCCCCACATTGAATTTTATTTTTCATTTTTCCGACCACCTTTCCAGAGCCTTCAGGTCCTCCTGCAAGGCCACCCTCCCCTTCCCTCCTCCCCATCCACCACTGCATCCAGCTTTGAGTCATCTGCAAAGAGACTTATCTCACTCCTGATCCCTCTCCTGATGTCTGAGATATAGGCATTGAACAGAAGTGGCCCCAGCACTGACCCCTGGGGAACCCCACTAGTAACCCACCTTGGGGATGAGGATAACCCTCCAACCACCACCTTCTGAGTATGCTCAGAGAGCCAATTTCCTATCCATCTTAACAACTGTCTCTCTACCCCTATTTCCTTCAGCTAAGCCAGCAGGCCACTGCGGCGGTACCAATTCAAATGTCTTGCTAAAGTCCAGAAAGTGGATGTCCACTGGCCTTGCCTGGTCCAGGGCCCTCGTCACCCACTAATAGAACTCAACACGATTCGTCTGGCATGATCTTCCCATGACAAAGCCATGCTGCCTATCATCCAAGTACCCAGTTTGCTCCAGTAACCCTCCTAGCCTTTCCTTGACAATACCCTCCATCACCTTGCTGACCACCGATGTCAGACTGAAGGGCCTGTAATTTTCTGCCTCCTCTCCTGATCCCCCCTTGTGGATCAACACAACATGGGCCACCCTCCAGTCTTGGGGCACCCACCCAGTCCTCAGAGAGATGTTGAAAAGCTCCGCTAGAGGGACTGCCTGGACATCTGCCAGTTTCCTCAGCACCCTGGGATGTATCTCATCTGGCCCAGGTGCTTTCTCCATCCGAAGGGACCTGAGGGCTTCCCTTACTCTTTCTACTGGGATTTCAGTCTCCACGTCCTCCCCATTATCACTCTGCACTGCTGGGCCCCACCTGTCTGTGGTGGCCGTTCCCTTTCCCCAGACCCATCAGGGCCCCTGATCTCTACCGGTCCCACCCCTTACTCCAGTTTGCCGCTGCTTCCCTCACAAGACATAGCCCCCCCACCACCACCCCTGGGTAAAAACTGAGGCAAAGTACTAATTTAGGACTTCTGTCTGTTCCCGCACCCCCTGTGCCCAACCATCCCCTATCTTTATCTTGCTGATCTGCCCCCTTACTTTCCTTTTTTCTCCGATGTATCTAAAGAACCCCTTGCCCCCCCTCCAGATCCCACTGGCCAAGGACTGCTCCTTTTTTGCCTTAGCTGCTCTCACCACCCTGGTGACTCTCTTGGCTTTCAGCTCATATTCCTCCTGGTCCCTTTCACTCCTTGAACACTTGAAGCACCCATAGGCCGCCTTCTTTTCCCTCACTACCTCTTGTACCTCCTGGGTCCACCAGCAGGGTTTTCTGACCTTACTGAACTTATGCCTTTTCCTTGCACAGGATCTGGTAACCTTCTGTATTCCCCTCCTAATGATCCCCCACCTGCTGTCAGCATCCATATCTGGCCTTATCCTGTCCAGATGATCTTAAAGGATCCTTCCCATCTCCCTGAAGTCTGCACCCCTAAAGTCGGTTACTACCATCCTTGTTCAGCTCCCCCCCCCAGGTCCAGGAAGAACCAGACTGTGCCACGATCACTCCCAGCCAATGGATCCCTCACCTCTAGGCCCCTAATATGATCACTGTCTGCCAGGACCACATCCAGTGTCCAGGCCTCCCTCATTGGTTCACCCACCTGTTGTGTCAGAAACGCATCCTGGAAGACATCCAGTAACCTCTGCTCTATGGCCACTGGTGATGTCATAGTCCACCAGTCTGTTTCTGGCATGTTGAGGTCCCCCATTACCACTACCCTTCCCTTTCCTAATCTACAGTGTCCCTCGAGATTTTCCACCAAACTTTCTTCCAGGACCTCTGCCAGTACTGGTGGTCTGTTTACCACTCTGACCTTTACTCTCCTACAACCCTGCATCAGCAAGGTGACCCAAATAGCCTCCACATTCCCCTCTGCCTCCTCTACCCCTCCAGTACCCATGCCATTTCTGACTAACAGTACTATACCACCACCCCTTCCCTCCCCCCAGTCTTTTCTGAACATAGTGTAGCCCTCCAGATTTAGGTCCCACTCATGCCTTTGAGTGGCCTAGACCTCAGTGACTGCGCCACATCTACCTCCCCCTCAACGAGCATCGTCTGGGGCTCAGGCATTTTATTTTCTAAACTCCTGGCATTTATCAGGACAATTCTCTACCCCTTTTCCCTCATATCTTTTCTCCCCCTTGAGCTCCCATTTCTCAGCTCCTGCACCCCTCCTGGTGACCCATTTCCATATCTCCCTAGCCCCCTAGAGGAGTGGAGACCATGTCCCTCATTTATTGTACCTGCTGGCACTGCCCCTTTTTTGATCCCTCCACCCTTCATAAGTGTAAACCCCACCTTTCGCTGATGAACCCAGCTAGTTTGAGCTTTAGAATTTCCTTCCCCTCCAAATTAAGGTACAGCCTGTCCCTAACGTACAGCCCCTTATCCTCCCAGGTCTCCCCTCAGTCCCCCAACAGGCCCTACCCCAATTCCCCACACCACTCCCTAAGTCATTGATTTATCTTCCTAATCTTCATCTTGTTTTCCCCACTAGCCCTTGGCACCAGCAGGATTTCCAAAAAGGAGATCTTACAGCCTATGGAAAGGCATACCCTGGCCAACTCCGGGAACCTTGTCTGAATTTCTAGTTCACTATTTCCATTTATGTCATTTGTCCCCAAGTGCTCTAGAATGTCCAGGGTCCACCTGCATTCCCTTGCCAGTGAATACAACTCATGCTTGGCCTTGTGGACCGTCAAGCCTGAGTGGCATTTAGTTCTGATCAGGCAGGTTTTACCCTCCTCCTGCCCTTCCCACTGGATGCCTCTGATCATGGAGTCCTCCAATAGCAGTACTCTAACTTCCCCCTTGCCTTCCTGTTCACCTCTCTGGTGCCCCCTCCTTCCACGCCCCTACTCATCCCTTCATCCGGATTCTCCCCTCAATTGGCTCCTCACACCTCCCATAATCCAGGTGCTGTAGGTAGCCCCTTCACTATTGTCCCTGGTTACCTCCTCTACCCATGTCCTGGCCTTCTTTATCCCCCCATCCAAGTATCTTTCTCTGTATCTCTTTCCCCACTCCTTACTAATCCATCCATCCTATCTGTTTGCCTACTTTGCTTTCTGCTCACTATCATCCCATTTACGTCCTGTGCCTTCCTGCATGTCATGCTCCCCTGTTCCATACCATCAGCCTCCTCCTTGTTCCACTGATTCTCCTTTTTCTTCTCCCCGCCTACCCCTCTTCCCCATCCTGTCTGGGACCCCCTCTGTTGCACCCTTGCCAATTGCCTCCTTGACCCGTTCTATCCATCCCTGCTCCAGTTACACCAGCAGCAGCAGCATCAACATCCTCCTCCTCCTCTTCCTCCCCCACATAACCCCCTTCTACCAATGGATGTAGAGGGTTAAAATGATTTGTGAACCTTAGCCCATCCCCCAGTGCCCCCCTGTCTGTGCTGCCTCTCTTGACTTCCTTTGGACATCCCCAGACTCTTGCCTACTGATATGGAAATTTCCACCTTTTGGTCCTCATCTGCCATGGTCCCCTAGAGCCTACTGTGTACCCCCTTGCCTCCTGTCCTAGTGTGAGCAACTCTCTTCACTCCTTCCCCCAGCTTGGGAGGCCCCAGCACCTAGTGCTTTCATGTAGGTGACCACTTGCCTTCTGCCTCTCCAATCCTTCCCCCCCCAGCACCCCCAGCTGCCTTTGAATCCTCTCTACCTCCTCCTTAAGCTGTGCTAGCTGATAGCATACTGAGTATCCCCCAAATTTCCAAGCCCCATTCAGTATCATGGCCGCATCACACCCTGTGCACCCAACCACCTGCCCAAAATACCTGCTCTAGTGATATGCGGTCTCTTCCCCATCATCACAGCAGTCTTTTCTAGGCCAAATGACCAACTCAGTGGCTCTACAGTTTCTCGAGCTACCAGTACTTATACCTAGGTGATTTTCCCCATACAGCATGCAGACTTTTAAACTTGCAATGCTTAAGTGGCTGAATTTTTCCCCACCTGACTATTAGCCTTGAGAGTTAGCTTATAGGAGAAGTTTACAACTCCCTAAGCTCCTCTCTCTCAGCCTTTTAAACCCACCCCCCAGTGGTTAGAACTACAAGAGATGTACCTGAAGCCTTTTCCACCAATTGTAGGGCAGGTGTTTCCCTCTAAATGAGCTATGCTCTGGGGAGGTAGAGGTGGGGGAGGGTGGGATTAGGGCCCACATCAGACTCTCACACGAGTGTATCAACCCTGTGTCTGCCCCTCACTACACCTCCAAGCACTGCAACCTCCTCCAGAGGAAGGTCCCACACAAACACTGTATTACACAAGTCGGCACTCCTGCCCTAAAAGTCCACAGACTGATAAGAATTTAAAGCTTATCCAGCTACTAAAACCCTTTCCCCAGCTGTTCAGCAAATGCAGGTTCCCACAATGTCTTCTTCTTCTTTCAAATTACAATAACACTCTGTTCCAATACACTTTCTTTTTTATATCTTTTTTCAAGTGTATTACTTGGGAAGACCTCAAATCTAAACTTAGTGTAAATCTGAGGTCTGGTTGTTGAATAGTGTTAAGATAGAATTTCAAATTGTATTCCCTTGTATTTTTATCTAACCACCTAGCCACCTTAAGGCTTTTATTTCCCGCCAGATCTTTTTCCTTTGAGTATTTGTATACTGTTTTTTATTTATTTATTTTTTTACAATAGGTTAGACTCAGTTGTATATTCATTTCAGTCCATGTTCTCAAATAATTTAGCCTATATATGTCTAACAGGCCATACACAACCAATAGCCTTCCCTTATTATATAGTGGCAGAAGTTTTTCCTTTTCACTTATAGTTTTACCAATAATTGAGTCTTTATTTTCTGTGGTTAATTTAACCCAGAAGTTTATCATCCTACCATGTATTATATGTTCAAAATTTTATTTGTCCTATTTCTGTTCTTACTAATGTATTTGGTGTTCCTAATGGAAGTCTCAAGATTTATTTGCAAGTTTTGTCTAAATATATCTTTATTTTGCTCGCCTTCTCTATTCCCTTCACCTCTGCCAAATATGAGGCCTGACTCATAACTTTCCCATTAATAGCCTTTAACATTGAGTTTAATGTCAAACCTCCATATATGTTGTTAAATCTTTTGAGAGCTTTAAATGTTTGCTTTATTTTTTCTTTGTCCATGCCACATGTTTAGTCCATCTGCAAATACTGGTTATTAACACCCCTAAATATGGGAATTCCAAGACAAACTCCAGTCTATTTTGTGCCAGCAATAGCTTCCTATATCTCTTATTGGAACCTATTACCATCATTTTAGTTTTATTAGCATTAGGTTTCAGATTATGTTTTTTAGATGGAACATCTAATCTAGCCAATGCTCTTTGCAGGCCAAGCCCTGAAGTAGATAAAACTGCCAAATCATTGGCATATTCTAGGACTGGAATCCTTTTCTGTAGTACAGTAGGACAGTGATATAAGGATTATCTAAATTTTGCAAAATCTCATTGATATATCAATTTAAAAATGTTGGGGCAAGAACGCTACCCTGTCTCATACCAATTTCAGCTTCAATTTTTTGTGTTAAGGCTCCCGTTAGTGAATATTTTACCCTAGTCCAAGTTTTTGTATAAAGTCTTATTAAATTTATTAAATTGTAATCTATACCCATTCCTTCCATCTTTCTCATAGTAATGTTCTCACTATTATATCAAATACTGAAGAAAAGTTAACAAATGCCACAAATACTCCTTGATTCTTAATTTTACAATATTTTTCTATTATATGAGAAAGGATGAAGTCCTGATTCTTTGTACCAGCACCCTTTTTAAAACTTGCTTGAAATTCTAATATTACCTCATGTTGATTTAATATATCTAATAATCTGTTTAGTAGGATTTCTGCATACATTTTTACCATCACATCCAGAAGACTAATTGGTCTATAGTTAGCTGGGTCTATCCTAGACCCCTTTTTGTAAATATGGATTATGAAACTTCCAAGCCAAGAGTCAGATACAAAAGCATGCATTGCTGCTTTATTATAAAAGTCAGCTAATGTAATTGACCACTAATCTATATTAAGTTTATAAAAATCAATTGAAATACTGTCTAGTCCCGGTGCTTCATTATTTTTAAATTATTCTATCACTTCCTTGACCTCAGATGCTGTGAACCATCTGAAATCCTTATTTAATTCCCCTAACTCTTCTTCTTTAAATCTGTTTATGTTTTGAAAGATCCCTAAGAAGTATTTTTCCCAAATCAATGGCTCAATATATGTGTGAATCTGAGTTGTATAATTACAGGTTCCTCTGGCTACTAAGGACCAGAATTTCCTATCATCCTTTCCTCTATGGCCTTAATCATTGAATTCCATAATTCCCTTTGAGGTTGTATTCTGTAAAAAATGTACATATTGCTTACAATTTTTCCTAGCCAGGTTCAATTTTTTTAATATTCCTTTTGTTTGGGTACTATTTTGTTTCCCTAACTAATCTAGCTAACTTCCTCTTTCAGACCTATAATTTTTATTGAAGCAGTCCTGATAGTATATTTTATCTTTATTTATGTTTCCCTTTATTTGCTCATTAACTAAAACAGGATTATATTCTTAATTTCTTTATATATCTCCTCTAGGTCCCACATATTCTGGATATTAAAATTCAAAATTTGTACAATTTGATCACTCAATTTCCTATCATTACTATTTTTTCTGAGTCCTATCTAATTCTTTTATTCACAATTTCTGTATTATCTTCTCTTACTGAAATATTCCTAGTTAATTTCTTTTTATAAACTACTAAGGGGTAATGATCACCTTCTATTCTATTTATTACTTTCAAATCACTGTAATTATAATAATCAAACATGGACACAAGTGCATAATCAATTATTTTTGCTCCCTTTGTACTTGCACACATCATATTTCCCATACTGTTTAATGGCAACCTCCCATTAAGTATAATTAATTGCAATGGGCAGGATTCACAAATGTGGGGGAAGGTCCCACAGCTGTGGGAAAACCTCGGCACTAGTGGGTTTCCAATTGCAAAACCACAGGTCACCCGCAGCTGTGGGTGTTCACAAAGGTGGAGCCGGAGTACAACTGGCTGCATGGAATATGACAGCTTGCGGGTGCTGTTGCCAGGGACAGCACCACAGCTGCGGGAGGCTGCTATGGGCAGTGGGACCCACTGTAGCATTTTACGCAAGGATCAGCCACTCCACAGCTGTGCCAATTTTGGTGTGCATCTGGGGATGAAGAGTGGGACTTAGTCTCATTTCGCTTCATGAATCCTGCCCAATGTCTCTATTATGTATTCCAATTGTTTATGAATATCTATATCCTTTTTGTCCTTAGAACTTCTATTTGGGATACATAGAGCCTGACATATTAAGTCATTTATTTCTAAATTCTCTTTATTCCCATATCTAGCATAACCCTAGGCTAGCGGCGCCACTGTAAATTGCATAGCCATTTAATCTTTGTCCTTACACCCCACCCTGCTCTGTCTACCTCCTTTCTTTGCAGAATCGCACCCCCACCCTGATTTACCTTTTGTGTTCTCCTCAGACTCTTTTGTCCTGCCTGCCCTCATCTAAACCCTCTACTCTGTTCTTGTGCAGCTAAGAGCCCCTGATCAGGCTACTGACACCGTTCTTTTGCAGCCATGGCTGGAGAAGCCAGCTGGCTGTGTGCCCTCCACTTGCCCACCTAGGAGACCTCAAGCTGGGTAAGCCTGCTCTCAGTCTCGGGAAATAGCTTTGGAGCCCCGATTGGACAGAAACTTCTGGGATCACCACCAATTGGCTGCCACATTTACGGCTTTGCCTGTGATTGGCCACCCAGAGACTCTGCTTTCTGTGGCTTTTTTCTGACTTTTTTCTTGCTTGGGTGCCTCCGCTCGGTCCTTACAAGCTTGCTCTGAATTTTCTTCCCACACCACCAGCCCCAACTCCAGCCTCTATTAAATGCTCTTCCACTGAGAGCTAGGCCAGCCCTCTACTTGCCTTTTAGACCAAGTACTATTCACTACACCCATCTTCTAGCCCTCATCCTTAGTTATCCCTGCCTTCTTATAGAAGTTGATACTGATCAGTTCTGTCAACCTCATGCATGATCCCAGTACTAGGAGATAACTCCCTATTAAAAATGCCACATGTGGATACTCTCCTGTATAGTTGCCTCATATTTCTAACATTCGCCCCCCTCAAAATTTCACTTACAAATTTACATCAAGGCCAAAACTCCTCCTTTGGTGACTACCAAGTTATGGCCTCTCCTAATAGACCATGGCAACACACAGCGGGGATGACATTCTTATGGTCGTGCCCCTCTCATACCAGGCATTGACCAAAGAACACGTGCGAACACCTCTGAATTGTCGGCCATAACTGTCATCTATGCCTTATCCCTATCAAACTGCATTAATGCCCATAAAATAGCCACCACCAAACCAACCTATGCCAGACAGAGCAACAAGAGACTACTCAGTAGACTAAGACACTGTCTCAAGAAACTACTACTACTTCTCCTACTCTGCTCTACATAGAAACATAGAAAACATAGACTTTAATGGCAGATAAGGACCGCTAGGCCCATCTAGTCTGCCCATTTCCCTACCTACAGGATAGGCCGCAGATCCTAGTTAACCAACAGCCTATATCTTCCTGCCCCCCACAAGAATTGCCTTATGTCTGTCCCATGCATTCTTGAATTCTCCCACAGTTTTAGACCCCACAACTTCCTCAAGAAGGCTGTTCCATGCATCCACTACCCTCTGTGAAATAATACTTCCTCACATTGCCCTGAACCTCCCTCCTTCTATCTTTTAAATTGTGTCCTCTTGTTCTTGCAAGTCTCTTTTTCTGAAAGATGCTACCCTCTTGGACTTTGTTGATTCCTTGAGGTACTTGAAAGTTTCTATCATGTCCCCTCTCCTTCTTTCCTCAAGGGTATACATATTAAGCTTCTTTAGTCTCTCCTCATATGGCTCTCTTGCAGACCCTGCACCATTTTAGTTGCCCTCTTCTGGACTGCCTCTATCCTATCTATGTCCTTGTGGAGATGGGGTCTCCAGAACTGGACACAGTATTCCAGATGGGGTCTCACCAACTGTCTGTACAGAGGGATAACAACTTCCTGTTTTCTGCTGCTGATGCCTCTCCTATACATCCCAGTATACCCCAGCCCTCCCTACTGCCTTCTCACATTGCTTGCTAACCTTAAGGTCATCTGATATGATTATCCCAGGTCCCTTTCCTGTTTTGTTGTTGTTACTACCTCCCACCCATTGTGTATTCTTCCCTGGGTTCTTGTTTCCCAGGTGCATCATTTGCACTTTTTTGCATTGAATCCTAGCTGCCATACGTCTGACCATTCCTCCAACCTTGCCAAGTCCCTTTTCATCCTTTCCACACCTCCTTGTGTATCAACCTTGTTGCAGATCTTTGTGTCATCTGCAAAAAGGCATACTTTTCCTTCCAGTCCCTCTGCAATGTCACTGATGAAGACATTAAAAAGGACTGGACCCAATACTGAACCCTGCGGTACCCCACTAGTAATCGCCCTTTCTTCTGCGTGGACTCCATTTACAATTACCTTCTGTGTCCTGTTGTCCAGCCAATGTTTTACCCAGGCTACCACCCTGGGACCCACTCCCAGGCTGGTTAATTTGACTATTAATCTTTTGTGTGAGACTGTGTCAAATGCCTTGCTAAAGTCTAGGTAGGCCATGGTAGGCTCTAGAAACATTGAACTAAATCCAGGCCCACCCGCTTCCCTGGACACCCCTGTGGACCTCCCAATATACAGAGGCATCAGCTTTCTTCATGTTAATGTCTGTAGTTTAGTGAAGAAGCTCCACCTCATACAGACTTGGGCTCTACATGCATCTCCTGATTTCTTTATGATAATGGAATCTTGGCTCATGCCCTTGACCCCAGACAATTCTATCAACATACCGGGATACAATACCTACCAATGTGATAGACCGACTAGAGGAGGAGGGGTTGTAATATATGTTAAGAGCAAATTCACTGTCTCAGTCATTGATTGTACTTCAAAGGCTAAAGAATTTGAATGCCTGGCACTAAAATTAACCCTCTCCATTGAAAAAGCACTCCTTATTGCAGCATGCTATCAACCACATTCTGGAGGTATGGCCGCCCTGCCGTATCTCGAAAGCCTAATTGACTTGGCTAACACCGAGTGTATTCTTACCGGGGATCCCAACCAAAACTGGAATGATGACAGCTCCAAGAAGCTGAAGGATCTCTGTGATGCAAATGGACTGGCTCAAATGACACCTGTAGTCACCAGACCCAACAGAAAAAACCCTGAGCATAGCTCCCTTCTGGACCTTATGTTAGTAAACAAGCTTCATAACATCTTGCATACTGGAGTGTTCTTCAGAGACATAAGTGACCACTGTGCTACTTCCTGCTTCAGACACTCTCTCCAAATAAAACCAGCTGCTAAATTCATACTGAAAAGATGTCTGAAAAAGTTCTGCCAGAATGCCTTCCTGAAAGACCTAAGTAACATCAGATGGCAGGACTTCTGTCTAGCTTCTTCCCTTAGCGAGGCATTTAATATCTTTCATAGCCTCTTAATGGGTCTAATAGACAAACACGCCCCCTAAGGCTGATCAGGTCTAAAAAAAGACCTCCTAGCTGGTTCTTTCCCAACCTGAAGAAAGTGCTCAAGGACAGAGATTACTGGTGGAAAAGAGTGAGTAAATCTTTCTTGGAGGCTGACTGTCTAGCATTTCGCATCTCTAGAAATGCCTGCACCAAACTGATTAGGTCTAAAAAAGCTAGATATTTCCAAGCAGAACTAGAAGACAACAAAAACAACTCTGCCAAATTCTGGAACATCCTCAAAGAGGTCGAAGGTCGTCCTACTGATGCCTCCCTTCCAGCCAAAATTGTGTCTGATGGAACTACTTTTACGGACAGAGTTGCTGTATTAGAGCAGCTCAACGATCACTTTTCCACTGCAGGGCTAGCCTTTGACACCTCACCTATCAAAAAACTTAGCCCGTTAGGGGACTGCACTGCTAGTTCTAACACTAATCTCAACCCTAACCAACCACATCCCTCTCCTTTCAGCTTTCATACAGTCATTTTTAAACAAGAAGAGGACCTCCTTCTGTCACTGGACACTAGAAAGAGTGCTGATGCAGACAATGTCGAACCTTACTTCCTAAAGCTTGGCTATTTCTACTTGACCACCCCCATCACCCATTTATTTAACACCTCCCTGAAGCAGGGTGAGCTACCTGTGCCATGGAAAACTGCCTACATCTTACATCTATTCAAGTCTGGGGATCTGAGCGACCTGAACAATTATCGGCCAATTTTCATACCATCCGCCCTTTCAAAATTACTGGAAAAAATTATCAACACCCAAATTAGAGAACACCTGGATTCTCAGCAACTGCTAAACCCTGCACAGTCTGGCTTTAGAGCCAAACATAGCACAATATCTGCCATTGCAAAAGTAACCAGAGATTGGCAAATTGCCTTGGACTCTAAGAAGCATGTGTTTGCCCTTTGATACCATGGATCACAACATCTTGTTTACTGCACTGAGCAATATTGGTCTCAATAGTCCTGCCATCAAATGGTTCACCAGCTACCTCACCAACAGCTTACAACAAGTCAAATCTGCAGGTGATCTTTCTTCACAAAAATCTCTTCTATGAGGAGTCACCCAAGGCTCCATCCTGAGCCCGATCCTATTTGCAATCTATATCAATAACCTGGACACACATCTGTGCATAGCTAATGTGCACTTATTTGCAAATGATACTGTTCTCTGCACCTCAAATTCTTCCCTGGACTTGACCCATGAGGACTTACAGCAAGACTTTATCACTCTCCAAAATAACCTTATCAAACACAAGCTCCTACTCAATGCTAAAAAGACTAAAGCCATGATTCTCTCACCAAAGGCAGCCTCTGGATCAATACACATCCCCAAGATATTAACGCTTTTGGGTGAATCCCTTGAAATAGTTGATACCTCTAAATACCTAGGGTTCTGGATAGATAACAAGCTTAACTTCCTGTGTCACCTGAATGAAGTCTCAGAAAACTAAAGATCCAGAAGCAAATGATTTAATACCTTTTAATGGACCAACATAGATGTAACAACAAGAACAAAGTGCTCTAGCTTTCGGACCAACCAGTCCTTCTTCTTCTTCTTCTTCAGCTTCTGAAGAAGGACTGGTTGGCCCGAAAGCTAGAGCACTTTGTTCTTGTTGTTACATCTATGTTGGTCCATTAAAAGGTATCAAATCATTTGCTTCTGGATCTGTTCTTGCAAGGACCAATACGGCAACTACTAAATCTAGATTTCAAAAAAACTAAGACAGCGGTTAGGCTTATTCTACCATATTAAACATCTGCTTACCATAGAAGCCAGAAAGAGACTAGTACAGTCCACATTCCTACCAGTACTGGACTATGCTGACTTTCTCTACAATCATTGCCCCTCATCAGTGCTCAATAAACTAGACACTCTTTACCACTGAGCTTTAAGATTTATCCTTAACCTACCTCTTTGCACTCATCACTGCCTACTGTACCAAGAGATGGGATGGCCTTCAATTTCAGCTAAGAGGAAAAGAAATGCTCTCCTTTGGCTCTTTATAGCACTGTCTGCTAATCTTACTGCATACATCTAGAGCTTCTTCAAATGTGCCAAGGGATCTTACGGCTTGAGACGCTGCTCCACACTTTGTTTCCAGATTCCTAGAGTGAAAACTACCTATGGCTTGGCCGCAATCAATTTTTCACTCCTATTGCTATGGTACACTATGCAAAGCTCATTAGAGCATTCCTCACTTCCGGGTCTATTCACATTCAAAGCTCTGCTAGCTGAATATCTGAAGGAAACATGCAGTTGTTTTAGGCATCTATGAACCCTTAGCTCTGGCTCCTCCCAAGAATCCTACATTTCAGAATCTCACTCAACTCACATCCCTAATAAGGGATACCCAGCACTTACTAGCCTCTCTCCTCCATTCTTGGCTCTCTTCATCCTATCCCCTCCCATCTAGCACAATTACGTTCTCTTCTTTCCCCTCCCTACTATTATCATGAAGGTACTAGCTTATGTTTAGTGGAGACAGCCTAGGATTGTCATCTCTTCTCTCTCTCATGTGAATTTATTATGAAGTGTAACTGCGTGTACCTATGCCAGACCTGCACAGTATGTATAGGTCTATATTGAGTTTACCTGTACAATGCTTTTGCTTCTTGGCTACCACATCTGTGTTTATGTATTGCATTGTATTAATGTCCAGGACAACTTTGAAAATGAGCTTGCTCAATGGTGTTTATGCCTGGTTAAATAAAGTTTGATTGATTGATTGATTGATTGATATCTTATATTCAAGTCCCCCATTATTAAAATTGCTGTTGCTTCATTCTTTTCCAAATATTTTTTAACATCTTGTACAATTTTATTAGCTAATGCTTTGTCATACAGAGGTGATTTTACAGGAGAGTTATAAATATTTACCAACATCAATGGCTTAGTTTCTATCTGGACCTTCACCAAAATACAATTTTGTCTGACTAATTGTTCTAAAATTCTCATTGTCTCATCTATTTTAATATAGGTTACCATTCCATCCACAAATCTTCCCATTTTCTTTTGTTTTATAGTGGGAAATTGAATAATACTGTAACCATTAATTGCTATTTTATCTACCTGTTCTTCATCATGCCATGTTTCTTGAAGCAATCTTATGCCCATCCCCTTTATCAAATCCCTAAATACTGGATCTACAGACTTACTGTGTAACCCAGCAATGTTCCATGACATAATTCCCCAAATGGCCTCCTTGTTTTGTTCAATAAAAAGAGTAGTAATTATATTCAGACAATCAGATTTTAATTCACACTCATTTATTTCTATATCCTTCTCAAGTCACACCTGATCATCCTGTAAAATTTGGAATCTGTTGTATATATCCTAATTATATTCAAGTAGATGTTCTTCATGTGTCACTTCCACAGATTGTTGTACCTCTTCCAGGTGCTCATTTGACAATGCCCTAGCATCCATCATTGATTCAAAATCAACTATTACAATCCTTAACTTATCCAACTTTGGACTCACTTCTAAGATATTTCTAGCTAAGTTTCAATTATCCAAGGTTAAATCTATTTATTTGTTTGTTTGTTTGTTTATTTCAGGGGATCAGAAATATCTTTGAGTCAAAGACTCCTTTACAAAGGTTCCACGTCACTTATAATAGTTACAGAGATACAATACAGTTAGAGCAGAATAGGCAATATAGTAAATGTTACAGACTCCTTCACAAGGGTCCACGTCACACATAATAAAACAGAATACACAATGCAGGTAGTGCATACAAACAATACAGTAAATGTTACAGAATAAGGACGTTAATTTTTAACAGGACTAGTTGGCTAACCTTCCAAGCTAGTGCAGTATGAGACTGTTAGAAGATAGTGGGAACTTAACACCCTGAGAAAGGCAGCATTAAGAAATGTAGGAAGAGGCCAGCCAGAGGCCATTGTCAAAGTAGTATAGGGCAGGGCACTGGTTCACTTACAGTCACAGATACTTATGGACCGAAGATGAGCACTCAGGTGCGATTTGAATTGACCAATTCTTTGATCAAGACGCAAGGCGTAGGGTAGGGAATTCATCCACAAAGGTGCCCTGTAGCAAAAGGATCTTTGGAATTGTGTTGTACGACAGGAAGGGATGGAGAGACATTGGGTATCTGAGCTACGGGTGTGCTGAGCTTTTGGGTCCATGGTGATTAAAGGGGTAAGTGCTGCAGGGGAGAGGCCAAGGGAGATTTTTTTTGCTAGGACACAAGTGTGGAATTTGATTCTATTGTCCAGATCAAGCCAGTTGGTGTCCTGATATAGCGCACAGGTATGGGTAAGCCTGTCACACCCTAATAAAAGATGGCAGACCCTGTTTAGGACAAATCAAAGACTATCAAGGGCTGAGGAGCTTGCCTCACCAAAGGTCAGAAGGCCATAGTCAAGCAGGGAGAGTACCGAGGAGGAGATAGGAAGCTTAAGGGCCTCATGGGTTAGGCAATGTTTAAAGCAGCGCAAAAGCCCTAATCTAACATTTAAAGCCTTAGATAAATGATGAATGTGCTCATGATAGGTAAGGCCAGTATCCAAAGTGATGCCCAGGTATTTGAAGGAATGCACAAATTCCAAGGGGGTTTGAGACACAGATAGTATTTGTGGAAAATGCCCTATCCTGGAATTTAGCTGGTGTGTGAAAAGCATACATTTGTTTTTTATAATTAATAATAAGGCATTGGGAGGTGAACCAGCTTTCAACAGCAGTGAAGGAGGACTGGAGGGAATGGTGGAGTTGAGAGGGATCAGGGCTGGAGGAGAAAATGACAGCATCATCTGCATATAGTAATAGATTGGAGGTGCAGGTTGCAGGGAGGGAGTTAAGGAAGAGGCTGAATAGGAGGGGACCCAAGATAGACCCTTGAGGGACCCCTGAGAGGACAGGAGATTTGGAGCATAGAGTATTGCCAATTTTAACTTGAAGAGTTTGGTTGGAAAGATAGTTGGCAAACCAGCCCACTGCATCCTTTGAGAAACCTAGGTTAAGTAAGGAGGTTTGGAGTAGTGTATGGTGGATGGCATCGAAGGCCTTAGTGAGGTCAATGAAAATAGTACCAGTGGTGTGGCCTTTTTCCAATGCTGTGTGGATGTGTGATGTTAGTTGAAGCAAGACAGTAGTAGTGCTGTGACCTTTGCGATAACCATGTTCTTGTTTGCAGAGAAGGTCATATTTGTTGAGGTGGTCAGTGAGTTGATCTGAAACTATTCACTCTAAGGCCTTGGAGAGGAGGAGAAGTATGGAGATTGGACGGTAGTTGTTTGAGGCGGTGCGGTCACCACCTTTAAATATGGGTGTGATGGTGGCAGATTTCCAGATGGTGGGGAATTTACCTAGTGAGAGGGAAAGGTTTAGAATGTGGGTGAGAGGAGCTAGGACTTCCTTAAGGGACAGCCTAAGAATTCTGAGATCAAGGGAGTCAGCATTGGAGAAGGCATGACTAAGGGCAGCAGTTAGGTATGGTTCGGCTGACTTGGGTGAGATGCGGCGAAGGTAGGAGGGGGCACCTGGGTGCGGGGAGGATGTGCTTGGGGCTGGTGGGTCATGGAATGTTGGGGGGAGGACATGGTTGAGGTTAGAGAAAGTATAACTAAAAACAGCAGCGATGATAGAGAGGTCGGAGGTCAGGGACCCATTTGACATGACCTGGGAGGGACCAGATTGGGGACCTTACCGCATTTTTCCTTGATGTTGTTCCAGAACTTATGGCCACAGCCCCAGGATGAAGTTAAGGTGGTTTTATAGTATTCAGCTTTTGCCCTGTGAATAGCCCAGGTGCACTTGTTTCGAGCCATTCTGTAATTCTGTCTATCATAGGGGAGGCCAGACTCTATGGAGAGATGCCATAATGAGTCTCTAGTTCTCATTAGAGACTTGAGTCTTTCAGTGAGCCAAGGCACATGATTGCCTTTGACCATTCTTTTAGTGAAGGGTGATAGAGGTCACATATATTATTAAAGGACCGGGTAACTAGATCCAAGGCACTGTCTATGTTTACAGAGGTTGAGATGAAAGACCAGTCCATGGCCCTGAGGTGTGCTTTTAATTGTGTCAGTTTACCAGAACCCAGTTTATGTTGCACAATTATTTTGGGAGGGGATCTTGGGATTTTGCAGGACCATGAGCAGAGCACCGGGGAGCGATCACTGAGGGCATCTGGAAGAAAGGACACATTGGTGATCTTGCCCGGGCAATTGGAGAAGATGAGGTCCAGTAAGGAAGAGGTTCCAGGACGCAGATCCCGACGTGTGGGGGAGGTGACCAGTTGAGTAAGATCTTGGGCTGTGATGAGCTCAATGTATGGGATGGCATCTTTACTTAGCCAGTTGATGTTCAAATCGCCAAGTACTAGTAGTTCTGACTGAGATGGTAGTGTGTCCAAATATGACAGTAATGCTTGGAAAGTTGAATTTTGGTCCTTTGGGGGGATGTATACTGTTGTTAAATATAACTGTCAGATTGACAGTGAGTGCCTGTGAGCCAGCCCCCAACTGAGGGGCTTGTGACATTTGATTTGTACTGAAATAGGAGTGGGGGTATAATAAGTAAGGAGAGTGTATGTGTAGCACAGAGGAGCTCTGATATTTTAAATGTAAATGTGGAACAAAATAGAAGAGTCAGATATGATGAAAACACTAATCCCCATAGACCCAGAACCTATGTGCTCTGTGGACCTGAACAATATCATCTTCATAAAATTCTACTCCTAGTATATTTCCTATGAGATGTGTAATAATTGTCCTTAATTTGGCTCTAGTATCTATGCCCACATACGAAATTCCCAAAATAGAGAGAGTTATGTCTGAAGGAATTTATAACTCACATTGTTTGTCAGACATCTGTTGTAGTTTCCCCTGTTGATCTAGCTGTAACTCCAACTCACCCTTAGTCTTAATTCCAAGTTGAAACTCATCACTAATTAATGTAGGTGGCTCCATATACAAACTAAGGTCCTCCAATGCGATTTAGTTCTTCAGTACATACTGGGCCACTCTTGGTTTGCTTGAAAAATGATTGCAATATATAATCCAGTTTACTATTGACAATCCCTCTAGCATCCATTATATCCTCTAACTGTACATCCAGATTTAAAATTTCAGTACAAATCAAATGTCACAAGATTATCAACACCATATTACTCTCATTTAAATCCAATTTTAGTCCTTTAATAATAATCAATAACTGATCTTTCTCCAATAAATCTATTTCTTAGTCAACAGTATCCTGTCTTTTACCTTGATTGATATATCCCTTGTTTCTAACAGTTCTAATGTGGTCTTCATTTACATCTGTAATATCCTATTCTTTACATTGCTTAATGTTTTCATCTTATCTGACACTTCTATTTTGTTCCGTATTTACATTTAAAACATCAGAGCTCCTCTGTGCTATACCTACACTCTCCTTACTTATTATACCCCTACTCCTATTTCTTGATTGTTGGTTTTGTTTTCCCTTTTGTTCCTTCCTTATTATCCGTTTCCCTTTTTTCGTTCCATCAGGTCCACCATCATTTTCAACTTTGCTAGTTCTAGAAGCTCTAATATACTTTCCTTCTCTTGTCTTTTTTCCTTTCTTCCCATTTGACAGTCTGATTTGTGCTTAGATACCACTTTTGGCAAAGTATCCTTATCTAGCCTATGGATAGGGGAATTGTCCTTTCTTTCACTTTTCATTGATTTTGAATTATCTATTATCTGTCACTTTTCTTTTCCTTGATAAACAATAAGAATTTCTTCCAACTGTGCAGTATGAGCCACCACTTCCCCTTTTATATGGTTCATCTCACTTCTTAGAATGATTAATTGTTCTGCTATAGCTGTACTGGCTACATGTGAATCCTGTATAGCATCAATTAAATTTGAATCCATAAATGGTGTGTATGTAATATGCTTTACTACATTTTCTTCCATAATACTTTTTTTTTCTAACAAATCTTCCAGACCTTTTAAGGTCTTCTGCATCCCCGATATTATTTAGGACAAATCTGAATCTGTATTCTCATTCACTTCACCTAGCTCTACATCCCAACTCATTTGTTTACTATTAGGCAACTCTATTGTAGTCACAGGAGTTTGTATTTCCCCCATCTCTAGGGAGGTAAATTCAGCATTCTCCCATTCTATGTCTGCAGTATCTTCCCAACCTATTTTGGACAAACATTCCAGGGACCTCTGAGTTACTAAGTCTACTATTTCCTCAGAATTGGGGAGTATGGCCTTGCCAGATTTTGTAATGTTTTTCATATGTTCTGTAATCAATGTTTGCCCTACTCCGGTTACTTTATTGGTTTCTATTACATTCATTTTAAATTCTTGTTTCATATTTTTCTTAATTCTTTTCTTATTCCTTGCCTTTTTTTGTTTCTCTTTAGTCAAAGTAACATCATTATCTGAATCTTTGCTAATATACATTTCCTCCTTACTACTATTTGTTTTTACTTCTAGTTCTCATTTTTACAATACCAAGAGGATAATATCAAAACACCAATTAAAGAGCCAGACTAAAGTGCAAAACAGTACAGTTACAATATACATTAATTATATAATTTAAAAATGTTTACTAAGATTATATGAGTTACGCTTTTGGCTATTTTGAAGAAAAAGACAAGGGAAAAACAACATTAAGTCATTTGACAATGTGCAATTCCATAAGCGCAGTGCAATGCAATAAAGTGCAATAAGTATTGTTACTAAATCAAATTTGCACCATCCATATAGTTTATAATATTTCAAAAATCAAAACTTTTTTCATAGAAAATGCTGAATCTAAAGAATCACTTTTCAGTTCTTTAAGGTAATAAGACCAAATGTCCAAGCAAAAAGACCCCAAAAGGGCTGGAATAATATTATCATCCAGAAGGCTAGGTTCATAGGCTCTGTCTTTCCACAAGTGAAAGTTCATGGTAGAAAAATCAGAAATTGCCTTCAGACCAGACCAACTGCAATCTTGCCCAGCAATGAGCCACTTTGGAAGGGAAAATACAGTAATCAAAATTTTGTTGAAGTCCAGATGTTCTCCGATTGAAGCCCCCAAAACAAGCACTATAGTAAAATAAAAAAATAGGACCATTATAATAATGTCTAGCAATCCTCAAACAAAAATGAGACTTTTGTAACAATAGAACAACTGTAAATGCTAGAATATTAATTAATATAATTACTCACAAGTTGCAGCTCAACTAACAACTATTAGACATACACTTAATTGACCCTTAGTTCACCTTCAGCTAGTTTAAAATATTTCACAAATTAGCTCTAGAACTTTTAGCTTAATTAATCTTGTTAGTTAAACTTTTTTAAAACTTTTTTTAGTTCTTACTTTTTAGCTTTCCAAAGCTTATTATATTTTCAAATTTTACAACTTTACAAAGGAAAAAAACTAAAGAACATACTGCTTGTTGTTTGCTGTTAAGAAATATACTCTCATTGAGGTGCATAAAGGGATTTATCTAGGAATCAATAAGCAGTCAACACAAGGTTAATAAAACAGCACCGCCACACCTCAATTAGAAGTGTGAAGACACTATATTCAAAGAAAATACCTTTTTTAAAAAAAAAATAGCTCTAGCAAGAAGAAAAGAGTAATCTTAACAGGGTAACCTGAAGGCACATCTGAATTCCATGGATACATGGCTGATCTGTCAAAGAACACCAGTGCATGCACTCCTATCTTGACTCCCCCTAATCACGTGGTTCGGATGGTGCGAAATTTCAACTTCAATTTGTGTTATGTTATACTAATTTTGTTATTCTATCTTAACTTATCTATGTAATAATGATGATTAATTAAGTGAATATAGGTTAAGGCCAAGAAAAAGTTTAATACATATAGCACTTATCACTGTAACTACTGTACTGCAAAGCCATGCTTGTTTAACAAGCTAAAAATCAGAAGTAAGTGAGCACCACAAATAAGCACTGAAACTGTTTAAAATCCTAAAATCCTAAAAATAAAATTTAATTATAAAAAGCTCTACAATTAGAATTCAACTGTTATGGGTCTGTGCACACACAAATACAAACTGAGCAGAGTGATGAGACACAATCCCCCCAAACCACAGAGATGCCCTAACAGAAAAAGAGAGAGCAAAAACACAATATAATGCTGAGCAGTTCAAAGCAAAGTTTTCCCAGCTGCTTCAGCATACAAGACCATGCAGCAATCAGACCTTCAGTATCAATTCAGTTTCAAAGGTTTTTCAGGATGTACAAGTAACATGTCTCTATGACCCCCTCAATGAGTCTCCAAATCCCTAGATTGGCCATTCTAAAAACTGCCACTTCTTTGATCCCACAAACTCATGGTACACTTCTCCTGGGCCAAAGGCTCATCTGAGAAGCCCTCTACTCACTTTCCAGTCCAACAACATCCACTGTTAGGGTGTCTTGCTCCTGAAAAGAAAAAGCAGAAAGACATGGGGAAGCTCAAAACGACAAGACGATCCAGCACAAGAAAGTCTGGTAAGGCTGAGTTTTATGGCAATGGTGGCATACCTGTTCAAAATATAAAACAAACAAAAACTCTAGCCCTGCTTCTGAAGCTCCTACTCAGCATTCATAGTATGCAGCCTCCATCTTGCCCACCTATTCAACCCTGGTGGTAGTGGTGGTGTAATTTCCCTCTTCCTCCCTCTAATTACTAGCCCCACCATAAATTGTTTTATCTCTGACAACACTGGTGCCCCCTTATGAGTGCCATCCCCACAGTATATAGTAACATTCCTGGTGGTAATGGTGTCACCTTCCTCCAATTGCTAGCCCTGCTGTAAATAGTTTTATCACTGGTGGTAGTAGTGTCCCCCTCCTATTGCCAACCTTGCCATATATATATCATCCCTGATGGTAGTGGAGTCATCCCCCTCCCTCCCTCCCTCTGATCACAAGTCCACTGTAAATGGTTTTATCCCTAGTGGTAGTGATGTTCTCTCCCTCCGATCGCCAACCTGGCACTACAAAAAAAAACTCCCTAGTGTACAGTGGTTCCCCCACGGCACCAGGAATACCTCCCGCATTCACTGTAGCATTATCTGTGGTGGTGCTGTAGCATCGTGGACCAGCATACCTTCTCAGCTGGCCATCACATGTACAGGCAGGTAGCATGCCTCGTACTTATAGGACAGGGTGTGTCACCCTGTCCGATAAATAAGAGGTGCCCTCTCTGCTTGTACATAAAGAGTGGAGTGCAGATTTTAGAAAACAACAAAGTTATGAATTAATATTAACAGTTTTAAACATTTACACATGGCATTGCTATTTTTCAATATTTTGGCACTAAATTTTCAACATATCCCTTTTTTTTATCACACCTGATGAATGTGGCAGGTGTTAGTTTTCAAATCCTGCCGAAAATATATTTTAATACTTATGCCACAAAAATAATGGTTTAAGTAGTATTTTATGAATGACACCTATCATGTTCAGAAGGGGGATCATTAAAAAACTATGTTGAAAATTTGGGGTCAAATTGTCAAAAGAAGTTATGAAGAAACATGTACCAGGCCAGCCATTGGCCCAGTGGGTAGTGCATTGCAATCCCATGATGGTGAGTTGAGTTTTGGAGACAAGCTCAGCAAACTGGCTAGATGAACTGAGGCTGGGGGGACAGTGCTGTCATGCTACACCACTACCAGTGTGAGGAGGGCCAGTGCAGTGTTCTGTCTCATAGGTAACAAGTAACCATATAATAAACAGAAATCTCCTGGCACAGGGCCCAGATTGCCCAAGACATTTGCATCTGTAGCTGCATGGAGGGCCTGTGCTTCCATAACAACAAAGACTCTTGGCATTGCAGGTCTGCATCTGTAACCCCATAGAAGTAGAGGGCACTTTGTACTTCTGCAGTCCCACTTACAGCCCTATGGATTCTTGTCTTGGTATGGAGCCTGGAGGACCCTAACCATCTGCATCTAAAGCTGCATGGAAGTTCAGGACTCATAGGCCCTGGGCTTCCACAATCAAATGGACTCTTCCCTTGGTGCAGGGCCAAGTAGTTCCTGAGTATCTCAATCTGTTGTCACATGGATGTGCGGAGCTCAGAGGGCCCTGTGCTGGTGCTGCCCCACTGACAAGTCTACAGATTCTTGTCTTGATAAAGGGTCCCATGTACACAGAGTCACATTGCCTCTTCCACTGGTGCAACAGAGGGCCTTTCATATCTGTAACCATTAAATGAAGACATGATTCCACTACCACAAAAAGAAAGGAAATGAATTGCAAAAAAAAACTATGTTAATGCAGACATTAGGGTTGAAGAACACAAAGTGGGCAATCTAATGAAATGAAATACATTAGGGTTTGGAGTCTTTGGAGTCTTGGTGAATCAGTAGTGTGGTGTTCCTTGGGGTTGTTAATCTTAATGCCCCCTCTTCTGAGCAAGCATGGTATACATGATCTATTTCTTCATGTAGGGCCCAAAGTGCCCTGCATTAAGAAAGCTATGGCTGATTCTGTTGGCCACATGTGGCAAGCCACACTCTACCTCCAAACAATATATGCCTATAAGGCAGCTTGCTGGAGCTGCACTCTGTGCTCTGAACCAAAGGCTAGGGGCTGGGGGGAGGGGGGTTGGCATTAGAGTTGATAACCCTAAGAAACATCACACCACCAATTCTCCAAGACTCCAGAGACTCCAAACCATAACACTTTTCATTACCTTCATTTGTCCGCTTTGTGTTCTTAAACCCTAATGTTTGTTTTAATGTAGCTTTCTTTGCAAATAATACTTATGTAAGCAATAACCTATAACAGGATATACATTTCTAGAGAATTTATGCATAACTTGAGTGAACTGCATGCCAGTAGGCCAACAGCTGAGTGACTTTCAATGCTCATGGGATGTACATTAATTCTCAAGAAACATATGCCCTGGATTTGGTTATTGTGCTTATAAAATGCAATCTATCTATCTATCTATCTTTCTATATATATATATATATATATATATATATATATATATATATATACACGTATATATTATAGTGACATGGTAGCACCACTTTATTTAGGATTGAGTATGCACATTAATGTTAAACCTCAATTTTTGCAGCCATTCAATAGATTTGCATGAAATTCTGTGTGTGCAGTCTCATGGGATAGCTCTCTGACAATGACAAGTTTTATTCTGGTCAGATATGCAGATTCTGAGATCCAGATAATGCAAAAACTGAATTTGTTATGTTTTTTTTTTCTTTTTTTCCGACACCAGTAATGCATAGACAGTTAGGAATTTTGGTCTGAAGATTTCAGGGTAGAAAGGGACTGGCACACATATGTGCCTTTCATGGGTTTGGTGAGCAAATATTAATCTGTTCAAAAGTTTTTTACATTTTAAAATTAGGGGTTCTGAGCATGCTCGGTAAGCACTTCAAAATAGCAGTATGAAATTAAAAATAATCTTTTATTGTATGGGGCCAATCCTTTTTTGTGACAGGAAAATCCTTTTTCATTTGCCACCATCTTGTCTCCATTGTTTTGTTTCTTAAACAAAAAACTTCAAAACCTGCAGAAATGGCATTGTGCAGACATACCAATACATCTATTTTGCTCATTAGAAGACCGTTAGGTGGATTCTGCACTTAACTGTTGGAGAAATGAATCAGAATTTTTTTTAAATATTTTGTCTTAAATGGATGAAAGTTCTAATTGAACAGTAGCAGCGTTCAGAGTGGTAGCAGGCATAGAGGCACGGGAGAGGTGATAAGTACAAGTCCATCTGTTTGTCTATCTACAATATTAGCCTCCTCTGCATAGCAAGCCCATTGACATGTCAACTAGTGTCTGTGAGCTCCATGCCATCCTCAGTGGCCTGACAGCACTGAAACTGTTTCAGCAGTGACTCTTTGCCAGAACTGCTTTGTTTAACATTAAGTATATTAATAAATTAAAAAATCTCAATTAAAATTGGTAAAACAGTGAGAATTGGCAAGCCCTGGGTTGTTAGCAGCATCTATAGTCGAGGATGGTGCACTAATTAATTTTTGTTGACAATAACTCAATAAATGAAATATTTAGATTTAATATTTAAACTTGAATAAGCTTTTTTAATATCAGTGTGAATGTGCTGATAGTCAGAGTTCTAGTACTGGGCATACAGCTAAGGTTTGGAAAAAACACTAAGGGGGAGATAGTCAGAGCATGGTGCAAATGAGTTGTGCCAGTGCAAGCATGGATTTGCACTGCCGAGCAATATTCAAAGGAAGCAGCTGTGCAGCACGAATCCCATTGTGCCATGGCACAAAAATAATGTATGCAGCACAAGTGCAGGAGGCATTCGCATGAATAAGTGGCGCAATGGCATATTCAACCAGAAATCATGGCGCAAGTCCAGAGCAAACCCCAAGATTCACCAGCCAGACTTAAGCTGATAAAAAATGGCTCCAACACACAGACAGCAGATGCACAACTTTTTCTGAGACAGAGAGGGAGTGAGAGAGTGTGAGACAGACAGAGAGAGAGAGACTGTGACACAGAGAGGGAGACAGAGACACAGACAGATGGAGGGACAGACAGAGTGACACAGGCACCCAGGGAGACACCCAGTGATGGAGATTGCCCCATTCTTTTTTTTTATATATATATATTTTTTTATTCTGTATTTTTGGTCCTGCTCCCTATCACTGGACCATCCGCCCAGTCATGGACTTCAGCTGTGGCTTCTCATATTAGCCATCCTCCCTGAACCCCCTGGCTTGCCCCCCAGGGCGGGGTCATGGCACCCCGGCCCAAGGGCACTATCAACATGGGAAAGGTGGGAGTCGGCCTGAGAGCCAATTTGCAGCTGGAGCGGGCTTCGTTGAGGCAGCGGGAGCAGGGTTTCTTCTCCTTTTCATGTAGAGGAGGCAGGGATGTGCAATGACATCCTGCATCCACCCCACCCCCTGAAATTCTTCAAGCACTGGTATCTGTGGTACCTCCGGCCTCTGCCAGGGGTCTGTTGAGCACTGGGCACTGTCCTCATCCTCCCCACAGAGAAGAAGAGCAGTCCCAGGGATGCTCCATCCTTCTACCCCTGCAGGCCCTCCAGCGATCTGGGTCCATTCTTGAACTCGGGTCACCTGCACCGCAAGCAGAAATCAAACTGCTGCACCAGCATGCCGGCTCAGAGTGCCCCTTTCCTAATGGAGGCAGTAATGAGGGGTCTGAGGAGGCAGGAGGAACACAAGCATGGCCGACGAAGGGTCCGGCAGCAGTATGCCCGGCAGAGGTGGTACCATGCCAGGATCACGTATGAGAACTACAGTGACACCGAAATAGCGGTCTGGTTCCACCTGAACAGGCAATCCTGAGGCAGCTCTGTGAGCTGTGCAGTGATGAGATGCAGGCACCCACCAGACATAGTCATGCCATGACAGTGGAGACTAAGGTGACTGCCGTGATGTGCTTGCTTACCACGGGCACCTTCCAAAGACCAAGGTGGAATACCATGAGCATCACCCAGTTGGCCACATCCCACCTCCTCACCCAGTTCCTCAATGCTCTGCTGCCATGTGCTTTGGAGTTCATACAGTTTCCTAGCAAACAGGCAGAGCGTAAAGCAAACATGCAGGACTTGCACTAGGTTGTACACATGCCAGGCATGATTGGGGCACACCACCTAGCCCAGAGGGCCCAGTATACATCAACGGAAGGGCTACTGATCCATAAACTTCCAGGTGGTGTGTGATGCCACTGGGTGCATCATCAATGACTGTGCCACACAACCCAGAAGTGCACATGATGCCTTCATATGGCACAGCTCTTTGCTGTACCATAGGTTCGAATGAGGTGATATCCCCATGGGCCACCTTGTAGGTGAATAGGGCATGCACCAGGGTGGCTGGGAGCCACAGCCCTGGGGCTGAGGAAAAGTAGGTGGGGCAGGCTTGGAGGCATGTGTGATGGGGAACAGGGAGCGGGGGGGCAGCACAGCACAGAAGAGGGATAACCATGTCCATTCCCACACAGGTGACAGTGCATATCCCCTCGGGCCATGGCTGCTCAGCCCCTACCAGCGATCATCATCCCCTGTGGAGGAAAAATACAATGAGGCATACACCAGCACACATAATAGCATTGAAGGTGTCTTTGGCATGCTAAATATGTGATTCCATTGCTTGGACAGGTCAGGCAGTGCCCTACAATACAGCCCATCAAAAGCCTGTGGCATATTCCTGGCCTACTGCGTCCTGCACAACATGGCCATTGACTGTGAGATAACTGTCAAGGCTGATGAGGGTGATAGTAATGGGGATGACAGTGGTGAAGGACCGGAGGGTGGTGGGTAGCCACCCCCAGGAAGAAGGGATCCCTGCCTGGTTCAGGAGGCAAGGCAGCACAGAGACACCATTGCACAGGAGCATTAGGGACAATGCAGGTAAGTGCACTGACACACAAGCATGGGCCACACAGACCAACACACCACACAGTGGCATGGACGTGCACAGTGGTATGCATGCAGGGACAGGGGTGCACAACACACATGGCGGAGCCACTGGCACAGCACACACACACACACACACACACACACACACACACACACAGCACTGGCATGTGAGAGCATATGTGCACACACACACACACACACACACACACATATGCTGAGGAACATGGCATGGATCAGAAGAATGACACCGGTGCACAGTCATGACCTGTGCAGAGCTGCCCTCATCACACCCATGCCACCTGTCCCAGCAGCACACTCAACACACACAGGGGGCATGCAGCACAAGACACATGCACGCCATCACATGCATGCTGCACCACCTCCCCCACATGTGCATGGGGCAGCAGCAGCAGATGGCAGGTCAGGGTAGTGAACACATCGTTCCAACTGCACAGGCAGCCACACCGGTGCCAATCGGCAGACACAGGCTGTGCACCGGCTATGGAGGGGTGTCAGACGCCCCCCAGGGGTTGATGTCCAGGGCCATGATCATGTCCTTGCAGGGATGTAGAGGCGGTCAAATAGGCCAGCCCCAGGGGTGCCTGGGATGTCTACATCCAAGCCCAGCATCTGATGTGAGGGGGGTCACCAGATGCCATGACCGTGGGGTGGACGCCGCACTGCAGGGAGTCCTCTGCACACAGCCAAGCCCAGTGGCTGCCAGCGATGCAAACCCAGCCACAGTGGTACTGGTCATGTGGTCCATTGCTGCAGTCATGGCCTCCCTCATCTGGTAGAGCTCATCAAGAAGCCTCACACTGCCCCTGTCCTGCTGCTCAGCCAGCTGGCACACCACTGCCCGCAGTGTGCACACCTCAGTGGTAAACAAAGCCTGGTTCTCCATGGATGCCCATAGTAACTGGGTGTGTTTGCCAGCCGCTCAGCATTGTGTGCTTTCTGGTTCATCCACTGAGCTGCTGGAGGTGACATAGCATGCTGCACAGTCTCCCACTCTGGTGGAGGTTGCACAGTGGGCCGTAAAGGGGGTAAGGTGTCACTGGGCGCACCAGCGGTGGACACTGTCACACTGCCTTTGGAACCTGCATCCTGCTGCCACTGCCCAACCAGCTGCTGGGCATTGCCCTGCACTGCTGCTGCCATAACAGTACCACCACCACCCACGCTTGACACAGCGGTGGTGCCACACACCACTGTGCAGGTGGGAAGGGATGGCAGCTGTGCAGCAATGGGACCAGCACTGGGCCATGATGGTGCCTGTGAAGCAGGAAGGGGTGTGTTGGGCACCTCCACCCAGTATCAGGGTTATGTCATCATCAGTATTGGACCCCAACCCATGCTGAGTCTCTGCACACAGCACACTCAGGCTGTCATCGTTCAGGAGCTCAGCCAGGGCATCATCCAACCTCATGCCTAGCACATCCACCTGCCTCACACCACCAAGACATGACCTGTCCCTGCTCTGGATGCACATGGATGTGGAAGGTCGGGTATCCAGTTCCTCGGCTGCCTCTGCCTGGTCCTCCATATGGAGGTGTGATGGTGCTGCAACACAGAAATGGAGGGTTAGTGGTTGAACACAGTCAATGCCCCCCATGCATGTCACTGTTACCACATACCACCGTGTTACATTGCAAAGCTGCAGACACACACGCTTGTGGCATGCAGCAAGGCATCAGGCACACCTTGACATGTCCCCTATATACCTGGCACGCCTGTCCATTAAGCACATACTCACCATGCAGTGAGGGGCTGCCACCCATCTGGAATCCACCACCAGGCACACCTTCCACCACCGTGAAGCTGATGGTGGCTGCCACAAGCTCCTCAGTGGACATCAGTGGTGGCACTGTGGGTGGGCCACTGCTGGTCACCCTGCAGGATGCACGTATGGACACCACCTTGTCCTTAATGTGCCTCTTGTCTGTGCCCACCTTCTTCTGGCACTTCTGTGTGGTGCACTGGTGCCTGCCATGGGCATTGACATACCATGCTAGCTTCTCCCAACCAGCCATCTGCTCCTGCAGTGTGTCCATGGCACCGCTGAGTAGGCCCTCCCTGTCAATACACACCTCATGCTCACACCTGAACTCAGCTCACTGGCATAGTAAAGCAATGTGTTCACCAGGGGTGCAACAAACATCCCTGCCAACAATGTTACTTAATAAATTCTTTGTTTTTTAATATTTTGATCCCAAACTTTCAACATAGTCTTCTCATGACCCCACCTCATAAACTCTGTAGGTGAAAATGTCAGCTTCATGCTGAAACATCATTCCACACCACAGGTGCAAAAACAACGTTTCAGAAAGGATGTAAAAATGACAGCTGTACTGTTCATGAGGTGGTGTGAAAAAATGGTTATGTTGAAAATCTGGAGTCAAAAAATTGTAAATTATCAAAGTTATGCACCAGCATAGAAAGTTTTCAATATACGCTTGTAGCTCAGCCATTAAAGAGGATGCCACCAATTTAATATAGTTAGACCCTAATTCACGAACACTGGTGCTATCACTTCATTAATCGGTCCCAAAAAGTGATTTCACAGAGTGATTGTGACCTGATTAATGAAATCATGGTTACAGTGGTAATGAGGTGGCGTCCCAAAAAGCCCATGTTGAAAATTTGGTGAAAAACTACCTAAAAATGGCAAAGATGGCAACATAAGTTGAAAACACCATTCAAATACATTATACAGCACTTACCTTGATTCCTCATTTTGCAGTTTGGCTTTGAAGAGTGCAGACATGTCCTAGTCCACAGAAGATGACATCGGACAACCCCCGGAGGTAAGTATAGGGTAAGGGCGGGGTGTGAGGTGGTGGGTGCTCAGTGGGATGGTTGGTTGAAGTAGGAAGACCTGTGGTAACCATGAGGGACCGTTTTCAGTTTAAAAAACAACATAAAACATTGTGGACCATTTTTTTTTCTTTTCAGGTAAAGGATAAAGGAATAACACTATTTCAGGACACTGGAAGTGGGCTACCCAATGTCCCACACTGCTCATAGTGTGTGTGTAAATGCTGACACAGGGATTGTACCCTCCCATGTCAGTAGTGTGAATAAATCAAGGGGCTGCACAGCAGAGAAGTGTCCACACTGGAGATGGACAACCCACTGTCAGATAAGAATAAGAGATAACAATAATGAATTAAATAAACAATTCAATACACTGCCACCTGGGATTGGGGTCCCCATTTGCAGATAATAGTTTAATTAAGGCACAGTCCGGCTGGTGGTGCTACAATGACAGTAGCCCCGTCCCTGACCTATGAGTCATGACATCACCAGCCTGCACTATGCAACACAGCTGTCTTTAATAAATGACAGCTGTGTCATATAGTGCAAGCACTATACATCACAGCTGTTGTTTATTAAAGACAGCTGTGTCGTATAGTACTTGCACTATACGATACAGCTGTCTTTTATTAAAGACAGCTGTGTTGTACATGTCTCAGTCTACAGAAGATGACATTGTATGACCTCTGAAGGTAAGAATAGGGTAAGGGAGGGTGTGGGGTGGTGGGTGCTAAGTGTGAGGGTCAAATTGGAGGTAGGGAGATGGCAGCTATGATGAGGGACCATTTTCTTTTTGCAGGTTAAAAAGCAAGAAAGACGTCACAGGATGATTTTTTCTTTTCAGATAAGTGATAAAGGAATAACACTATTTCAGGACTCCATGAGTGGGCTCCTCAGTGTCCCACACTATGCTGGGGGGTGTAAATGCTGACACAGGGATTGGGCCCCCCAGTGTCAGCAGTGTTAATACATCAAGGGGCTGTACGGGGGAAGCATCCAACACCGGGGGTGGGCACCTCAGTGTTGGATAAGAATAAAAAAATAAACAATAATAAATAACTAAATAAATAAATTATGTAAATAAATACACTGCCACTGGGGATTGGGAGGCCTGTTGTTCAGGTAATAGTTTAATTAAGGCATAGTCAGGCTGGCAGGGCTACAATGAAAGCAACCTCATTCCTGACCTATGAGTCATGATAGCAGCAGCCTACACTATACGAAACAGCTGTCTTTAATAAATGATAGCTGTGTCGCATAGTGTAAGTACTGTATGAAACATTTGTCATTTAATAAAGACTGCTGTGTCATATAGTACTTGCACTACATGACACAACTGTCATTTATTAAAGATAGCTGTGTTGTATAGTGCAGGCTACAACTTTCACAAAAATTCAGTTATAAATAGATTGTTGAGTTTTTGAATAGCAAATGCTCAGAAATGGAAAATTTGTATCAAATATTTTAAAAAATTACTGAACAGCTGGACCTAAGAACCACAAAAGCACATATCTTGGACCAAGCATTATCAAACGTGAAAGTTTCAGGTTTCAAAACCTCTTTTTTTGTAGTTATTGAGCGTCAAAAAAGTCTTAAAATTTGTAAAAACTGAGACTTTTGTGGTTTTTTGCACCTCTGTAACATTGCCTCCCCTGAACCGATCTATATGAAATTTTCAGGACTAAGGAATCCTGGCATATAGGCTGAGCTTTCCAAATTTCATGTAATTTCATTGAAAGGGGGCCAAGTTATTAAGATGCAGAAATGTGAGTTTAACATACTGTAGAAGTGCTTACTCAACATTAATATACAGGGGCCAGGATATTCAGAGCAGTTGCACAGGTGCAACTGAGTTGCACTGGCACAAGTACAGAATTGAGCCGAGGAGCCATATTCAGTGGAAGCAATTGCACAGTGCAAAATCCATTGCACCAATGCGCAACTATAATGTATGCGGCGCAAGTGCAGGGGGCGTCCCCATGAATATCCAGCGCAATGGCATATTCAACTGTGAAACCATGGCGCAAGTGTGGAGCAAATCGAAGTTGCTCTGACCAAACTTGCTCCTGTAAATACAGGGCACAAACACATAGACAGCAGTTGTGCTAGAGGTGAGAGTGAGAGGGAGAGACAGAGAGAGAGAGACAGACAGACAGACAAAAGACCATACACAGAGGGAGAGGGACAGAAAGGTGGCCTGGGAGAGGGAGAGGGTGGTGGAGAGAGAGAGAGAGAGAGACATACACACAACCTGTGTACCAGGGAGGCACACAGCCAGCAGGCTACCATTCAGGGGGACAGTGGACAGCAGGGGCCATGGACAGTGTGCCCTTCTTGATGGAGGTGATAATGAGGGCTGTGAGGGAGCAGAAGGAATAGCTATGTGGCTGACAAAGGGCCCATCAGTGTTATGCCTAACACAGGTGGTACCGTGCCCACATCACCTTCGAGAACTATAGCAACACTGAGATCGTGGGCTGGTACCACCTGAACAGGGCCATTCTGAGGAGCTCGGCGAGCTTTGCAGTGAGAAGATGCAGGTACCCACCAGACAGAGCCATGCTATGTCCGTGGAGATGAAGGTGACCACCATCATGTGCCTGCTCACCATGGGCACCTTCCAAAGACCAACAGAGGACACCATGGGCATCACCCAGTCAGCCACGTCCCACCTCCTCACACAGTTTCTCAATGCTCTGCTGCCACATTCTTCAGAATTCATCCATTTCCCCAGCACACAGGTGGTGTGTACAGTAATTATGCAGGACTTCCACAGGGTGGCAGGCATGCTTTGGCATGATTGGGGCCATTGATTCCACCAACGTGGGCATCCACATGCCACCTGACCCTGAGGGACAGGAGTATATAAACAGGAAGGGGAGCCCTAGTATCAACTGCCTGGTGGAGTGCAATGACACGAGGTGCATCACCAATGTCTGCACCACACACCCTGGGAGTGCACATGACGCATTCATCTGGCACAGCTCTGTGCTGTGCCACAGATTCAAATGTGGGGACATCCCCACAGGCCACCTAGTGAGTGAGTATGGCACAGGCAAGGAGCAATGGGCAGAGCAGACCTGGGGATGGGGGTGGGCAGGGGGTGTATGATGGCGGGGGTCCTAGGGACAGGCAAGAGGCACAGCACAGCATAGCAGAGGGCTACCCATGTCATTCTCTACACAGATGACAGTGCATACCCACTGAGGCCCTGGCTGCTCACCCTCTACCAGCGCCCATCATCCCCAGCAGAGGAATGGTACAACGAGGCTCATGCCAGCATGCGCAACATTGTCGAGCGTGTATTTGGCATGCTGAAGGCACATTTCCATTACCTAGACAGGTCAGGCGGTGCCCTACAGTACAGCCCCTCGAAAGCCTGTGGCCTATTCCTGGCCTGCTACATACTTTACAACATGGCCATTGACCATGGGATAGCTGTTGAGGCTGATGAGGGCAACAGTAGTGGGGAAGAAGGGAACAATGGGCTGGAGGGTGGTGGACAGCCACCCTCTGGGTGGAGGGAACCCCAGCTGATGCAGCAGGATTGACGCCACTATGACACTGTCACACGAGATCACTACAGTGAACACAATTAGGTGGTGTGATACACATGAGTGGGCCACACAGACAGGTACAGTACACATGCAGGGATGTGCATGGTGAGGGCCATGCACACACAGAGGTGTGACACAGGGGTAGGGGAGTCAGTGGCACACAACCACACACAACACACACACACACACACACACGTGCATGCGCACACACCCACCCACCCAGGTGTCGGAATGTGACATGGATCAGATGCATTGCACCGGGGCACAGGCCCAACTGGTGCTATACTGCCCTCATCACACCCACGCCACACTGTCCAGCAGCTGGGCATGCATACACACAGGCAGCATGTGGCACGACACACAGGTGTGACACCAGGGGTAAGGCACACACACACTGCCCATGTGCTCACAGGGCCACAGCTGCAGGCCACGGTCAGGGCAGCCCGTAGATCAGGACCACTGCACAAAACCATGTCCACCACAGCCACGGGGGCAGCTGCACCAGGGCTGATCATCAGCCACAGGCTGCGCATCAGCTGGGGGGGTGTGCAACAGCCCCCCAAGGGTGGAACCATGGGACCACAACTTTGTCCTTGCAGGGGTGTGCAGGCACCCAAACAGGCCTGCTCTGGGTGTGCCTGAGATGCCTACATCAGAGCCCAGCGTCAACTGTGTTTGGCTTGCCCGACACTGGGTCTGTGGGATGGACAGCACACTGCAGGGGATCTCCTGTGCATGGCCATGCCCTATGGCAGCCAGCAGTGCAAAGCCATCCAAAATTACACTGGCAATGCAACTAAGGAGGCACTGTGGCATCCTGCATATGGTAACCCCATGCAGGATCTGCGCAGTGCCCCTTTCCTGTTGCTCAGCTAACTGGCACACCTCTGCGCACAGTGCATGCACCCCAGTGGCTAGCAGCACCTGTTACTGAACAGACGCCCACAGCAGCTGGGTGTGCTCAACCAGATGGTCAGCATCCTGGGGCTCCTGGGCAAGATGCCGTTCCTCTGGTGGTGACCTGTCATACTGCACAGCCCCCCTCTCTGGTAGATGCTGCACAGTGGGGTCTGCAGGGGGTATGGGCACAGCAGGTGCACCAGTGGCAGACCATGTGGCCAGCTGCCTGGTGATACCTGCAGCCTGATGATGGCCATCCAGCCACTGTATGCTGCCCTGCACCTGCAGGGCCACACCACCACCACCACAGGGCACATCCATGGCACTGCACACTGGTGCAGCCACAGTGGTGGCTGGCAGCTGTTCCTCTGCTGGCAGAGCACTGGGCACAGGACCTGCTGTGATGCCAGCAGGGGAGACATGCCCAAAATGTCACCAATGCTATCCAGAAGCTGTGAGTAGTCGTCATCAGTGTCAGACCCTGCCCCAATCTGTGTCTCCACACACAGGACACCAAGGCTGGTATCCTGCAGGATCACATCCAGGGCCTCGTCGAACCCTAGGTCTAGGATATCCACTGGCACTGTGGTGCTGAGCTGCAGCCTATCAGGCCCCTGGATGCCAGTGGATGTGGAAGGTGTGTTCTTCGGGGCCACACCGGTGGCCATGGGTGCCGATGCTGCTGCTGGCATCACATCCTCTGCATGGAGGCTTGCTGGTGCTGCAAGGGAAGGAAGGTGTGTCAGTGATGCAATGCCCACATGTGCCCCCCATACACTGCTGCTGCATGTGTCCTGCAGCATGGCATGAGCCAGACCCTGCTCGTGGTGGTGGCCATGTGCCAAATGATGGCGGTGGAGAGGAGGGAGAGGCAGAATGCCAGGCAGCCAGATGAGGCCATCGCTGAGGCTTAACCAGTTTTCCCCTGTTTCCGCTGTTGAACCTTACACTACAGTCCCCCCCACTGTACAGGTCCTGTTCCCTGTCCTCTTCCCTCGCTGTGCCTACCCTTTCCCAGACCCTGTTTTTCTGTACATAGTTTTTGTAAATATATATATTTTCTGACATACCTGCCTGTCTGTGTCTGCTTTGCAGGTGGCGTGAGGAGCCATGCTGTAGTGGCCCAGTGTCTGTCCATGTGGTGTGCATGAGAGGGGGCATGTATTGTGCTTCTGTGGTTCCCTGCTGTTTGCTGTGGTGTGTCCCACCGTGGTGGTGTCCATCCCCTGAGTTGGTGGCTGTGCCTTGGGGTGCCATGGGGAGGCTGTCAGGGGTGTGTGGCTGGTGTGTGTGTGTGTGTGATGGTGGCACACGGCCATGGTCATTGGCCGGGTACTGTCTGCACACTGTGTTGGGGTCCTCTGCTTGGCATTGTGCAGCTTGTCCCATGTGGTCTGCCATGCTGCCTGCAACCCCACCTCTTCGGTGCCCACTGTGTGGGTTTCCTGTTTGCTTGTGTGGTGTGTGTGTGTGCTGGGCTGCATGGTCCTGGGTGTGGCCTGCTATGGTCTGGGAGGGAGGCAAGGCCAGCGGCCACAGAACTCCTTAGCCGGCCTTCTGTGGCCGTTGGCACCTACTGTCACCTGCTATCTGTACCGCTGTTGTGTTCTGGGGTGCTGTGTCTGGGTACCTGTGTGTGCTCTGCTGGTGGCAGCCTCCTATTGCCTGTCACTGTGCTTCCATGGCTCTGTCCCTGGGTTTGTTCTCTGTGCCCTGTCCCCCTCTGTAGCTGTGCTGCTCTGCTCCATGGTTGCACTGGAGCATCTCTGTTTGCACCATGGCGCAACTCTGTTTGCGCCATGTCGCACCTCTGCCATATTCAGCCAGGTTGTGCTGGCACAGTTTGACCTGTGTAACCTCTGAATATGGCTCCAGTTGCACCATGGCACATCGTATTTGAGCTGTGCCAGATATTCTCCAGACTTTGACACATTTCTGAATATCCAGGTCAGGGACAATTGTATAAATAGGGGATATGACATGGCCTGAGTGAAGATATCATATTTATCTTCACGAGAGGCCAATGATATCATGATATCTCATGAGTGGCGAAGTCACGAGTGAGATATCTTTATGTTATTGACCTCGAGTGAAGATAAATATGATATCTTCACTCAGGCTATGTCATATTCTGTTTATACAAACATAAGTTTGGGCTGAATTGTAATGGAACCCTTCCCTGAACACAAATCAAAACACACCCACAACCCAGAACACAAGGGGTAACGTTGTCAAAAATTAAAACATATATATGGTAGATTCTGCCAGTTTCAAAATATAAATAATGTTATCTGGTTGATTATGCCATTATTTTTAGCTAAAAATGTAATTTAAGCACTTATCTGGTTGATCCTGCCACTGTGATAGTCAGCTGAGCATATTACTTTCACTTTCCCCCTTCAAAGTAGCGTGACCGAGTGGTATGAAGATCGACCCATTAGGACATTACAGCAGTTAATAATAAAGAGGTCTGCACCCATTTAGGTAAACAAAACTGTGCAATTCTGTATTACTTTTTGTGAAATTGCCGACTATATTCAGAAGACAGAGAGAGTGTGAGTCGGCAGCATCATAGAAGCAGGAGGAAGCACGAGTGACCATGCGTATATCAGACAGCGACCACACACCTTCACTTTTACCCCCCTCCAAAACAATTTTGCCATTTTATAAGATAGATAACCCACTTTATGGTGTGCTGTCGCACTTTGATATACACACAGCTTGGGTGGTTGACACACTTGGCCTGCAGCCTCATGCGTACAATGCATACCAAGGCATGCGTACATCAGAGTGCGACCGCACACCTAAGAGTGAGTTATCTATTACATATATATATATATATACACATACATAAATTGTTTTGTATTGTGTTTTTGTCCTGTACCTATTGAAATGCTGTTCTGTCTGTACATACTGTATACTGGATAAATGCCCCCCCTCCCATACCTGCCACACTCTGCCTCCTTGCACCTGGAAATGAGCCTTAGCTCAGTGTGCTTTTCTGATCAAAACTTGTCAATAGATTAACATTTACAGTACCTGATCAGTCATCAGAGCAGGGCAGAAGGGATTAGTTTGATAGCTTGTTATATGGATAACTAATCAAAAAGTGTAGTGCCCCCCCACCCTTTGTAGTACTACAATGTTAGTGATGGATATTAGCTCAAGTAAAAGCAACTGGTGTGGGACTCTTCCTTACTCAGCACTAGTGTGAGAGGGCTAACAACCATACCTTTGATACTGTTTCATGATTTACAGTTGCAGCCACTGACATGTTCGGTTATTACCTGAAATTTCTGCGATATTGCTAGAGAAATTTCTTGCCTGCATGTAGTACCGCTGTGGGGCCACCAGAGAGATTTCCTTTCAAAGTATCATGAAATATGTGGACAACATGATGGCTACAGTGATATTACTGTATGATGCAAAGTTTATTATCTTGCAGTCATGCACTAAACCCTTGGATCTTTATGATACACGTTTTAAATAAGTGTCAGATGTGATGATGCCCAAAATACTGGGCCTGTCTTTGTCTGCCACACTAAACTATTAACTCTTGAGTATTTGCACTGGAGGTACAGTATACTATTTTTAACAAAGAAAACAAGATGTTATAAGGTCAGGTAAAGTGTACCCTTTTCTGGAACATGGTTACTTGTTAGTAAGCAACTAATGCAATTTGATTCAACTTGGATTTATACCGAAGAGCTTCCCCTTTTTTCGTGATGCTTACCATTTAGATTTGTTTTACTTTATTTCATGCCTACCACATCCAATAAAATAATAAAGCCTGACTTTTCTCCAAGGTATTACTGTGAGATTGCAAAATTGTATTTTGTCTTCTGAGAAAGACTGCATACAAATCACCTTTAGAGTTATGCAGAGAGGTTTGGAATATATTGTAAAGTCTGCAGTCCATAAACTCTCTAGATGTCAGAAACAAAGGATTTGCTGGTATTAATTAACAGCAGTCACATTCATAAAAAACAGTAGAGCAATGCATTGGTGAGATATCAGTACAAAGTAATATGTAACTGTATTTATTTTATATTAAACAGGTATTTAAAACCAGGCAAAAACAAAAATAATAATCAAAATAGTATGTTTGTAAATTAAAATGTCTTGAGTGCATCTTCATTTACTCATTAAATTATGAAGTAATAACTTATTTACAAACTCACTGATTAAAATCCCTGATGGACTGTATAATTAGTCAGCCATGGAAGATTAGAATAACCAGTCCATAAACCTTTTGAGATTTACTGCACACGTACTTTGTGTAGAATTTTGCTGACAAAGCATGATGGGGTGCATGGGGGGGTGTTACTATGAAGTAATGAAACCCATCACATGAGAAGAGGCATGTGAAAAATCTGAGTGCTGCTCACTCTAGGTGGTAAGAGGGTATCTTACTGATACTATAAAGCACTAGAAGCAAATACTGTACATATTTAAAATGTATTATAAAGTGGGCACCTAAAATAAAGAGTTGTCATTGGCTCAGACCAGTCACATGACCTTTCGGTGCTCTAGCTTGCCGCATGGTCATCCTGGTACTTAGCCTTACCACAAATCAATATGTCAGTGGCACATTTTGAAAATGTTTGGCAGTCATTTTTTTTCCTCACTAACCACTCATTGCACTTTTGTACCCAGTAACCACATATGTAATCCACATATGTAATCCACATTCCCCTCCTGTCACCAACCAAAATGAAGCAAAATAAAAGTAAACATACTAAACATAATTCTTGTAAAAGAATTGCCTTTTTGTCTGAAATTAGTAACAGCAGCACTTCTATTTATATTTCAAAGCTACATTTTGGCTGTGATTTTAAGCTCTGTTTCAGCTGTGTTTTGCCTTGTGCTCCCACTCAAAGTTTGAACTGCACTTTCACTCACTCCTGTCTAATTTAACATGCAAATTAAAAAAAAAATCAACTTTCAGTTTTACCTCCTAGATGTCAATCATTTGAGGAGATGGGTGTGGGGGATGTTCCAGGTCCCCCAAATGCAGTTTGCTCTACAATGCTGCTTACAGTAATCTCCTCACTCGCGCTTAGTCAACATCTCACCTGAATGTCATACGCTCTCTGTCTTACTCACACTGTCTCCCATTCACCAAGGAGCACACAACCAACAACACCAAATTGCCAACATTAATTGCAAGATGGCAATTATCATAGATTGTGATGCACGGGGACAGCACTGGAAAGCAAAAATATAAAATAAAATCTACAAGTACAGATACAGATTTGGGTCAAAATACCCAACTCAAAGCTGCAAATGCAAACATTTTTCAGCAGGTGGAAGGATTATTTTACATTAGAAAACCACAGTAATTCTAACTTTTACATATTTTAAAATGTTTTTTGTAAACATTATGCATTTTTAACTGGAAAAGCCCATTTTATAAGTGCAATAACACACAAGAGGGTGTGTGTTATGCTAGATCAACACGCTTCCTGGGTGGTTGAAGGCACTCAACCTGTGGACTCGTACCTTACAACACATCCTGAGCATGCGGCAATTTAGCATAATGTACACCCTGTTGTGTGTTATTGCTATCTTAAAAACTCCTACCCCCCCCATGACCTGTTTCATACAATGGTACAATATGCATGTGCATGACCACTGTGCTTACTGTATGGAAACTACCTGGGTTCCAGCCAACCACAATACTGGATTCTTATCTGCAGTTTTGTAATCTTACACACATACACAGAGCAGCTGCTCTGAGTAAAATGGAACACTGTAAACACAAAGACTACAAAAAGTACTAGTCTGGGTACACAGCACTAATGCCACCTTACAAATAGTTGCACTCAAAGGCTTGCAATCAAAATATATTTTATTATACAAGCTTACAGTAGCTTTGTGGAGGTACTTACAGATAGCAGTCATAGGTTTGACTGTTTTTTCTTTTTTTACATTTAAATGCTGTCTGTAAGTACCTACCACACACTGGTATGATAAAATATTATTTGATTGCAAATCTTTAACTACAACTATTTGTATGGCGGTGTTACTGCTACAGTATGTGCCCAGTTTTATAATCTTAACTTCTTTACTGTACCTTGATGAGTTGAAGTAACATATTTTTGGAGAGGTCATAGTCATGTTCTCTCCAAACTTTACACATTTTATGGCACTATGCCCACACCCCACCAATGACCAATGTTCATGCACTACATTTTAACTAGGGAAGGGTGGGTACTAAAATACCCGACCACCAAGACAACCTGCAGGTACCCAAAAACAAAACCTGGATGAAAACCAAGTAGTTAGGTCAGGTAGTTACTACCTGACCTTTTCTATTACCTGATTACCTGATCCTGACCATAACAAAAATCACGTAAAGACTGTTTTATGGGGAATGCTACACCGTTAGGTGCCCTGATCTGTCATACCTATGGGGGCATTGCTGAGGCAGGAATGAGAGGCACAGGCTGTTAGTGAGCCTGCTGCTTTTTCCAAAAATTATACCCATGTTGGGCATTACTGAAGCACATATGAGAGGAACAGCTGCTGTGAGTGAACCTGCTGTTGTTTACAAAAATTATACTCATGACAGACATTCCTGAGGCAGTTATGAGAGATGCAGCTGCTCTTAGCAAGCCTGCTGCTGAGTCCAAAAAGCATACCCATGTCGGGCATTGCTGAGGCAGGTATGAGAGGCACAGCTGCTCTGAGTGAGCCTGCTGTTGTTTCCAAAAATTATACCCAGGATGTGCATTGCTGAGGTAGGTACTAGAGGTTCAGGCTCTCCTAGTGAGCCTGCTGCTGTGTCCAAGCTATCCTGCTGCTGCTTCCAAAAATTATACCCATGGTGGGCATTTCAGAGCTAGGTACAAGAGGCACAGCTGCTGTGATTGAGCCTGCTGCTGTTTTAAAAAATTATACCCAGGGTGGGCATCGATCAGACTTACACAAAATAAATTGATGACCAATAAAAGAAAACTAGGAGTAGTACTAGTGTAACACATGTGGCTGGCATGGTGGCAGTGGTGATGGTTCCATTTGTTTCACACAACCTAGTCATCATATTCAGTATCATTGTTTGTAGGCTGTTGTTCAGTTTCAGGGTCAGACTCACATAAATCAGTGTTTGTGACAATTTGGAAATTGTCAACATTCATTTTGAGAAATGCAAGCCATTCCACATTTGCAGGACTTAGCAGTGTTCTGTGGTCAGAGACTATTCCTTTAGCTGCACTAAATACTGTATGCATTCTGAATATACCCTTGAAGGTGGACAACTGAGGTACATTATTGCAAGATTTGCTAGATCTGGCCATATTGTTCTCTTTTAATTCCAATAGACTAACATGTCTTCCTCAAGATCAGTTGCAGTATGGTCTGCAAAGTACCCCAGGATAATTGTGCTGTGTGAAATGGTTACCAGTCTGCCAGATGAACCAGCTGCACTTTCTTTGCAGGATACTAGTCCACGTTGTTACAGGCAACTCAGAAGTGGTTTGCCTTTCTTACCCAAAATATAGGATGCTCAGGAAGTAGCTGTACATGTCCATTCCCTCGCTGCTGGCACTAGTGATTGTGAAGAATTGATAGAGTTGCCATTGTCTGCACCAGAGGTGCACTGTGATGATTCAGCAGGGTTTGGCTGCTGTACATCAATTAATGGTGTTTGTAGGGCAATGTCACATTTGGCTAGCAGAAGATCTCTCCAATACTCAATGTCTTCCCCTGCAGGAAGGTTGGCTTCAATGTTCCACTTGAAGCGGGGATCTAGTAACATAGTCAATACATAGGTATCATTCTTAAATATGGCATTTTTTCTCTGGTCAGTCAGTTTGAGACTCTAGTCATCTGCCAGCATAACAGCAGTGGTGTCTTCTTTTAACCGAAGGTCTTTCTTTATGTTGTCAAGGAAAATGTGAAGAAATCTGATTTGAGGAAGAATTTGACTCAAAATTGCACTGTCTGCACTGACATCATGTGTAGCAGCCTCAAATGGCTCCAATAAGGTGACCAAAGATTTCAGTAGAGTCCAGTTGCTGGAATGGAACATGATGTCTACTTTACCTATTTGATTCTGCATGATGTAGTCATGTACAGCTTTTTTATGTTCAAGAAGCCTTTCCAACATGTAAAATTTTGAATTCCAGCAGGTTGGAACTTCCTGCTTTAATGTATGCAAGGATAAGTTGTTTGACCTCTACAGCCCTTTTAGGATGTTTTGAGCATTCACAGAGTGGCTGAAATGCCCACATATTTTCCTAGCAAGATCTAACAGGTTTTTGGCATTTCTGTTTCTATTTAAGAAACCATGGATGAGAAGATTCAAACAATGTGCAAAACAAGGTATGTGTTTGTAGTTGCCATCTCTAACAGCCTTGACTATGTTGGCACTATTATCTAATACTATTAACCCTGGAGATAAGGAATACAGTGTAAGCCATTTTTGGAATTGATTTTGTAGCTCCTGCAAAATATTCACAGCAGTGTGGTTTTCTTCAAAAGTGGTGACACATAACAGATCTAGCAATATATGGGAAGAATTGTATGTCCTGTTAACTGTATGATTACAGATATTAATCGCTTCCTCAATTCCTGGTCTGGTTCTTCTAGCACCCTATTAGACTGACCGGGAGTAGTTGGCTCTTTTTTCCTGTACCATTGCAAGTAAATGATGTCTGCTTTTACCTGAGTCCTATAAAATATGCAAATATTATAATGTCTAAATGTGGGAGCTGTGAGTGCTTTTGGACCCTCTGGTACTGCCTCTTTAAGAGCCACTCACTAGCAGGCTTTATTAGCTTGCATGTGGGGGACTGTGGGTTCACTGCTCGAATCCCATCTGAGCTGCCATTCAACTCATTACATTTCTGCAGTTGCTAAGAGAGCAGAGGGAGCCTAACTGAAAGATGAAACTGTTTGCTGGGAAATATGTAGTATAACTGCAAAAATGTAGTTTGTTTAACCTGTCTTTATTTCAGCTGGGACTCTGTGTGTTTGGCACCTCCATTTTGGACCTGGACTACTGAGATGGGCCAATTGGGGAAGGGGGGCCTTAAAATGGAGACCGCTTGAGCCAACCAGAACTAGGACTCCCACAGGGAGCCTGCCAAAGGGGGAATATATAGTAGAGTGCTTCTGGAAAGTAGTGTTTGGACCCTAGCTCCTTTTTGCACCAATAGAGGGCGTGTGAGGTGACTGGCAGGAAAAGGCAGCCAACCGGAGCCTGTGGAGCCAAGAGGAAACTGCCCTGCAACTGTCCTGGAGGGCAGAGTCATTTGTGATCATGAAGAGAGAAGGAGCTCTGGCTCCTGTGCTGTGAAAGTCTTCATGTGGGAAGCACGTGTGCAGGCCAAGAAGTTGGGTGGCAGTATCGCCAGAATGAGTGGACGAGATCTGTGGAGGAGTGCAGGCAGAGGAGGCTGTATGATTACAGCTACCTACCAGGCTCACCCTGTAGAGGACTGGAGAATCTGCTTAAATTGTGCTCAGTCTGTCAGGACAAGTGAAGCTGCATCGTGTCACCAGGTTTGTGCAGTGAAAGCGATCGGGAGAATAAAGCAGCTGCCTGGTACGGTATCCCTCTGTGATACATATAAATGTGTGGAGAAGTGTCTGGATCACAGACTAAGTCCTGCAAGTGGTGTGAGAGGAATTGTGCTGCAGGAGTCTTGAGTACTAAATCAGGGTAGCTCCCTGTCAGATGTTCACTTTGAGGACAAGATTTGTCTGGCTGCTCCATTGGCTGCATGAACTGAGCCTGCCGGGCTCTTCTTAATCAATTTAGGTATCAAATGCTTATCTTCTGCATCAGGGCCACAACCAGCTGCACCTGATAGGCTATCCTTGTATTGCCTGGGTACCCAGAGACAGTGACTGATAGGTTTGGCCTGTGCACAGTGCCCAATATATATATATATTAGAGTGTTAAGCTAATCAACCTGATCTCCCCCATCCTTGAGACTTCTCCTTCAATAAATCAGATTTGTTGCTTGCAAGGTATACTGTCTGAACTGTGTATTTGTGCTCCCCTCTTGTGCATGGATTACTGTGTCACTGCATCTTATTTTACAGGGGGGTTCTAAGCACCAAGTTGGTCATTCCAATCTGGAGGTAAGTGTAAGTCACAATGATCGAATGGGAAGTGTTTGTGGGCCACTAGTGGAAGGAAAGGGGGGTTGCAGTGACCCAGAGGGCTGTGACTGAGTTCTGCTCGAATGTTCCAACCCCGACCTCTGGGTGGAGGCACCCGCCACTGGATCCAGGCCCCTTTACCTGTTGGTGGCCAAGCAGTCACAGGTAATAGCCCTTGGGATAGCACCCTCCGGGGGTTACATTTTGGAGGCACCGCTGGGATTAGTGTCCGCTAGTGGATAAGTATACAAAGTACCCCCAACATGGCCAAACTAAAGGAAAAACTGGAGGGAGATATCATGACTAAAATTAAATTAGACCCTGTTAATATGATGGTGCATAAGCTGATGTCGTGGGGTAATGCTGAAGAATTGGATTCCCAGAAAACTGTGTTACTACTGGATGTACCTCTGGGGATAAAGAACGCTGACCTTGTTTCTGCAGTTGAGCTTGTTAAATGTTTAGGTAAGGTAGAGGTGAAGGGGCGAATGGCTGACCTACTCAACCAAACCTTGCAGGTGCTGCTTTTATGCAGCATAATCATAGACCCCGAGAGGGTGCCCCAAGTGATTTACCTGGAAGATGCTCAAAATGGGTGGAGGGTCATTCATGTCTGAAGTGGCTCGGTCACCCCAGGGGGATCTCCCCAGACCAATAGCTTTAAAGATAAATTGCTTAAACTGTTAGCTGAAGAAGGGTGGACTACTCAGGAATTACTACAGGTGTTAGACCTTTCCAGTGATCCCACCCCCCAAACCTCCCCAGGTACATCTCCTGGATCCTCCAAGAGTTCCAGCCTGGCTTCACCCCCTATAGTTGTTCCCCCCATACAGCTAGACTCCTAGTGGAGACTGAAACTTTTTTCTGGTACTGTGCCTGTGCCCTCAGGGGAAGATGATTTGGAGACTTGGATAGACTATGCTACCACCTTAGTCTAAGAGTGGCAGTGCTCTGAGGGGGAGAAATGGAAGAGACTGATGGAGAGCTTGAGGGGACCAGCTTTGGAAGCCATTGAGTTCTTGCGGGCTACTAGTCCTGAAGCCACTGCAATAGAATACCTTTCTGCCTTAGAAGGGGTGCTTGTGAGTAAAGAAACCAGGGAAGACCTGTTGTGGAAGTTCAAGTCAGCTAAAAAGTGGAGGAATGAGAAACGGTCAGCCTTTGTTACTAGAATGGAAAGGGGACTGCAAAAAGCTTACCAAAATGGGAGGTCACTGCCCCAGCCTTGAATCAGGTCTGGTTAGACCATATCTTGAAATCTGCCAGGTTTTCCAGTGTGATATTGTTGAAGCTCAAATTATGTGACCGATGGGCTGCCCCTTCCAAATACTGCCAATTGATGAGAGAAATTTGAGAAGTTGAGACTGATGAAGAGGGGTGGGAACCTTATACAGGGGTTGTGATATTATGCCAGACCCCTGAGTCCAGTGAACTAGATGAGGCCCATCCATCAAGAGGATTGATCAAGGGACTGACAGAGACTTATCGGGGGTCTGATGCATTTCCTGTGTCTCCTGAGCCCCAAGTGGAGTAGGAGTGCATGCTGTTTCCTATCATCCCCAGATGGAGAGTGATTTGAAGGCTGAGATCAGAGATCTATGGGGAATGGTGAAAGAATTGAAACAAACTGCTGCCCAACCCCCCAAATTTGGGAAGCCTGAGATATCTCGAAGCAAATAGATTGGTTAAGAGGAGCACTCCAGAACTTCTGACGGCTCCTGGCAGGTGAGATATCTCTCTCCCAACAAAGACCCTAGAGATACTAAGTTCTGTTACCACTGTGGGGAGGATGGACATTTTCAAACTGAGTGTCGGTTGCCAGAGAACCTAAAGAGGGTCACCAGCAAGTTAGTAGCCTGGCATTGCAAGGCTTATGCCAGGCCTCAAGGAGGACCTCCTCAGAAGTGTTTTGTCACCCGGGCCAATTCCCAAGCAATCACTAAAGCAATGCCCCGAATGGTCTGACGTAGTGGGTCCTTCAATGGAAACCACAGTGAGAGTGAATGGAGTACCCACCCAGGCTGTGTTAGACAATGGATCCCAAGTGACCATTATGTTTCAGGACTGGTATCAGAAGCATTTGCCTGAGGTGCCCCTGCAGCCTTTAGATGGACTACATGTTTGGGGACTGAGTGATAAGTCCTACCCCATCTCTGGGTATATCCGGATCTGGTTATCTTTTCCTACTTTTGTGGCTGGGGTGGCCGAACAAGTGGAGACCCTGGCATCAGTGTGTCCCCCCCCACTGGACTGTATGATGGGGTGTCCTTGTTAATTGGGACTAATGCTCATATGTTTGGTCATTTAGTGCAACTGTGCTCTGAAAAATGAGGTCCAGGACCGGGGGAGCTCTCAGAATTCCAGCCATGATTCAGAAGGCCTATGAGACCCAGAGAAAGGCCAGTCAGGTGGAACCAGAAGGCCCAGTGGGTGTTGTCTGGTTGAAGGATCCAGAGTCTTTGCTGCTAGCACCAAATGCCCAGTGTGTTCTACAAGGAGAAGTCTGGATTAAAAAGGATGTCAAGAATAAAATATTGATGCTGGATGCACCAGGCAATGGAAAATTGCCAGAGGGGTTGCTGGTTAAACCCAGCATTTTGCCTGCTCTAGCCCATGATTTGCCAAAAGAGTAATGGTTCAAGGGCACAATGTATCTGATCGAGAGATTCGAGTGAAGGGAGGCTGCACTTTGGCCATGGTGCACTGTGCAGATGCTGCTGTTCTGCCCAGCAACAAGACTTCTGGGAGGAGTGACAGAGTGACCCCTGATCTGTTTGATTTCAGTGACACCTCACTGCCAGCAGAATGGAAGAAAAGGATTAGTGAAAGGCTTGCCTAGAGGGAGCAGGTGTTTTCCCTGAAGGAGTGGGATGTAGGATGTGTGTCAGGAGCTGAACATCACATTCAGCTACAGGATGAGTGACCTTTCCGTGAGTGATCTCGATGCCTGGCCCCTGCTGATACAGATAATGAGAGATGACACCTGAAGGAGATGCTTGCAGCTGGGGTGATCCAAGAATCTAGAAGCCCCTATGCTTCCCTGATTGTAGTAGTGAGGAAGAAGAATGGAGCTGTCCAGATGTGCATGGATTACCATACTTTAAACAGGTGAACTATACCAGACCACTATACCACGCTATGCATTCAGGATGCCTTGGATTGTCTAAATGGTAGTAAATGGTTCTCAGTGTTAGATTTTAGCAGTGGTACTGCCAGATGCCGATGGCTCTGAAGGATCGCAAAAAAACTGCTTTTATTTGCACACTAGGTTTTTACGAGTTTATGAGGATGCCTCAGGGGATTTCAGGTGCCCCTGCTACTTTCCAGCATTTGATGGAGCGTGCTGTGGGGATTATGAACTTACTCGAGCATTTAGTCTATCTGGGTGATGTCATAGTGTCTGGCAGCTCCTTGGAGGAACATGAAAGCAGGTTGTTCAAAGTCCTGGATCGACTAGAAGAGTTTGGTCTCAGATTGTCTATAGATAAGTGTCAATCCTTTCAAACATCCATGAAATACATGGGGCACATAGTATCCACTGAAGGCATAGAAACTGACCCCAGTAAAGTGGAAGCTTTGACTACTTGACCTCAACCAAAGAATTTGAAAGAACTGCAAAGGTTCCAGGGGTTTTGTGGTTATTATATGCGATTTATCAAGGACTATTCTCGAGTGATCTGCCCTCTACTCAATCTTACTCAAGGGTATCCTCCAACTCACAAAAAGTATAAGAAAGCTGTGATCTCTGAGACTGATAAAAAATATTTCCGTCCAAATGATGTGTTTGGGACCTGCTGGACTGCTGATTGTGAGGTAGCTTTCCATGATATTATATATCAACTTACCCATGCCCCAGTGCTGACCTATGCTGACCCTGCCAGGCTGTACATTCTTCATACTGATGCCAGTCTACAAGGATTGAGGTCTGTGTTATACCAACAGCACACAAATGATTTAAGACCCATAGCCTTTGCCAGCAGGAGCCTGACTCCTTCAGAAAAGAACTATCCAGTGCACAAGCTAGAGTTCCTGGCCTTGAAGTTGGCTATTGTTGATCAGTTTCTTGACTACTTATACAGTGCTCAGATATTGGTGAAGACTGATAACAATCCTCTAACTTATGTGAAGACCTCAGCTAAGTTGGATGCCACTGGCCGTAGGTGGCTTTCTGCATTGTCTACCTAAGACTATGCTGTTGAATACAGAGCAGGCCTGAACCGCATAGATAATGATGCTCTCTCCCGGAGACCTGTGCTCCAAACAACTGGGTCAGGTTGTCAGAACCTGACATTAGAGCACTTGGCCAAAAATTTGACAAAGGAGGAACAGGTATCTCCTGATATGGTAGATTGCATGGTGGACTGCTTGGGGCCATCTGAGAACTGTATACCTGCTGCTTACTGTCATTTCTCTGCATTAGACACTAGTGCGTTGCCCCAGTTCAATAACGATAGTCTCCAGCTGGCTCAATCCCGAGATCCCATGACAAAAACTGCTCTGGAGGCTCTGCACATGGGCAAAGATGTGTCAAAACTGTGTTCCCCGACTTGAGAACTGCCCTGTTATACAAAGAAGGTCCCAAGTTGAAACTGATTAATAGACTATTATACCGAGAGACAGTAGATAAAGAAGGGTGAGTAGACAAACAACAACTGGTGCTGCCCACTGCTTTTAGAGAATTAGTGCTGAAGTCCTTACACAATCATATGGGACACCTCAGTATAGACAGAATCCTTGACTTGGTGAGTTCCCGGTTTTATTGTCCCAAAATGGGTGCTGATGTGGAACAGCATATCAGAACTTGTAGCCGATGTTTACAAAGAAAGACCCTGCCCCAGAGGGCTGCCCCCCGGTTAATATCACTACTAGTGCCCCCATGGAATTGGTCTGCATTGATTTCCTGAGTCTAGAACCAGATCAGAGAAACATCAGCAATATATTGATAGTTACTGATCACTTCACCCGGTATGCACAGGCTTTTCCCACTAAGGACCAGAAAGTGACCACGGTGGCTAAAGTACCTGTTGAGAATTTCTTTGTCCACTATGGGGCCCCTCAAAGAATCCATTCTGACCAGGGGAGAGATTTTGAGAGCCTCTTGATTAAAGAAATGCTATCCTTGTGGGGGATACGAAAGTCAAGAACTACTACTAATCATCCCCAGGGAGATCCCCAGCCAGAAAGATTTAACCGCACGTTGCTTGACATGTTGGACACCCTGCAACCTAAAGATAAGTCTAGATGGAGCCAGCAAATTAGCACTCTGGTACATGCTTACAATTGCACCAAAAGTGATACCACTGGATTTTCCCCATATGGAATGATGTTTGGGAGAGAGGCTAGACTGCCAGTAGATGTCTGTTTTGGAGTTTCTCCTGATGGGGTTCAAGGAGCTAATTATCTACAGTATGTGCAGAAACTGAAGGCCCAACTAAACCATGCCTACCAACTAGCCCAGACCATGGCTGCTAAATGAAATTTAGCCAGTAAAGAAAGGTATGACAAAAAAGTGAAAGCAATGGAGCTTAGATAAGGGGATAGAGTGCTATTGAGGAATCTGGGGCTACATGGCAAGCATATGATTGCTGACAGATGGCACCACCTCCCTCATATTGTTGTAGGAAAGCTAGAAGATTTACCTGTATACAAAGTGCGGCCTGAGAACAACTCAAAAGATGTGAAAACTATACACAGAAATCATCTGCTGCCCATAGGACAGATCCTGATAGAGGCTGAACCACCTAATGCTTCCCCCTCTGGGCCTGTGACTAGAGTCACTGCCAAGAAAAAACTAAGACCGATTGATTCCCCAGAAATCAAACTAAAGAGGCCTTCTCCCCCCCCCTTGAAGCTGATTGCCAGTCTGTGTCCGAGGACAGTGAATGTAATCCTGAGTATTACCCCTCTTGTGAACTGAGTCAGTTGTTTAGGGGCAATCCCCTAACCAGCCCTAGGGATGAAGCTGGGTTTCCTGGACTGTCTGAGCCCTCAGCTTTGTCCCTGGAGCTGATGCTCCAGGAGGGAGAAGTGAGTGGTATTAAATCCGAAGATATGAGCTCATTGGGACTGGCTGAATTGTCTGATTTCTCAGACGAAGGAAGTGACATGGGGGATGCAACTGAGGATATGCCAGAGCAGGAAGAATATTTTGAGTGCCCTGATAGTTCCCCACCAGTACCAGAAATGCCCCCAGATAAGCCAGATAGTGTAAGTTCAGAAATAGAGGGCCCTGGCCCCAAAGGTACCATGGACCCTGGGTCCCCTGCTTCTATAGAGGTTTCCCCAGCCATCCTGAGTAGGGCTGGAGTAGAGTCTGAGCCTTTAGAAATTTTACCCAAGACTCCTAGATGGACTGGCCGGGAAGTATGGCCTGTAGTGAGATTGAGTTATGAGTCTCTGGGCCAGCCTGTGGATCTGCCTTTGAATGTGGTCAATAAGGAAGTGTACGTGTCCCCGAGCTCAATGCCCAAGCTAAGTCTGGGGGAGAATTCCAGACTGTTGGTATTGCCTTTGAGTATGGTGCCCCTGCCCCATTTAGCCCTCAGGTAATTGATAGGGAAGGGCCCACTCTCTCTGGGTTTCATGGGCTGGAAATAATGACCTGATTTAAAAAGGAAAACAGTTGTCTGTATGTGTAATGTTGTATAACCCATAGTAAACTGTGTCATACAGTACCAGTGTAAGTAACTAAAGGTTTAATGTGCTGTCAGTTAACTTATTTTGCCTTAAAGTGATTTAAGGGTAACAACTTGAAGTGGACACCAAGTTCTTTCCAGGCCAGGAAGGGTGTAACCCCCCTACAAATGGAGGTTCCCAAAAGCTTTCCTGGAGTTTGCCTAAGTGCGCCCTGCCTGAGGGGCATTCAGCATAATGCTGCTTAAATGTGGGAGCTGTGACTGCTTTTGGAGCCTCTGGTACTGCCTCTTTAAGAGCCGCTCACTAGCAGGCCTTATTAGTTTGCATAGGGGGGACTGTGGGTTCACTGCTTGAATCCCACTTGAGCTGCTGTTCAACTTGCTCCATTTCAGCAGTCGCTAAGAGAGCAGAGGGAGCATAATTGAAAGATGTAAATGTTTGCTGGGAAATATGTAGTGTAACTGTAAAAATGTAGTTTGTTTAACCTGCCTTTATTGCGGCTGGGACTCTGTGTGTTTGGCCCCTCCATTTTGGACCTGGACTACTGAGATGGGCAAATTGGGGAAGGGGGGCCTTAAAATGGAGACCGCTTGAGCCAACCAGAAATAGGACTCCCACGGAGAGCCTGCCAAAGGGGGAATATATGGTAGGTGTTTCTGGGAAGCATAGTTTGGACCCTGGCACCTTTTTGCACCAATAGAGGGCGTATGCGGTAACTGGCAGGAAAAAGCAGCCAACCAGAGCCTGTGAAGCCGAGAGGAAACTGCTCTGCAACTATCCTGGAGGGCAGAGTCATTTGTGATCGTGAAGAGAGAAAAAGTTCTGGCTCCTGCGCTATGAAAGTCTTCACATGAGAAGTGCGTGTGTAGGCCAAGAAGTTGGGCGGCAGTATCGCCAGAAGAAGAGGATGAGATCCATGGAGGAGTGCAGGCAGAGGAGGCTGTACGATTACAGCTACCTACCAGGGTCACCCTGTTGAGGACTGGAGAATCTGCTTAAATCGCACTAGGTCTGTCAGGACAAGTGAAGCTGCGTCGTGTCACCCGGTTTGTGCAGTGAAAGCAATCGGGAGAATAAAGCAGCTGCTTGGTATGGTACCCATCTGTGCACATATAAATGTGTGGAGAAGTGTCTGGATCACAGGCTAAGTCCTGCAAGTGGTGTAAGAGAAATCGTGCTGCAGGAGTCATGAGTACTAAATCAGGGTAGCTCCCTGTCAGATGTTCACTTTGAGGGCAAGATTTGTCTGGCTGCTCCGTTGGCTGCATGAACTGAGCCTGCCGGCTCTTCTTAATCAATTTTGGTATCAAATGCTTATCTTCTGCATCAGGGCCCCAACCAGCTGCACCTGATAGGCTATCCTTGTATTGCCTGGGTACCCAGAGACAGTGATTGATAGGTTTGGCCTGTGCACAGTGCCCAATATATATATGCCAGAATGTTAAGCTAATCAACCTGATCTCCCCCATCCTTGTTACTTCCCCTTCAATAAATCAGATTTGTTGCTTGCAAGGTATACTGTCTTAGCTGTGCATTTGTGCTCCCCTCTTGTGCATGGATTACTGTGTCGCTGCATCTTATTTTACAGGGGGTCCTCAGCACCAAGTTGGTCATTCCAATCAGGGGGTAAGTGTAAGTCACAACCATCATGTGGGAAGTGTTTGTGGGCCACTAGCGCAAGGAAAGAGGGGTTGCAGTGACCCAGAGGGCTGTGACCGAGTCGTGCTTGATTGTTCCAACCCCGACCTCTGGGTGGAGGCACCCGCCACCGGATCCAGGCTCCTTAACCTGTTGGTGGCCAAGCAGGCAGGGGTAGTAGCCCTTGGTATAGGCACCTCTGGGGGTTACACAAAGAAGTACAAAGTAATGCACCTGGGAAACAAAAACCCAGGGAAAGAGTACACAATGAGGGGGAGGTACTAACAACAACAAAAATGGAAAGGGACCTGAGGATAGTGGTATCAGATGACCTAAAGGTAGGCAAGCAATGTGAAAAGGCAGAAGAAGGGCTGGGGAATACTGGGATGCATAGGGAGAGGCATCATCAGTAGAAAACAGGAAGTAGTAATCCCTCTGTACAGACAGTTGGTGAGACCCCATCTGGAGTACTGCATGCAGTTCTGGAGACCGCATCTCTGCAATGACATAGACAGGATGGAGGCATTCCAGAGGAGGGCAACTAAAATAGTGAAGGGTTTGCACCAGAAGCCATACAAAGAGAGACTAAAGGAGCTTATAATGTGTTCCCTCAAGGAAAGGAGGGAGAGGCGGAACACAATGGAAACTTTCCAGTACCTCAAGAGAGTCAACAGTCCAAGAGGGTAGCATCTTTCAGAAAAAGGGCTGTACAAGAACAAGAGGGCACACTTTGAAGATAGAGGGGGGACAGCTCAGGGTCAATGTGAGGAAGTACTTCTTCACAGAGAAGGTGATGGATGCATGGAAAGGCCTTCCTGAGACGGTTGCAGGGTCAAAACAGTGGAGGAACTCAAGAATGCATGGGACAGACATAAGGCAATTCTGGTGGGGATTAGGAAGAAGTAAACGGTTGGTAAACTAGGACCTGTAGCTTATCAAATAGGTATGGGAATGAGCAGATTGGGTGGACCAAGTGATTCTTTTCTGCCGTCAAAGTCTCTGTTTCAATGTTGTACCTCCGGTGGTGGGGTGGGAAGCCTGGGGGGTTGGGTAAGGGGTAGGTGGTCTTAATGTTTTTTTTTTTTATTTTAATATGCAATGTAGCTAAGACAATCTACCAGTTCCAGTAACTGTCTCAGTTATTTTATAAGTTATTGTATAATATTTCATGATACCTTGTTGCAATTTGTTTTATATGGCTTTACCATGACTTGTATTTCCAATGTTTTAATAAAGCTTATTCAATTTGAAAAAAAAAGTGGTGACACATAATACAGCCTGCTTCCTACTACTTATGGTTTAGTGGCAATTATTGCTTTCTGACTGAAAACTTGCCCAATGAGCTTTAAGAGTAATGCAGTCAAATGGTTGGTTGCTGGTCCATATATCCGTGGTTATGTGAACCTGCTTCTTCTCAGAGAGTTTCAACTGTTTAGTGACTGCACTACACACCAACTCATACAACTGTGAAACAGCCTTTTTTGAGGTAACATGTTTTATTTTTTCATATACGTACAAAGATATAAAAAACAGCAGGGCCAGAGCCCATTTGCCATAACAGTGTTGTACACTTCATAACCAAAACAAGAAGGAAAGAAAAAAAAAAGGGGGGAGGGGGAAGGGGAGGGACAAATAGGAAGAAAGGATGGGGAACATGGGGTAGTACAAGCTGCAACAGTGTCAGGACTGTTCATATACAGGCAAATGAATTATCCTTACAAAGTTCATATCAGGCAGACTACTATACGGGATACATTAATCAATCAAAAGAAATCCATGGCAGTACACAATGATTATATTAGTGATTATATACATAACTAACTGTCATACTCACCAAAAGGAGTAGCCCCTTAAAGGGTAACACAGAGATGGAAACAGTTTAACTAGGTGTGATAGCCCAAATATCTCTCTTCAAGGCCTCAGGGAGATATCTGGGTATTTTAAACAGATCATGCCACAGTCGTTGACCAACTTGCAGTAAAACAGAAGCAAGAATACCCCAAATAATCAAGTGTAGGTTAGGACCACAAATACACCTCAAGTCTTATAGTAGAGACCAGTAGGAATGTTACTTACTTACTCAGCGGAGACTATATGGGATTGTTGTCTCTACTCATTTCAGTAAAGCTTATCATTATGTACCTTTGCACGTTAATTATGTTGACCGGTATGTATAGGCCCATATTGACTGGCACCTTCACAATGTTTTTTTTTTTTTTTGCATCGTTGTCCACTGTAATTGTAATCTTATGAAGTGTATTGTATTGTATTTATGCCCAGGACCACCTTGAAAATGAGCTTGCTCAATGGTGTTTATGCCTGGTTAAATAAAGTGATTGATTGATTGATTGAATGTAGGGAAGTATTTTTTTCTAGAGTGAAACAGGATGAGCACAGAACATAGGGAAGGGAGGGGGGAGTCGGTAACAATGAAGGAAAGGAAACCCAAAGCTGAGGCATAGCACTAGAAACAGACATGAGTACCATGAGTTATATGAGCTAACAGGTAATTCCTATTGAGGGAAGAGGGGTCTGCCTATCCTCAGTGACACCATGGAACAGATAAACCTTTACCTATCATTTAAAGGAAGGATCAACCTGTGCCCACCTTAGGATCATTCAGGGTCTGCAATTTCAGAATATTTAGGTAGGGAGTCCAACAGAGTTTAAATCTGGTCACTTGGTATTTTTGCAGATGTGAGAAACTGTCCAGTTTCGCCAGGGAAGAGAGAGACACTAACACCTCGGTCAGTGTAGGCATCAGAAGGGACTTCCATTTGCATAGCAAAGCTCTCTTGGTTTGGAGAGACAGCAGTGCCAGCCATCTAGTCTCTTAGGGGGTCATTTGGGGGAGCATGGTACGGATGCCCAAAATACAAAAAAGTGGACTAAAAGGGATCTACTTCTCCAGTACTTTGCAAGCAGTGTCTTGGATACCGTGACACAAGTAAAGTATTTGAGAACAGGACCACAGTATACGCAAAATATCCACTCTTGGCCCCTGACATCTCCAACAAGAGTCAGAATCCAGAAATTTGGCTGTAAAAAGCACAGATGGGGATCTATACCAGGAGTGGGCTATTTTGTTTCATATTAGTCTGGATACAGTGTTGGTCAGCCAACTATGGGTATCCCTCCAAGATTGTCCTCATGCTGTGGAAGGAATAGGAGTCTGAAGCATCTTTTCCCATTTAAGCCTTGCCCTCTCAGAGTATTGGGGAAGAGTGTTTCTCAGTTTAGCATAGATATGGCCTGCTAGACTCATCGGCTGCTGTATCCAGATATGCAGCTCTGAGTTGTATACCTGGGATGCCGCTGGGTGTAGCTCATCTCTGAGTGCTGCCCTAAGCTGGAGGGATTTCCAAAACTCTGGCTGTGGAAGATTCCAGATATGTTGGAGGGATTGAAATGAATGAAGAGTTTTGAAGTTGGGATCTAACAGCTCCTTTAGTATGAGAATGCCTCTGTCCACCCAGGATATCCATAAAACTCAATGTGTATCAATAGTAATATCAAGGTTGTTCCATAAAAGGGTATAGGGTAGAGGGGGAGGAATCTGGTTCAATCTTTTATGGGTAGCCAACCAATTAGACCTGGCAGCCTTAACTGTTAGAGAAATAGATGGGGTCATAGAGCAACCAAGGGGACAGGGTCTGTGCGTCTTATGGGGTGTCAGTAAAGAGGAAAAATGGGTTGCATCAGTGATAGCAAGTTCTATGTGGATCCATTGAGGAGAAAGAGATGTAAGATAGTGTAACCCCTTTACCATTTGAGCCAACAAAAATGCTTGCCGGTATCCTTCCAGCCATGGAAGGTTCCAACCCCCCTTATTCCAATGTGCTCTCAGTTGGGCATGGCTAAATCTTGATTTAGCACCTTCCCACAAGAAATCTCCAAAAAGCCTATCTAGGGCTTAATACCAATGTTTTGGTAGGGGATGGGGATATGCATAAGCAGGTAAAAGATATTGGGTGCAGAGACCATTTTAATTGTGGCTATTTTGCCTGCAAGGATCAATTGGAGAGGTTTCCACCTATCAAACTCTGTTTTTAGAGATCTGAGAATGGGTTTGACATTTGTCTCCCAGAAAGTATCTAAAGAGGGTGTAATAATGATGCCCAGACATGTGATCCCAGTTAGAGCCCAGATTAGACCTCTGGACTGTGCGATCTCATGGGAGCAAATCGCGTTCAGGGGAAGCTTCTCTGTCTTGGATTGGTTCAGTTTCAACCCTCAGTACTGGGGAAAAAAAGTCCAGTAATTCCATTGGTGGGGCAGATCTTTCTAAGTCCACTAGAGGCAGAAGCAAGTCATCAGCATACATAAGGGATGTATATTCTGTGGTCCCTACCTTAATATCAAATAACATCTGGGTGGCCACGGAGTGCAAGGGCCAACAGCTCTACTGCCAGAATAAAAAGGAGTGGGGAAAGTGGGCAGCCTTGTTGTGTCCCTCACTCGAGTTGGAATGGCGAAGAGAGTGTAGCATTTGCATTAACTCTGGCTGAGTGGGATGAGTAAATAGCTTGGATTCAGGAGAGAAATTTTGATCCAATCCAAATGCTGCCAAAGCAAGGTACAAGTAATCCCACTCAATGGAATCAGAAGCTTTTTCAAAATCCACTGCTACTGCTGCAGCCAGGGTGGAAAGAGATCTTGCTATATGCATGAGATTCATTAGTGTCCTTAAGTGGTCAGAACTGTGTCACCCGGGAATAAAACCCACTTGAGAGGGTGTATGAATCCTGTCAGCAGGGGACTTAACCTGGATGCCAGAATTTTAGAATAAAGTTTACTGTCAATATTAATGAGAGAGATTGGCCAGTATTTGCCCAGATTGGAAGGATCTTTACCCTTTTTAGGGATAAGTACAATATTTGCCTCTCTTAGTGAGGGAGGAAGAACACCTTTAAGCTCGACATCTTGAAATACTGCCATTAGAAGAGTAGTAATAGTGGGGGCGAGTGCCTGATAAATATCTGCTAAATATCCGTCATTCCCGGTGGATTTACCTAATTTAAGAAGTTTAATTGCAGTACTAACTTCCTCTGAAATTATGGGGGACTCAAGAAGCTGGGCTTGCAGATTCGAAAATTTAGGGAGCTGGCAGGAATGAAGAAACAGCTGTATCTCACTGTTCAGGTGACAGTGAGTGGAGGTGTACAAAGACCTGTAAAAAGAGGCCATAATATCGTTTATTGCCTTAGGAGCAGTGGCCAGAGATCCGTCCTTGTCTCTAAGGCCAGTAATTAAGCTGCTAGCTTGCTGTTTGCGAAATTGATATGCAAGTACCTTGCCAGCTTTATCTCCACCTTCCCAGAAGGAGTGCTGCAGGCATAGAATGGCTATTTCAGCTTTTCTGTTAAGGAGCTGATTAATTTCAAAGCACAGATTTAAAATGGTTTTACCTATTGGAGAGTGAGGGGAAGGGGAGGGTAGACCCTTAAAAAGGCATTCAGCCTCCTTCAATTTCTGTTCTAGGGATGCAAGATGTAGTTCCCGCTCTCGTCTTTTTGCTGCAGCAAAACCCATTATGCTGCCCCGCATGGTGGCTTTAAATGCTTCCCTTGTGTTAGCCGCAGATGTATCTGTTATGGGGTTGTGGGACAGGAAAAGAGCAGCTTCATTCTGAGCTCATGGAATAAATTTGGGATCCCTCATTGGAAGATGGTCTACCCGTCAGTTACGGGGTGGGGGGGTGTGGTCCCACTGAAGGAGAAGTTGAATTGGGGCATGGTCCGATATTACCCTAGGAAGAATAATGGCATCCAGAGATTTCTCAGTAATTGCCAAAGACCCCAACCAGATATCCAATCTGCTATAGGAGGCATTGATCTCTGAGTGGTAGGTGTAGTCTCTAGTCATGGGGTGGAAAGTCTCCAAATATCTGATAAACCAAGATCCAGGATCGTTTGTTGGAGCGCATTAATACATCTATTGTGTGACTCAGTACCTCCATCATTTCTGTCCATAGAAGGAATAAGGGTGAGGTTAAAATCTCTCCCAATAAGAAGAGGGCAGGCAGGGGGAATAAATTCCAAAATAGACTGTGTTAAATTTTGAAAGAACTGTGGTGTATCATCATTCGGGGCATAAATGTTGCAGAGGGTGATAGGCCCTGAAGGAGTGTCAAAGGTACCTAACACCCATCTACCATCCGAACTAGACAGCATCTTGGACAGGGTCCAGGGTAGAGATTTATGAATTAGGATGGCTACCCCACACTTCTTAGAGGTGGCGTGAGAACAAACTTGTTGACCCACCCAATCCTTATTCATGTGGGCATGGTCATCTCCTGAAAGTTTTGTTTCTTGGAGAAACACCACCTGAGATTTGAGACATTTCAAATGGGCTAAAATATTTTTACATTTCATAGTGAAGTTTAAGCCCCATATATTCCAGGTATGCAGAAGCAGGTCTGACATAATGGGCCTACGTAGGTGAACAGGAAAAGGGATGGGTCACAGTGTGGAGGAAGAAACTGTCAGGGAAAGATGTTACTTCAAGGAGGTACTTGCAAAGAGTGGACTTCCTGAACTAAACCAAAGCTCTATGGGGGTGGGGAAATAAAGGGTTCAGAATACAACAGGAGATAACCTCCCTTGTATCAGAAGCTATAAATCCTAACACACTGTATGCCACAAATATAAATCCTTAAACTTGTAATTACTTCATACAAAACAGTAAAATGCACATAGAATCAAAAACTAAATGTTTATGAGAATGGTGAGGGGTTTATCCAGCTGAAACCAGTCAATGGAAAACCCACTCACGTCTGTGGGGCTAGGCAAAAAATGAGAGAAATGGAAAAACAACAACACCTTCTGGCTGTTACCTGAAAGTGCTAGATTAACTAGCAGTAAATATTATTCAGGATTACAGAGAAAAAAAAAGATGAATGCACAAAAACTAACAGCCAGTGCCTGGAGCCTAACATAGATTATCTCAGGAGTCTGTACTCTCCAATCAGAAAGGTAACCAATCGCCTTCAGATAATTAGCTGTTAAAAGGCTCATAGAAGGGGAAGGAAACCATTATTAACTGAGTAGGGAGCATGTAACTAATCGGTTGTTCAGAAGTTCAACCTCTGCCCCCAAAAGGAGTGGGTTCAGAATGAGGGACCCATACCAACCAGGCCAAAAAACCAAATGTGTCTGGAAAAGTCAGACTACGAAACATATTCTTATATATCACACACATCTTAACACAAAGCCAAGTGGCAATTACACATACAAACGGTGTACATCTGAGGTGAAGTGTCTATGGGGTGGGGACCCTTAAGGCATCCCTGTCTGACTAGATCAAACAAAGTGTGAGGGAAGAGAGCCCATTCATGGGCAAACTACGCAGTAACCTAAGCATCAGATTAGCCCCGTTCAATTCCTCCCACTGGACACCTATAACTACCCCAATTCCCCCAGACACAAAACCTTGAGTACTTATCTGAAGCACTAAGATAATCAATCAGCCATTCTTCTCAGGTTGAGCTTCCATGCTCTTGCACTTGAGACGCAGAATCAAGGCCTAATGGTGCGGAGGAGACTGCAGATACAAGTTCAGAGTCCTGCAATGGAAAGTTAGCCTCCATGTCTTTGGTACATGAGGTCCCAACCTCTTCAGAATCCAATCCTGGATGTTCCGTAGTCAAAAGTTACATATTGTTCCCTAAATCCTCTTCCTGGTGAAGGTAGAGCAGAGCTAATCTGTTTTTTGTAAAGTAAGGGCTGGTGTAAATGGTTTCCTGATGATCAGCCCTGGATGCACTTTGATCTATGCCAACGTCTCCTCATCTACGCTCCTGAGGGTGGCCTCTCTTAGAATGTGGGGATTGTGGGGGGCTCTTCTGTACCTTGGGGTTTCTGGGCCCTAACCCATTAATAGATGACTGGGAGATCCTAGGTTCTAGGACACCTGGAGAATTGGGATTTTGTGAAGAGCTCCTAGGGGACTCTCCAGAAGGACAGATCAGTCCCTCATCCCGGGTTGTCAATGATCCAGAAGTAGGCCAGGTCACTGAAATGTATATGAGTGCTGCCTCAGGAGTAGCAAATTGATGAGAGGTACCATTTACAAAAATTTTCAATATAGCCGGGTAGAAGAGAGCAAAAGGTATCTGTAGGTCATGAAGCTTATGTTGTACCTCGAAGTAGGCTCATCTTTTGTTTGCAAGTTCCTTCGAGTAATCTTAAAACATCATAATGCAATGACCTTTCCATTGGAGAGACCCAAGATCCCTAGCTCGCCCCGTATTGCTGCTTTTTCGGCAAACTTTAGAAGCCTGGCTATGGTAGGCCTCGGTTTGTCTCCCTGAGTGGGTTTAGGCGGAAGTGAATGGTGTGCCCTCTCTATTGTTATTCTAGTTGCAGGAGGAAGGTTCAGTAGTTCAGGCAGGGCTGTTTGTAAAAAATGAATGGGTTTGCCTGCTTCACAACCCTCAGGGAAGCCCAGGAACCAGAAGTTGCTGCTGTGGCCCCTGTTTTTGAGGTTGTCTAGCTTATCTTGCAGGGCAATTATTTGTGCATCTTGGTTTCTTAAAGTAGCCCAGTGCCCTTGCACAATGTCATCATGTGCCAACGCTTTTTGTTCCATCAATTCAATTCTGGAGTCAGTCTGTTGAATTGAAAATGCCGTGGTGTTAAAAGCTAAGGTTAGAGCGTCAATACTAGTAATTATAGAGGTGACCATTTCCCTGATTGAGAGTTTCTTGGTCTCCTTTCTTGAGTGCGCCATTTGGCCTTCAGAATAATATTCCCAAAAGAAGAAAAGGCGATAGCTATGCGAATCGTGCATCTAATTCAGTTCTGTTTCGGCTTGATAATTGCTCTAGTATTCCCGTTGATAATCCTATAAAGTACCCAGGAAGGGATCGACTTATAGGAGGATATTTTGGTGGTTCTTGGCTCCCGGTTTATGGTAATGAGAGATTAAGGTGCCATTTTGACTACAGGTTGGTCATGCCCCAAAACAGCCTTTTTTTAGAAATATGTTCAACAGGGAACAGTGTACCATGGTTCAATCCAGTTCATGAACTTGAGAAAACCTTTCTGGACAACAAAAGCAAAGGGGATCTGACAATCAGCCAACATTCTGCAATGGCTCTATTTAACAGTTGGCATGTTGGAACTTGAAGGTACATTTTGATATCCTTGCAACACTTTCTTTTAATGCTAGTTGAGAGTGACAAGATATTTTTAATTTTGGGGGGATTGTACTTTTCAAACCTTTTTTAGGTGAGTACTACTGTGATATTTTGCAGTACTTGATGGTGTCAGAAGAAAACAATCTATGATTGTCTTGGAAGACTGCAAGGATACCTCAAGTGATTCAAAGTCACTTAGTGCTTCCAGTTCATTTTCACTATGGTCACGTCACCACCACCTCCACTATCGCTCATACCAACCACACTGTCACTTGCCTTGCCCCACTCAATCGGTCTAGAAGCAAATGATTTGATACCTTTTATTGGACCAACATAGATGTAACAGAAAGAAGAAAATGCTTTAGCTTTTGGGCCAACCCGTCCTTCCTCAGAAGTGTAATTACAGTTATTTAGAAAATCCCATACTTTTAACACCCAGATGATGCAGAACAAAACTGAAAGAATTCCCATTGGTTTAAAATACTCATTTAAAAAAATAACACAAGACATATCAGAGAAGGTGAAAAATACCAGTTCAGCTTCAGCTGAGAGGGCCTAAAGGTCAGATGTGCTTAGAGCATATAAACATGCAGGGAGTACACTGCACATAAATTCAAATGAATTGGAGATGACACATAATAAGTTCAGCTTCAATGGTAAACATTACATTCAAGCTATGAGAACAGCAATGGGCACTAGGATGGCTCCACAGTATGCTAATCTTTTTATGGCAAATTTGGAAGAGGAATTTTTAAGGCACTGCACACACAAACCACTCACTTATTTCTGTTACATTGATGATTTATTTATAATTTGGAAGGGGAGGTACTGACACACTTAAGGATTTTCATTGGGAACTTAATAACTTCAACCCAACCATAATGTTTTCCCTGGAATATTCTGCCACAAGTGTACATTTTCTGGACACCACTGTCACCATCAAGGATTGAACCTTACATACATGTATTTACAGGAAGCCAATAGACAGAGATACTTACCTATGAATAGTAATCACCCAAGCCACACGAAGAAATCTGTCATGTACAGTGAAGCACTTTGGTATCGGCATATCTGTTCAAATGAGGAAGACAGAGATGCACATTTGGCTATATTGAAAAACACCTTTATTGAGCAGGGACACTCTTTCAGAGAAATTGACAGGACAATAGAACGTGCAAAATAAGTGCCAAGACAACAACTACTTCAGTATAAGGAAAGGACAGCTACCAAAAGAATATCCTAAGTAGTCACATATCATCATGTCCTTGAACTTCTACATTAGATTATTAAGGACCTCCACCCAATATTTAGTGAGGATGAGACCCTAAATTGTATTTTTAAGGAACTACCACTATTATCTTTTAAACAACCACCAAACTTAGCCAACCTAATTATTAGGAGTAAACTTTTACCAGAACAGAATGCCATGACACTAAATAGTACACAACCCTGTAATCAACTCAGATGTAAAACTTGTGAGCTCATTTCCACTTCAGACTGTGTGGTTACATCACAAAACAGACAAGTCAGGGTACGTGGGAATTATACAAGTGTATCACAGCATGTTGTTTATTTCATTCAATGCAAGAGATGTCCACAAACAGGTTATGTTGGAGAGACAAGCCAACTGCTCTGCATTAGAATGAACTCACACAGACATAATATTAATCTAAAGATGACTGAAAAACCAGTGGGGCAACACTTCTCTCAGCCGGACCATACCATCCCAGATATGTCAGTAATGGTCTTAAAAGGAACTCTCAGAAGTACACAACATGGAGGGCTTTTGAGATCAAACTTATATTACTTCTCAATATGGTAGAAGATGGGATGAACACAGATTTGGGGTTTATGGCACATTATAGGACTTAAACATCCACAGACCTTTTCTTCAAAGGATACACATATTCTAGGACTTCACCATCCCCTTGTGTGTGGGTGAGCATTGGTGTGTGTGTAGGTGGGGAGAAGGAGTGTGTATGTGTGTGTGTGTGTGTGGTGGGGGATATGTGAGTGGGGTGGCTGTGGGGGTTGCTGTTACACTGAGGTGGGCTTATATTCCGGTACTTAACATAATGGTGTTACAGTATGTTACAACACTTAGTTCAGACATATAATGAATATTATTTCCTTTTTACTAGTAATCGTCCTCAGGGGTGGGGGTGGGTCAGTTTCATTGGGTCTTTTTTGGACTCCATAGACTGTTACTGTATATACAGTAGTTTTATTATATACTGTCACATTTTTGAACTCTGAACATATTGGGGTACAGTATCTCATGTGCATGGGAGTCCTTGACAGAGTAATTACATTGAGCTAATGTTGTAGTGATTTGTGGAAATGAGGGTATGTCAGAACTCACTTCTAACTAGTTATGCTACCCTGGGGAGGGTGGAGGTTTTATTTAATTGTGGTTCTATTCTGAATCCTTGGACTGTTACTGCACATATAGTGATATGATTATAAAGTGTTGCATTTTTGAACTCTGTACTTATTAGGATGCACAGTCTTTTTCTTGGAGGTTCATGACACATTTATTACCTTTGAATAACAATTGAAGTGATCAATGTGAATGATGGTGCTGGTGCATTAAGATGTGAGTGAGTGTGTGTATGTGTGTGTGTATATGTATATGTGTGTGTGTGTGTGTGTGTGTGTGTGTGTGTTATCTTCCCGGAGGGGGGGTATTTTCTCTGATTTCTTATTCAGATTCCCTAGATACTTTCAGTACAAGTTGAAATCTGTACATATCAGATTGCATGGTCTTAGTTTCTTGGTGGTCCTTGACGAGCAGCTTTTTTATTTGGCTCTTATAATGCCAATTTATATTATCATGTATAAACTCTTGTTACAACACCAATGGCTTTAAGGTTTATGGAGCATAATAACCAGTTTGACAGTGTAGCTGGGAAATGTTTTCAACTTAGTTTTACATTCAATATAATGTGAAACTATTACTCACATTAGGGAAACTTTACTTTAAACCCTTTATATGCCATGCATACTTACTTTATAGTTCTATTTTGAAAAGCTTGGTTTCAAGTTACAGTTATGTCACATTTTAGCATGTCTTTACTCTGAGTGGGTTTTGACTCATAATTGGGCTACACAGCTCTGTGCTGCAGACGTTGTTATATTATTCTGTAGGTACCGCCAAGATATTTTAATTAATGTTCCGTGTACTCCCTGCATGTTTATATGCTCTAAGCACATCTAACCTTTAGGCCCTCTCAGCTGAAGCTGAACTGGTATTTTTCACTTTCTCTGATGGGCCTTGTGTTGTTTTTTAAATGAATATTTTAAACCAATTGGGAATTTTTTCAGTTTTATTCTGCATCATCTGGGTGTTAAAAGTATGGGATTTTCTAAATAATATTATTTCGCTTCTGAGGAATGACTGGGTTGGTCCAAAAGCAAAAGCATTTTGTTCTTTTTGTTACATCTATGTTGGTCCAATAAAAGGTATCAAATAATTTTCTTCTGGATCTATTCTCATAAGGACCAATACAGCAAAGACTAAATCTGTATGGCACTCAATTGAGTCTTTTGTCTTTGCACATCGTATCATAACTGATGTTCCAACATGTCCCGCTTTGTCACCACCACTGCCACTCTTTTTGCACAGACTGCATACAGCTTGAGAGTTGTCTGTAGGGTCAATATAAAATAAATTCCACACTAAAGAGTTACCCTTTGTGCTTTGTACTATGGTGCATTGCAATATTTCTTGTATAGTCAGGGGACCTGGAATAAACCCTATACTGGCATTTCCTTGTTCACATGAATTTGTTCTATTCATGGTCATCTTCTTATTCTTATGTTTAGTGTATGATTGTTTGTCTGCACTTGCCTCTCATGCCTTACAATGCCATCATCTCCAACCCCTCATCGAAACAAGTTCCGACCTCATTGCCACAAGATTCAGAATAACTGGAAGTGCTGTCATCATCAGGTGGGACATAGCCCGTGCTGTCGCATTCCCAGTCCCCACTATCACCATAATTTTTATCAGCATTCACTGCATCAGCATCTGAGGTTACATTTGAGGAGGATGCATCCCCCTCCTTGCATACTGCTTCTGCAACTGGAAGTCTCATGGCAGATGTAGAAAAATGTTGAGTACCTCTACGATTAACTCCTGTCAGTTCTTTCTGAAACTCTACTATAATTTAATTGGTAACATGCTTTTTTGGTTTAGGAGGACAATTAGTGTCAGTTCTGGTGATGTTATTGTTATTATTGTTACTATGTTCTTCATTAGTTCTAGGATTTATATTGTCCATATCATTTTCAGTTGCACGTGCACCAGCACTGTGCTTCCTTTTAGTTGACTTAGTCTGGGAAATATGAGACATAGTAGACACAGCCATGGCTTTCGCTATGCCACAGAGAGATGTCACGCACAGTGTAGCTGTGACCGGGCTCAGGGCACCTACAGGCTAATAGATAGTGTAATACAGCCAAAATGACTTTCCCTATACTGTAGAGAGACACAGAGTAGCTATGTCACAGACAGGGTTTGAGGCACCTAACAGACAGTGTGTAATACAGCCTAAATGGCTTTCACTATACTGCAGAGAGAAACAGAGTATATGTCACAGACAGGGCTCAGGCCACCTAACAACAGACAGTGTGTATACAGCCTAAATTGCTTTCACTATACTATAGAAACACACACAGTAGCTATATGTCACAGACAGGGCTCAGGGTATCTAACAGATAGCGTAAAATACTGCCTAAATGGCTTTCACTATACTGCAGAAACACACAGAGTAGCTATGTCACAGACTGGGCTCAGGGCATCTAACAGACAGTGTGTAATACAGCCTAAATGGCTTTCACTATGCTGCAGAGAGACACAGAGTTGCTATGTCACAGACAAGGCTTGGAGTACCTAACAGACACTGTGTAATACAGCCTAAATGGCTATTACTGAACTGCAAAGACACACAGAGTAGCTATGTTCCAAACATGGCTCAGGGCACCTAGCAGACACTGTGTAATATAGCCAAAATGGCTTTCACTATACTGCAGAGACACACACAGACACACACACACACACACACACAGAGTAGCTATGTCATAGTCAGGACTCAGGGCATCTAACAGACAGTGTTTAATACAGCCTAAATGGCTTTCACTATACTGCAGAGAGACACAAAGTATATGTCACAGATAGGGCTCAGGGCACCTAACAACAGACAGTGTATACACAGCCTAAATGGCTTTCACTATACTGCAGAGACACACAGAGTAGCTATATGTCACAGACAGGGCACAGGGCACTTAACAGACAGTGTGTAAAATACATATACAGCCTAAATGGCTTTTACTATACTGCAGAGACACACAGAAAAGCTATGTCACAGACAGTGCTCACGGCATTTAACACAGTGTGTAATATAGCCTAAATGGCTTTAATTATGCTGCAGAAAGACACAGAGGAGCTATGTCACAGACAGGGGTTGGGGAACTTAACAGACAGTGTGTAATACAGCCAAAATGGCTTTCACTATACTGCAGAGAGACAAAGAGTAGGTAAGTCACAGACAGGGCTCCGGGCACCTAACAGACAGTGTGTGATACAGCCCAAATGGCTTTCAGCATACTGCAGAGATGAGACAGAGTAGCTATGTCACAGACAGGGCACCAAATCAACAGTGTGTAAATACAGCTTAAATGGCTTTCACAGCTGCTGACAGCAACAATCTCCTCCCCCTCTTCTCCTTCCCTCCTGAGCACTGCACTGGAGTCCCCTATTATTCCCCCTTCAATCCCCAACCTTTACTCCTTTGTGGACTAAACTTTGTGCTTGCTGTTTGTTTTAAACTTTTTTTTCCACCATGGCTGAAGAGCAAGCACTGATTCCTCTCTCTTCCAAGAAACTCTCCTTATATCTGAGTGCCCACATAGCAGATACGGAGTACAGACACCAGCACTAACCAATCAGATTGTCAGGCCGGTGATGTTCTCCTTTCTACTGTCAGGATCCCATAGGCTGCATGTAACGCCTGGTTACAACTTCGGAAAGTCCCAGGACCATACTGGCTGCCTGTAATGCCGGTTTAAAATTTCAATTACCTGTTACCTGAGTCAGCAGTACCTGACCCGTGAAGTACACTTTTATGTCGGGTAGAGTAGTAAATTTCCTGAACTACCCTATCCAACAAAAAACATGCCAATACCCAACCTACCCACTCCAGCTACCTGACAGGTAGCCCATCCCTAATTTTAACTCATGTTACTTTACAGGACAGATGCTTAGCAACATAACATATTATATTTGCATGAGTGGCTGAATCTTAATAATGATTGTTGTAAAGAATGTTTTAATTAACTTTCAGGTTTTCTACCTGACTTGTCAGGGGGACTTTGTTGTTATAGAGGAAATATTACAAAGGCCCCAAGGTAGATCAGAATTACCACTACAATTAAGAGTTTACAATAACTACAAACTGTGTCAGATGTTTTTTTCTAGGTGCCTTAGAATGCCCCTTCAAATACAAAGGATTTTACAAGTTTTATAAACTGTTACATTTCTAAAATACTATATTCCCAAATATTTTGGATTACTTGAAAAAAGCCCAGTTTAGACTTGAGAGTGTGCACAAGTTTTTTGTTGGTCCAATAAAAGGTGTTATAGAACCAGTAGTACTGTGCTTTGTACAAAGAATGTGCCTAGAGAAGGTCAGGGCATTTACTAAAGGAGTTACAAATAATGAAGACATTTACATCTAAAACCATAGAATTAAAAGAGGGGCAATAACATTTTCGGTGACAACACTGTATAGGTCTAGGGTATCAATGACCCAGATCTAACAGGAAATTAAATGATGCCAAAACACAAGTATATTTCTATTTTTCAGTTGATTAAAGATTTTAAATGAGACAGTGGTGCTTTAGATGGCATTTTTTTCTCCTAACATTTGCAGCTGTTTATATCACTTTTTTATGATTTACCCAGGATACCCTAGATGAGATACATCTCTTTTCCAGAGTAGTCCTGTTTTACCTCTTTTTGCAGCAGTGAAAACTGGAACACTGGGAGGTTAAGTAGCATTCACAAGGTCACACTGTATTTGTCTCTAACAGGGTCTGAATCTGGGTGTCCCAATTTTTAAAAGTTGAAATGTGTGCTATGCAAAGTCTCTGTCCAAAGTTTAAAGTAATGCAAAGCACAATGCTATTTTTAATCCAGCATACAGTAGAACAAACTCTGAGTGCTAAAACCATGGTTAAAAATAGCTCCTAGAAAGCAATGCAAACCAAGGCCCTGACAATTTTCAGGAACAAAGCACAAACCACTACTGGCTACTTTCAGGTCTCACACTTGGTAGAAACAAACGGCTGCAGGGGAGCAAAGTAGCAGTTTAGGCAATCACTAGGTGTTTCTATCTTTACACTAAGTTGCAGTCACTGAAGGAAAGATGCAAATGATGAAAATTAAAAGACAAGGCCCTCTAATGTAATTATTAACTCATAAGAGGCACATTTGCCATCCGAGGAGCAATTTATTGCACCTTTGACTACTGGAGGCACACTGGTGTGACACAGCCACACATTGGTTCTGGAGTTTTGTATTGCTGAACAATGTCCAGAACATAAGGCCGTTTACACTGCCTGATCTGCACCACTGTGAGTGGAACAGATGAGTTGCACCACTGCAGATCAGGCAATACAAATTCACTTGTGAAGCATCGTAAGCCACTCCAGTGCAGCACAGAGTGATCTGTGTTTTGGAGGCTTTATGCACTGGTACGGGCATCTTTTACTAGCGAATAAACACTGCTCTACCTGCACAAGTGCACCCCTGTGATACCCCACCACAGGTCAAACTGTCCTCCGCCACTTGACAGATCACCCTCCTACCAGCAGCCCCATGATATCCCATGCATACTGGATCAGGTCATTACAATATTAAGAAGCTCATTCACCTGTTAGCATTTCCATAAAAAATTGTAAAGTTATTTGTATGACCTTTCTGGTAGTAATGTCACTGCTGCATGCATGGCTTGGCAACGCTGCCTCCCTGACTTGGTGATGCTACAATGCAAAACTGGAACTCAGATCAGGGGATTTTAAAGATGATCCTCCACTCATCTTGCTGTTTCTGTTTGAGCAGATACAATCCTCCAGTCATCTTGCTGCCTCCATCCATCTTCTGTGTCACTTGCAATATCAGCACAAAATTCATGAAGAAGAGCAGAAGTGGCCCAGGAAGTTCAGTCACTCCACTGGACCAAAACCCCAAATGTTCAAATCACTTGCAGTGTAAATGGGGTGTGGCAGCGATATAGGCAGGGCAGTGGCCGAGTGGTTCAGCCTGGAGCACAATACTCAGGGTACTGTAGACACACCTATATTTATTGTGGATGGTCTAACTGAATTGTAACATAAAAGTTCAAATGGAGTTCTGCTATAACCTAGTTCCACAGCTGGGAAGGACTGTAAACTGATAAGAAAAGTAACTTGACTTTGTACCACTCCCCTCTTGATCACTGCAGTCATGAGGCATATGGCACTGCACCACATAAAAAAAATTGTGGAAATGTTTAGGGTATTGACGTAAACAATCACATAACAAAATGTATTTCTGCATAGTTAATGATGCAAAAACTAAGAGTGTGAGTTAACAGTTCTTATCAGGATGGGACTGGGTGACTAACGGGGTACCACAAGGATCTGTTTTGGGACCGACCCTACAGCTGCAGCCATTGCCATGGTCAGATATGTCCTGAAATTTCTGTGATATTTCTACAGAAATTCCAGCCTGTCTGCAGTACCACTTCAGTGCCAGAGACATTGTGAAATAAGTGGAAATATTTGACCATGTCAATTGCTGCAACTGTATTTAATATATGTATTACCAATATGCAGATTGTACATGGGTGGGTGGCTGGCAAAGTTTGCTGGCAATGCTAAGATTTGTCTGGTAGTGTACACCAATGATGAGACTGCTTTATTCCAAGAACAATTTATTAAGATATTGGCTTTGACGTACAAGGCAAAAATGTCTTTCAGCCTGGATAAGTGTATGGTAGTGCATTCCTTTACAAAGAACAAGAATGCATCTTATACTATAAATGGGATGCAGCTAAGACAGTCAATCAGTGAAAGCCATCTGGTGGTAATCATCTCTAACCATCTGTAGCAGACAGCACGGTATGAACATGTAATCAAAAAAGTGCTACAGGATTATAAATTGTATCCAAGAGAAACTTTATCAGCAGGGATATAGAGGCAATGTTGACATTATTCAGGACCTTGGTGAGACTCCATATGGAGGGCTATGTTCAGTTTTGAGCACCTCAATATATCACTGACAGTAATAGACTAGAATCCATCCAGCAAAGATTTACCAAAACCATTATGGGTTTAAGAAATCAAGCCTATAATGAGAGGCTGCCAAAACTATTGTATAGTCAATCAGACTAGAATACAGGCAAATGCATGAGGATCTGATCCTGGTATACAAAGCAACTGGGAATGAGGATCTGAGAAAAGGAGTTGGTCAGGAGTTTAAGGAAAATACATTTCAGTCAAGAGCTAATCAGTTCCAACTAAAAGAAGAGAGACTTAGAGAGGAGAGAAGGAAATGTTGGTTTAGCTACAAAGTAGCCTCAGTACTGAAAAAGCTTCCATCCAGCTTAGCTGAGAGTAATACCCTGCAGGCTTTCAAGACTGATCTAGATGCTCACTTGTGTGACTTTGTAACAAACAAAGAATGATGCATGGTCTGAAGTGTATTATGTGAATTCAATACACAACCAATGGACGTTATGCTACATAATTTATTTATTTATTTCATTTTTTTTAAAGTTGGTAACCCAGAAAAGCACACTGTGCTGAGTCTCATTTGCAGGTGCAACCCAGGGATACACACAGGGTAAAAAATACAACAAGGGTACATTTTTGGATACAGAAACTACAGTTGCAAAATAACAAACAATCATTTGAATGAAATACAAGTCATATTTAGTAATTTACAAAGGGAGGCAGTGCAATATTAAGACAAACTCAGGTGATACTGTAGTTGCAGTAAGTGCTTCAGAGACCAAAATGCTAGGGGGTCAGAGTCAAACAAGAGTTTGCCAGGCTAAGAGAGCATAAGGGTGAAAAGCTAATAAAGGCCAAAGAACTTGGGAGCTGGGATGGAGCTGGGGGGGGGGGGTGATATGAGCAGATTGAGCCAGGGAGAAGATGAAGAAGAGATTTGAATGAGGTGAGTGAAGGGAAGAGGTGAGTGTACTGGGGAAGCTGGTTCCAAAAAGACAGGAGGCAATAGGAAAAGGCTGCCTCACCAGCCCTAGCATGGGGGTATGGGAGGGAGAAACAGTGAGTGTCTCTAGAATGAAGTGAGTATGTAGAGGGATTTGTCAGCATAAGAAGGGAAGAGAGGCAGGACAGGAATGTTCCAAACCAGTATTTAGTGATGAATGAAAGGCAATGAATCTCCTTCTTGTGGGATAGAGGCTTGATGGAAAGGGAAGAGTAGAGGAGATGGTGGTGAGTGGGGGTTAGAAAAACTACAGAAAGAGTTGAGGAGATTGTCAAGTTTAGCAAGGGAAGATGCAGGAGCAAAGACATAGATATTGCATAATCTATTACTGGTAGGATTGTTTTTGTGACTAGATTTTGGCAGGTGGATAGGGAGAGGCATTCCCTGCGGTGGTAGAGAATGCCGAGTTTTGGACATAAACCCTGAGAGTGAAGGTCAAGGGGTTTATCCAGCATCGCACACCAAGGGTGTGTATTAAATTAAAGTAATACACTCTAGCCCATGTGTTAGTTTTTATAATTTCTGGTGTAGTATTTTTTGCCCAGTCAGAAACAATAAAAATGTAAGCATTTTACACACACACAATGCAAGTGTAGTATAGAAAGTAGAAATCTAGTGACCAGTAAAGGTTAGTGATGGCACTCAAGACAGTATGCGGTTTAAATACTTCATGTAGAAAGTAATGGCAAAATTGGCAATAAAAAAACAAAATTGCATTCTAACAGAATACTAGCTGCAGCAGCAATGTACCCTGGCACTTTGACTCTCTCACAAGTCTTCCTCAGGGGGTCTAGTATAGAAAGTACAAACCAGTAGACTGTCAGCAGAGTAATGAAATTCAGAAGGAATTTATATGAAATGCCTTAAGTAGTATAGGCATATTTCTGCATAATCACAAAGTCAGACTCTGAAATGTGGTTAAAACAGGAAAATGGCAAAATAACAATAGAAAAGTCCATATGAGCAGCCAATAATGTCGATTATGAAAACTTCTGAGTTAAAAAAACAGGCTGCACTGCTTTTGGCACAGTGCTGGCAATATTCCAATTTTAACTTCAAAATCACCAAAATGACAACAGCTTTCATCAAACTGTCAATTTTTCTGTGATGTGACGGCACTGTGTGTGATAGTTCAGTTCTACGATGCCGATTTGACAGAAATCCTGTCAACCGGTGTTACAGCAATAGCACAATGTCAACAGCAATCTTGGTCTGCATTGTGTCATCAGGAGAAACAGTTGTTTTTACTGGGGGGCTGTGCTCACTGTACACCCCATGCAGGGGCTCTGCCTCAAAGACCAACTGGACTTTAATATAGTCAACTTCTGGTCAGAGTTGTTTCGGGGAGGGGGCGCAAGACCCAGAAAAACTGCAACTATTAATGTCATTGTTGTCACTGTAATGGTCTTCACGGGAAATGTTTCACTTTAGCAATGGTATACCCAGGGCCCTTGGTGCTCTGCAGCAGAATGTTCTGCTTTCTGTGGCAGGGGTCCTAGGCTTCTGCGGCAGCATTTTCCGATTTCTGCATCATGATTTATTAATTTCTGTGGCAGAATGCGTCCTACCATTGACTAAAATATGATGTGCTGTCATAGATTACATCACCTGCTAAGCATAGAGGAGGGACTTCAGGATAAACAAGATGGATACAGGAGCCTGGCACTACAGAAAAAATTTATTTTTGAATGAAAATTCACCAAAAACAATTAATTCTGAGTCATGATGCAAATTCTGTGGAAAATTCTACAACTGCAGAATCGCAGAATTCCAGGGGCCTTGGGCATACCTGACAATTTTCATAGCTGTGGCAGGAATAGAAAGTGACAGTAGCTGTGTGGCTGTGAGAATGTAGCTCATGCTCAGAGTGTCTGAGGCAGTGCATGTCTCCCATAATAACCAGCCTGTTATTAAAAGTAATTGGTTGAGCCCATAGAAAAACTAATCACCAGTTATTATCAGGTTATAACTGCTGTTAAGTGGCAAACATTACAGAAGGACTTTTTGCTTTCTTATATCTGTTCTTTCTATGATCCTATTATTCTAGGGTATGACTCATAACTCTGACGCTAATTAATGTTGGTTGGGCAAGTGCTGAATACCCATTTTGGGTGGGAGTTACAAGTCATCACTACAGTGGTCATGGGGGGGGGGGATCTGATGTGTTTCATCCATGTTTGATTGAAAAACTATTAATTTGACCAAGTTAGCAGTTAAAGAAACACTGAGGTAAAAAACAAACTAAGTTGGCATGCATGGGGCATAGTACTGTATACTGACTTCATTTATTTTCAGAAAGATCTTAGGAAGGAAGCATACTGGATCCTATTACATATACTGTACTATCATTAGCATAATGTTAAAAAAAAATGATTCTTAGAAGTGTTAACGAGTGCTAAATTTTAAAGCCTGTTAGCATTCACAGGAACAATTAAATCTGCCAGTGTAGCCTGTATGCATGGAGAACCTCTAATTGGCATGGGCACATTTGTTTCTTTAGCACTACCTTATTAATGTCTTTAGTGACACACTATGTCTGTTATTTAAATTCAGATTAAATGGCATTCCCTGACGTCCCTTGCAAGTAAATAATTTGGAAAACTGCTAAAAAATGACTCCATGGTAGAGATGTTGTACATTACAACTTGACTACGAATGTTGGTGTGAAGTGGGCCATTCTGCATTACAGGGAACTTCATAAAGTTTTGCTTGGTCACCAACTTAGCCTGAAGAAGATTTTTGGAAATTAAAAAAGATAACTTATCCACATCAACATAGCACATTTTCCATTCTCTTTCCCCAGCCCTGACCATTTGTTATTATTCTCCCATCCTCCTACCCTTGAAGCACCTAATCACACCCACCAGCACTGGCAAAGTTAAGTGTGGTAGTAAAAGAGACATTGTATCTGATTCAGACAATTTCCCTTCCCTCCACTCTATTCCATTATTCCCAGCCATCCTATCCCAGTCTCAGCTAACTCTACACATAGTAAGTGCCCCCTCTCCCCTCTCCCTTCAGTCACCCAATACCACTCTCCTCCCCATGTCACCCTTGTACAGCAACAGGTACTAAGTGGCATCCACTCCAGGTCAGTCTAGCGCTGAGCAACTAGCACACACAGACCCTAAAACTCAGCCAGCTGCCATATGAATAAATGGCAGCATGTGCTCTCATATTAGTCATCTGATTACTATGATTACATACATTGTGTTCCCACTTAGCCAGGTGAAGAACTACACAAAATGAAACTTCTCAATACACAAAGATGAGAAACTTCACATAGTTTTATTCAAAGTGAAATTTCCTGACTTCATATACCCTAAGTGGTTGAATGCCACGAGTGTAGACAAACATCCTAAACAGTTGGGGGGACAGATTTTTATTTACAATATAAAGAAAAAAAATATACTGTAGCAGCACTTTGCTGATGGAATGTAACATTCACCAAGTTTTAGGTGCTACACATACATTGCTGTCCACCATTACCAAGTGCTGTACATGAGATCTGAGTTTGCTGCATGATAAAATGTAATACTTGCCATTGAATCAAAGCAAATCAGATATTGTCTTATAGGATCTGTTATCCCCTTTCTCCCTGAACAAATAACCGTCCACAACTGTCTTACAGGAAATGGAAAAAGTCATGTGTTTATTGAAACTCTATACAACACACAGTATGCACATCTTGAGAGTCTCACCAAGGTTCCTTATGGTCACGTCCCTACATTGGTCTGTCCCTTACCACAGGAAGGGACACTTTGGGTAACACCATCTAGAAATGTATGGCCACTGGAGGGATTCCAGGCTCCAAAGCAGCGCTCTTCACTCCAGGGGGTCAGCTCCAGCCACCTCCATGGCCATTGCCCGACCCCTTGCACAAGCCCTCACTGGATTTTGGATCCTGGAATGTGGATCCATCCTACAGGCGTTCGTGCCTGTGCAGCGCTCTTTGCTCTGGGCGGTCAGCTCCAACCACCTCCATGGCCAATGCCCGACCCCTTGCACAAGCCCTCACCAGATTTTGGATCCTGGAATGTAGATCCAGCTTACAGGTATGACCGCTGATCTTCCCTACAGCCAACCTGGTTAGCTGAACCCGATTGGTGCAGCATGCTCGCAGGTGGATTCTGATTGGTCCGCCTGCTATCCTACTACACACCGACTAGTGTGCCCTCTGCCATAGACTGAAACAATGAATTCTGTGGGACTTTTGACTGCCTCTGTCCTGATAACTCCTGCTTGAATTTTCTCCCACCCCCAACCCTCCCAGGTCTCCTTTAAATACAGCTCTGCTCTGTCTCCTACGGGATCTCTGCCATATGATTGTCTCTCATTGGCCTTTCTCTTATTAGTGCTGTATCTACTTAGCCTATACTATGTATAGCAGAACTATACTGTAGCACCTAGTCTGTTATTTACTTTTTTTCCCTTTTCCATATCCCTTCACTAGACTGAGAATTGTTATATACTTCACTACTATTATTAATTCTCTTGAGTCTTGAGGGTGCGTGGTTGGGATCCTGGCATCCCCTTTGTAGTATCACCCAACCCGCACTAATGTTTGAACTCAACTGCTTTGGAATTATGGATTGCTTCATTATTTTATTTCTAATTCTTGGCAGCAGTGTACCACATACTATACTGCATCATGAAGTGCCAGGTGCTAATTCAGTCTTTGAACCTATTATCACATCCTATGTTGCCCACTTTAACTGTAACTCCCCTCTCTCATTGACCCATCTTCCCCACACACATATCCCCCATTCTTCTACCCTTCCCTTCCTTTCCCCATCACCTATTACTATCTGAGCACTCTTACTCATTACCTTAAACTGTCAAATCAGCTTTACTTTCTCCTGCACTAAACACATCCTGACAACATACCAAAGGTGGATCCAAAGGAAAAAAACTTCACATTCTTGATAAATTCCCTAAAGAAAATGCTATTGCTGCTCCTTCTCTGCTCAGGCAATGTGGAGTTAAATCCTGGCCCTCCATTACAACTTACCTCTCCGTTGGATTTTGCAGCTGACCCTGGTCTGAAAATTATGTTGGTTAACATTCTAAGCCTGACCAAAAAATTTGACCAATTTCAAGCATGGGCTGCGCATACTAACACAGATCTTATCATTATCACTGAGTCGTGGCTTAAAAAGGCTAATTCTGATCATCAAATTACTCTCCCAGACTACAAACTATTCAGGGCAGATAGGGAAACTGAGGGGGGGGGTCGTCTATGCCAAAACCAAGTATGCAGTTACTGATATCTTTTGTAAATCTAAGCCTAAAGAATTCAAGACCGTTTCACTGAAGTGTCACCTTTCTTCCACAGAATGCATTACTATTATAGGTGGATATTGGCCTCCAACCGGTGGTGCTGAAATCCTTAACATATTGAAATCCCTAACTATAGCTGCCAACACAGAAGCAATAATCCTAGGGGATCTCAACATGGATTGGCTTACCTCAAAATCACACTGCCTTAAATCTCTCTGTGATGAGCTTGGCCTTGTACAGTTAGTTACTGAACCAACAAGGAACAATACCTCGAACATTGAGAATAGTTCCCTCCTAGATGTTATTTTAACCACTCATCCTCATAAAATCTCACACTCAGCAGTTTTCCATAATGATATGAGTGACCACAGTGTTGTTGTATGCATAAGATCTCAAACTAAAGCACGCCAACAGTCTAAACTCAGAACTAAACAGTCCTTTTGTAAGTTCAATGCAGCTAATTTTCTTTTCGACTTGGGTAAGGTTAGATGGCAAGAACTTTATCTTGCCAAAACTGCTGATGAAACTGTCTCCATCCTTAATGACAACCTTACCACTCTGGAAAACAAGCATGCCGCCCTTATCAAAGTCAGGGTGCATAACATTTCTCACCCCTGGTTCACCCCAGATCTCAAGGCAGCACTTACCAACAGAGACACACTTCGGGCTCAGGCTAGGCATTCAAAAAGCCCTGCAGATTGGCAGGCCTTTAGAACTGCTGGGAATGCCTGTGTAAAAAGCATTTGTGCTGCAAAAGCAAACTTCTATATCTCCACCCTGGAGCAGGCTAATGGGAACTCCCATAAAATCTGGAGGACACTTAAATCTATTGAAGGACATCATTCTGCTCCAGTTCCAACCAAGATACTCACCAATGGTAGGATGGTGGAAAACAACTCTCAAATCCCTGAAGAACTTAAATCCCATTTTGTCACTGCTGGACTAGCTTTGACTCCTCACCTTATGTTAGCCATGTGAATAGTTATGTAGCTCCTCCTTCGCAACCTGCATCCCATCCCATCCCTTTCAGCTGTGCATGATTAACTGTAAAGAAGTTGAAGACTCACTCCTTAACCTAGATACCAGGAAAAGTGCAGGGGATGATGGACTTGAACCTTTCTTCCTGAGACTAGGCTATGCCCATCTCATTGCCCCTAAACTACATACTGTATTTGCAATCTCTCCATCACTTCTGCCATAGTTCCGTCCTGCTGGAAATCCGCCCACATTATTCCTCTTGTCAAATCGGGAGACTCTTGTGATCTAAACAATTACAGGCCCATCTCCATCTTACCTATCCTCTCTAAAGTTTTTGAAAAGTTGATCTATAACCAACTAAAACATCATACTGAAACTTATTCACTCCTAAACCCAGCACAATCTGGATTCAGGTTTAAACACAGTACTATCACAGCACTGGCTAAAGTCACTAATGACTGGGTTTCTGCTGTGGACTCCAAGAAGATTACTGGTGCAGTCTTCTTATACCTTAGTAAAGCATCTGACACTGTTGACCACCACCTTTTAATTACCTGCCTTACTAATTTAGGTGCCACTTTGTATACCGCTCAGTGGTTTACCAGTTATCTTTCTGGAAGGCTACAGAAAGTCAAATCTGATGGTCTACTCTCAGCCTCCCTGCCAATTGCCAGGGGAGTTCCCCAAGGCTCCATTCTAGGCCTGATCCTCTTCTCTCTGTATATCAATGATCTTGACTCATACATAACCAACTCCAGCCTGCACTTATTCGCGGACGACACAGTATTGTATAGCTCTGGCACAACTCTCTCAGAAGTTAGTGAAGTGTTACAAGCTGACTTTGCTCAGCTCAAAAATAATCTTATAAAAGCCAAGCTTGTCCTAAATGCCAAGAAAACTAAGGCAATGATTTTTCCCAGTAGTACCTCCTTTGGCACCCCCACCATCCTACTGAAGGACTTTATTGTTACCTCCATGGGAGAAACCTTGGAAGTTGTTCCCAAATTTAAATATCTTGGCATTTGGATAGATAATAAGCTCTCTTTTAATGACCATACTGAGGACTTATCCAGAAGGCTCAAAGCCCAGTTAGGATTCTTTTTTAGAAACAGGTCTCTCTTCCCTCTTGCGACCTGAACCAGACTTGTCCTGGCCACATTTCTTCCCTTACTTAATTACGGAGATTTAATCTACACCTCCTCTGCAATCTCAAGCCTAAGTAATCTGGACGTTCTCTACCACCATGCTCTACAGTTCATCACTAGCTCCCCTTACAGAACTCATCATTGTGATCTGTACACAGCTGTTGGTTGGACATCACTCGCCTCCAGATGCTTGCTCCATGCTGGTATCTGGACCCTTAAGATACTCCTTCACAAACTACCGAGCTACCTAACATCTCTTGTCTGCATCTCCCGCAGTGCATACTCTCTCAGGAAATCAGACTACATCCTGTTTGCTGTTCCTAGGACTCGTACTGCCTTTGGCCAATGAGCTATAATATTTGCCCTTCCTACTTTTTGGAACCAACTCCAATCTGTACTGAAATTAACTAGCATTGTTTCAATTAATCTCTACAAAGCATTAGCTGCATCTAAAATAAAAGATGTTTGTAGCTGCTACTAAGCCTTTCCCCTACCCTTATGTCTGTCTCATGAGCATCGACTGCCCTTGTTCTGTCCAGGTCAGGACTGAAACTGCATAGCCGGCATAAGGTTTTTAGTTGCTAAATGATATGATTCTTTTTTTCTTCTACCTGCTCTCACTGCCCTCTTCCAGCACACCTCCTACCCACATCTTACTCCCTCCTACTCTTCCTAACCCTCAGACTACGCACATCTTACTGCTCCCTACTCTTCTCAACCCCAGTCCATCCCAGCTTTCTTTTAATCTTCTATCCTGCCTTTCTAACTATCCTTTCTCTCTTGTCCTTGCACACTAACCATATTTATTGCCTCTTATCAGAGTTATGTGTATAAATCATCCCTTGTGTAGCTTGGACATAAAGAAGTAAATTCACCTTAACTGGATATTGCTCTACTAGGATGTATCTTATAATGAAATGCCTTTTGTGAACTATGTATGCACTTTGTTTAATTATAGTCAATGATACCTTTTATGTAATGTCCCCATGTCTGTGTAAATGCTTCAGGACCTCCTTGCGAATGAGCTTGCTCAATGGAGTTTTCCTGCAATAAACTTGAACTTGAACTTGAACAAAGCAAGGGGCCCTCTGGCCAGGTGATGTGTGCCATATCCCTTTGGATGGTACTTCACCAGTAGCAGAGGCCCGATGAGGTTATCCCCTGAGTTTCATTAAAGTGGGTCCCTGGTCATCTGTGCCTCACCTCATATTAGTCTTGTAGGGGGGACCTGTCCAGAATGGAAACACAGTCCCCTTGTTTCACCCTTGTATGACTCCATACTCCTTGTATGAATTGTAATATGTATCTTGCTTGGTGATCCCCTTCCTGCATGCAGTTTGCACAAAAGAGGTTGTACCATACTTAGTAATATGATATAGGCTACATTTATTTGCTGTTGGAAGTGTTTCTCATTCTGCACACTAATAATTGTTTTTTTTCTGCTTCTTTTCTAGTTGTGGTCTGTACTAGGATTATGATTTACCTCCTGAAGTGGGTGGCCAGTTTTTAGAATAAAAAAATGCAGCTGCACTTTTTATATGCCACTAACAGTCATTTGGCTCTTACTAGTGCTTCAGTATATGCTTCTGAAATATTTAGGAATGGTATAGTTATTAGAATGTTTAAATCAATTTTTGTTCCCTGCTATATTCTATGATATTTGTATTTCAGTATAACTGTGTTACTGTGATTTTAACTTGTATGCTGTTTACTGTGATTGTATTGTAGTATTGATGTACATGTTTGCATGTGTGTATCACTTTGATGCACTCTCATTTGTTAAGTATTTATTAACTACCACATCCCACCACATGTGTAGTATCTCATGTAGGTGATGTCATTTTTAAACTTTATACAGTCATCTGATTGCATGCTGTATCCCTTTGATAAAGGAAATTATATTTCTGAAACACATCAAGGGTTCAGAGCTGTTTTTATGTGGCACTGAACAAAACAAGCACTTTTGCATTGCAGTTTATCTAAGCCATTGTCTGTTCTTCAGTTGTGGGGGTGAGTGCCCACATTTTCTAGCTGTTACTTGATATTCCATTTATCATTAGCACCCCAGTCCTAGTAGTGTGGTCTTTGTTGTTTTCATATATATCTATATATCTCTCTTTCTGTCTCTCTCCATATATATATATATATATATATCATTACAGTGGCGCGATAGCACCACTACAGTAAGGGTTGAGTAGGCAGTTTAATGTTAAACCTCAAATTTTGCACTTTAATAACTTTGCAACCATTCAACACGTTTGTACAAAATTTGGTATGCAATGTCCCATTGGGTAGATCTCTTGACATGCCAATTTCATTTTGATTGGATGTGTGGTTTTCGTGCAGTGCATAGTGAAAAAAGGGTAAAAGTCCCTTTTTTTGCCAGTGTTTGTTGTTTTTTCCTCCTCATGCTATGTTCACACCATTTGGAACTGGGGTCTGACATTTTAAGGGTAGTAAGAACTTGTACCAAAGAACAAGCCAGCATTGGTTTGGTGAAAAAAATATTACTCATAGAAACACAAAAACATAGACTTTGATGGCAGATAAGGACCGCTTGGCCCATCTAGTCTGCCCATTTCCCTACCTACAGGATAGGCCTCAGATCCTAGTTAACCAACAGCCTATTTCTTCCTACCCCCCACAAGAATTGCCTTATGTCTGTCCCATGCATTCTTGAATTCTCCCACAGTTTTAGACCCCACAACCTCCTCAGGAAGGCTGTTCCATGCATCCACTACCCTCTCTGTGAAATAATACTTCCTCAGATTGCCCCTGAACTGCCCCCTTCTATCTTTAAATTGTGTCCCCTTGTTCTTGCACGTCTCTTTTTCTGAAAGATGCTACCCTCTTGGACTTTGTTGATTCCACTGAGGTACTTAAAAGTTTCTATCATGTCCCCCCCTTCCTCCTTTCCTCAAGGGTATACATATTAAGCTCCTTTAGTCTCTCCTCATATGGCTTCTCTTGTAGACCCTGCACCATTTTAGTTGCCCTCCTCTGGACTGCCTCTATCCTGTCTATGTCCTTGCAGAGATGGGGTCTCCAGAACTGGATGCAGTACTCCAGATGGGGTCTCACCAACTGTCTGTACAGAGGGATAACGACTTCCAGTTTTCTGCTGGTGATGCCTCTCCCTATACATCCCAGTATACCCCCAGCCCTCCCTACTGCCTTCTCACATTGCTTGCTAACCTTAAGGTCATCTGATATGATTACCCCAAGGTCCCTTTCCTTTTTTATTGTTGTTACTACCTCCCCACCCATTGTGTATTCTTCCCCTTGGTTCTTGTTTCCCAGGTGCATTATTTTGCACTTCTTTGCATTGAATCCTAGCTGCCATACTTCTGACCATTCCTCCAACCTTGCCAAGTCCCTTTTCATCCTTTCCACACCTCCTTGTGTAGCAACCCTGTTGCAGATCTTTGTGTCATCTGCAAAAATGCATACTTTTCCTTCCAGTCCCTCTGCAATGTCACTGATGAAGACATTAATAAGGACTAGACCCAATACTGAACCCTGCGGTACCCCACTAGTAACCCCACTTTCTTCAGATTGGACTCCATTTACAATTATCTTCTGTGTCCTGTTGCGCAGCCAATGTTTTACCCAGGCTACCACCCTGGGACCCACTCCCAGGCTGGTTAATTTGACTATTAATCTTTTGTGTGGGACTGTGTCAAATGCCTTTGCTAAGTCTAGGTAGGCCACGTCCATAGCCCTCCCTGGTCTACTACTTTGGTCACCCAGTCAAAGAAATCTATTAGATTCATCTGACATGACCTTCCCACTGTGAACCCATGCTGCCTTGGGTCCTGTGTCCCACTGGCCTCTAGGTACTCAGCTATTCTTTCCTTCAGCAGTGACTCCATCACTTTCCCTACCACCGAGGTCAGACTGACAGGTCTGTAGTTTCCTGCCTCTGTCTTGGTCCCACTTTTGTGAAGGAGAATCACATCCACCTTCCTCCAGTCCTCGGGTACCACACCATCCTCCCATGATTTATTAAAAAGAGTAGCCAGTGGTTTCACTAGTTCCTCCCTTAATTCTTTTAGAATTCTGGGGTGAATTCCATCAGGACCCATTGCTTTGTCCACCTTCAGTTTTAGGAGTTCTTGCAGAACCCTTTCTTCTGTGAAAGGACTGAGATCGACCCCCCTATCAAGAGTGCTTCTGTTAATTGGATTAGGCACTTCCTCCTCCTCTTTTGCGAATACTGAGCAGAAATATTCATTCATTATCCCTGCTTTTTCTCTGTCCCCCTCTGCCCACCCACCGTTCATTCTATTCAGCCTTACTATCCCTCCCTTTGTCTTTCTACGCTCGCTGATATACCTATAAGAGGTTTTATCCCCCTTCTTAACCTTAACTGAGTTGGCTATCTTTTCCTCAGTTAGGGCCTTTGCTATTCTGACTTCCCTCCCTGCTTCCTTCTGCCTTAACTGGTACAGCTCTCTGTCCTGTTCCTTCTTTGTTTCCTTATACTTCCGGAATGCTATCTTTTTCTTCTTGACTTTCCCAGTCACCTCTTTTGAGAACCATAGTGACTTTTTCTTTCATTTTGATTTGTTTATTTGCTTCACACAAAGGCTTGTTGCCTCTGTGATGGCAATTTTGATGATTCCCCATTGTTGCTCCACACCTCTTTCTAGCCTCTTTGCTAGTGCTTTTCTGAGGCTCTCTCCCATCTTGCCAAAGTCAACCCTCCTAAAGTCCAGTACCCTCACTTTTGTATGGCTTGACTCTGTAGCTGAGTTTAAAGTGAACCACACTGTTTGATGGTCACTTGTTCCCAGATAGCAACCCACTTCTAGATCTGAGATCCTCGCACTGCCCCTGTTTGAGACTACAAGGTCTAAGATTGCTCCCTCATGAGTGGGTTCCGAAACTAGCTGTCTCAGGCCTGCCACTTGTAGGGCATCAAGAATGGCCCTGCTCTTGGATGTGGCTGCAGCAAATGTGCTCCAGTTAACATCTGGCATATTCAGGTCTTCCATCAACAGTATCTCCCCTTTCTCTGCCATTCTAAGAATGCCTTCTATCATATCCTTGTCCATTCCCTCCCTCTGACATGGGGGTCTGTACACAGCCCCTGTGCAGATTGTGGTGCCCTTTCCAGTCTCCAAGTTGACCCACAGTGCCTCCTCTCCTCCCTGTTGATTCTTTTGTTCAGTTGCATTTATCCCATCCTTTACCTAGAGAGCTTCTCCTCCCCCTCTTTTCCCCTTCCTGTCTCTCCTGTAGGTTATGTACCCTGGTATGTTAACATCCCAGTCATGGTTCTCTGTGTACCATGTTTCTGTGACTGCTACAATATCCAGGCATCCCTCTTCCATCAAGGCCACCAGCTCAGGGAGCTTGTTGCCCAGACTACATGTATTGGTACTCATTACCCTCCATTTCCTGATGGCCTTACTCCTTTTTGCCCCACCTCTGTCCTTCTTGCCTTTGTCACTTTCTCCATTTACCCCTGCCCTTCTCCCTATCAACACCTCTATGTTGGTGTTTGCCGCACTTACTACCATGATTTTTTTTGGGGGGCTAGGATTTCCCTGCTCCTTTCCAGTGCCTCCCCCCTTGACTAGTTTAAATGCTTGCCAATGAAGCATTTAAACCTATCACCTAGGATCCTGGTTCCCCTCCCGGAGAGATGCAGCCCATTGTGCCAGTATAGGCTTACATCACTCCAGGTGGACCCTCAGTCCCCAATGAAGTCAAATCCCTGAGCTCCACACCAGTTTTTCAACCACTGATTGAATCCCATGGTGCGGAACACCCTAGCCTCTTCTATGCCATAGATGGGCAGCACCTCCGAGAAGGTTACTGTGCATGCTACTTGTCTAAGGCCCCTCCCCAATTCCACAAACTCTTCCTGCACTTCTCTAATCCCTTTCTTAGCCAGGTCATTTGTCCCTAGGTGGACAATGACATCCAGCTCCCTCCCCTGTGCAGCTGCTCCGGCAATCCTGAGGATTCGCTCCCTGTCCCTCCAAGCCATGGTGACAGGCAGGTACCTTACCTCCTTCTCCCCTTCCTCCCCCAGTTCTACCTTCCTAACAATGGAGTCCCCCACCAGGAATTATTTCCTTCCCCTGCGGGGTCCCCTGCCACCCTCCTGTGAGTCTCCTTTGTGGAGGTTCCCAGCATCCTCCTTGGTCTCCACTGTGGGTGCCTCCATAGAGGAACCACACTTTGCCAGAATGACCATAGGAATTGTGGAAGCGTACAACTGGAGGGATGCACCCTGTTCCACCACCCTCACCCTCCTGAGCCCACTGTGGTCCAACCGCTCCTCTTTCTTGGCAACCTCTGAGGCAATGGCAGTGGCACTGGTGGTCCTCGATGGAAGAGGAGGTCCCACAATCCTGGCCAACTCAGCCTGGAGATAAGCAACCTCCGCCTCAGCCCAGAGAGGTGTCCTTCAGATGGGACCACACTGCATCCTCCAGAACATCTCCCGAAGACTGTTGCTCCCACAGCCACTGCACTGCACCACTCCAATCATGTCTTATTTCTTGGCCCCTTAACTGTTTGCAATCCTTACTTCTTTCCTCTGTTTTTCTCTCTCTTTTACTTTCTGCCTGTGTGCCCTTTAAGCTCCTGATTGTCCTGTTCTGAGACAAGAATATCCTATATTTCTCAGTAGACTCTTACTTGCTCAGAGGCAGACCTCCAGCAGCTAGAGGGGGCCGGAGAGCTACTCTTGCCTTTCTAGGATGGTGGGTCTTTGGTGGCTCTGTGATCACTCACTTCCTGCTCTCAAACAGGAAGTTCCTGTTGTCAGTCAAATACTGTGCCTATAAAAGTAGAACTAGCTTTTGGTGGGAGGGAAGGAGGGAAATATAGTCCCAGTAGAGAAGTCCAGTCACACAGCAGTCCTTTCTCCTGGTGTCTTCTGCCAAGCTATTAAGTTAACTCAGACAAAAACACACCTTTTTTTGTTGTGTTTGTTAGTTTTTTTTATCCTAAATTAAAGGTCCAAGTACAAAAGTTCTTCTTCTTTAGTCCCAGCAGAGAAGTCCAGTCACACAGCAGTCCTTTTTCTGGTGTCTTCTGCCAAGCTACTCCTTTCTAATGTTATTCAATTTTGAAATTTCAGGTTCTGAGCATGCTCAGTTCAGTCTTTTTGATAGGTGCACAGTTGCAAACTGGGATTTGGGCTCATGAAGGGGATTTTGACAGCTCACAAAGAGGGATGTATGAAATCCCCCTTTATGGGAAAAAAAATCATTTTTGCGAGTTGCCATCTTGTTTTCATTTTTCCTCTAAAACAAAACATTATAACTTGTCCCAGGGATGTACTCTGTAGACATGCAAGTATGGGTTTTGTTCATGGGGATGTTCTGCACACTTCTATGCCCTTGGTTTGCTTTACTTTGGTCAAAAATATTCCTTTTTTAATTTAATAATCTCTTTTCGCGACTTGCTTCTGATCCTTTTTTGCAAGCTGTCAAAGTCTCTTTTCACAAGCCTATCCCTTTTCATGAGCTGTCAAAATTCCCTTTCATGAGATGGTGACCAGATGACCCTATCTCACAAAAAGGGATTGACTAGTGAAAAGGGATTTCAACAGCTTGCAAAAAGGGATTACTTTTTATAATCCGTTTTCATGAGCTGTCAAAATTCTTTTCCGCAAGCTGTCAAACTCCCTTTTTCATGAGATGATGACCTGATGTACCTCACAAAAAGGGACTGGCTCAGAAAAAGGGATTTTGACAACTCACAAAAAGGGATTGACTCATGAAAAGTGATTTTGACAGTTTGCAAACAGGGATTACTTTTTATAATCCCTTTTTGCGGTCTGTTAAAATATACTTTTGCGAGCTGATCCTTTTTGTGAGCTGTCAAAATCCTTTGATAAGATGACAGCCAGATGGACCTACCTCATGAAAAGGATTGGCTCATGAAAAGGGTTTTGACAGCTCAAAAAAGGGATTTCTAAACTTCACGGTTTCTTTTCCACTTCACTGCAAAGAAACGGTTTTGAATTAAGGGTGGTAAATTTCAGGGTAGAAAGGGCTTGCCCCACAGACATGACTTTTGCTGTTTTTTTTGATAACATTTACATTATTTCCATAGTTATAATATTTCAAAGTTTTGAAATTTCCCTTAGGATAACATTGTGGCAGGCATAGTACCTTTCAGTGCCTATATCTCGAGAATTGTTTGAAATATGGATTTTTTGCAAAATGCAGCTCAGTACACCTTTATGTACGTTATCAATCTCTGTATCTCTCTCTCTCTCTCTCTCTTTATATATGGTTTTAGGTATACTAAGCATGTGTGCAGGCTGCCAGGCCATGATTACAACTGTGGTGGAATTTTTTCCCACATTCCTAAGGTTACTGAGATATTGCTCCATTTGCATTGCAAGGGTTACTTTGAATATATTTAGGTCTGCACTGAGTCTGTACACTTATGGGTAGGTGGGTGTGCAAGGCCCATAGGTCTCTGAGCTCCCACATATGGGTACTATTTTGCAGTAATTGGGACTGCAGGGCCCTCCATTATGTAGTACTGGGAGTGCAGAGCCCTCTGGGCCCTGTGCTCCTACAGGAAGAAGATAGTTAATTACACTGTCTCTACAATTATGGATGAAAGGGAGCTCATGATCCTATGGGCAATGCACTCCCACAAATGGATACCATTATTGAGTGATGGGAGCATGATGTGGTCCTGCACTCCCACAGAAAGATGCAACCACAGCACACTATAAAGTGATGGGGGACCTATGCTCCCACAAACATAGAAGGATAAGATTACACTTTCTCAAAAAGTAAGGAAATTCATTGCAAAAAACTATTAATGCATCAGTTAGGGTTGAAGTGACAAAAGTAGGGAAATGAGTCGTTAGGTTTGAGTCCCTAACACCCCCCACTCAACCTTACCACCCCACCCCAACCCTTCACAGACCAACAGGTGTTGATGCATGCCTTGGAATCATCTGGCCTAACTCTCACCCCATTCTCCTGTACTGTATGGTACCATTTCAGCTTCTTTACACAAGTAATGAGCTGAGAGTTAGGCTCAATGATTCCATGGCACACCCTGACTCCTGTTGATCTGTGGAGTGGGGTGGTAGGGTTGGAGAGAGTGTTAGGATCTCAAACCTAACAACTCATTTCCCTACTTTTGTTGGTTCAACCCCTTCTAATGCATTAATTAAGTTTTTTGCAACAACAAAAAAAACAGATAGATAGATAGATAGATAGATAGATAGATAGATAGATAGACAGGTAGATAGTAGAGAGAGTGAGATAGAGATAGAGACAGAGATAGAGATAGAGATAGATTATAGGGGCACAATAGCACTCCTATAGTTAGAGTTGAATAGCCTGTTTAAATGTTAAACCTCAAATTTTGAACATTAATATCTATGACTCTCCTTGACAAAATCAGCTGAAACTTTGTATGTGTTGTCTAGGAGGCAAGATTTTGATGTGGAATTTGTTGTGATGGCAGCATGTATAATTTCTGAAATATACATATGTCATTTTTAGGAAAAAAAAAATGTTTTTCCTATTTTTAACATTTGGGTATTTTTACTCTCACCTACAGCCTACATGGAAAGGAATTGTTGCCCAAACATGCACAGGAAATGTGTCATGTCCCAAGGTATTGCCTTTGACAGATGTGGTGAAAAAGTATCAAAGGGTTCCAGAGTTATAAGGCTTTTAAATGTTTGTTTTTTTACTTCCACATGCACAGTAGGTAGTTTGAGATAACTTTCTGTGGTGAAAGTAAAATTGTGATGCTGCAAATGCTCATTTTCCTTTTGGACCATTTGTTTGGCAAGGCACTAAACAATTTTTTTGTGCCGTGTCAACAGCCATTATCTTGATTATTTCTCTGAACTGACAAGCATGGAAAATGAATACAAATGCTAGGACTATAATAAACAAACATCTGAACCTAGCTTAATGGGACTCGTTTAGCTAGATTCTGATGTTTGTATTTGAAAATAATGCCCACAAATGCTTATTCTGGTCACCCAAAATCTCGGGTGCCTAGCTTAGCAAAAGGAGTGCTTTCCCAGCATTCTCTGTATGAGAACACTGGGAATTTCTTGACTTCTGCAGCTACAGCTGAAGTCATGCTGCTGGCTGCAGTGATTGCTGTGAGCCTTCCTTTCCCCCAGGTGTCTAGTGGCAACCCCCACCCAACAATTGCTATCCCTGGTGTCTTGTGGCACCCTACCCTCTGATAGCTGTCTCTAGTGTCTAGTGGCACCCCCACCCTTCAATCACTATCCCTGGTGTCTAGTGGCACCCCCACCCTCTGATCACATCCGCAAATTTTTATTTAATACTCCTTCCTCCCACTACCCATTGCTTGATTTACAGTGCTGACATGGGGGGCCCAATCCCTGTGTTGGCATTACAATTCCCCCACCCAGCAGTGTGTGGCACTGGGGATCCTACCTGAGTGTCCTTAAAAATGTACTTAACTTGCCCCTGTAAAAAGAAAATGGTCCCACAATGTCTTTATTTCTAAACCTGAAAAAAAGAAAATGGTCCCTCATCATCCCCACCATCCCCTTCCCCTATCTTGACTGTCCCGCTGAGCACCCACCACCCCACACACACCCTTACCCTATACGTACCACAGGAAATCGATGGCTGTCATCTTCTGTGGACAAAGACATGTCTGCACTTTTTAAAGCTGAACCATGAACTGAGGGATCAAGGTAAATGCATATAAGGTATTTCAATGGCATTTTGAACATACTGTATGTTCATAACTTTGCCATTTTTAGGACTTTGTTCACCATATTTTCAACATAGCCTTTTTTGGACCATACCTCATGAACTCTGTCACTGTCATTTCATTAATTGGCACTGGGAGGTGATTTTATGTTTGCTGCATGTAATCACCTTGTGGGACTGAATAACAAAATTTCACCACCAGTGTTCATGAGGTGAGGTCCCAAAAAGGCCATGTTGAAAATTTGGTGAGAAAATTCCTTAAAATGGCTGAGCTATGCTTGTCCATTGAAATTTTTCTGTGCAAGTGCATAACTTTGGTAATTTTCAATCTTTTGACTCCAAATTTTCAACATAGCCAATTTTTCACACCACCTCATGAACAGTACAGCTGTCATTTTTCACATCCTGTTCAAAATGTGTTTTCACATCTGTGGTAGGGCCCTGTTTAGCTGTGCTCTACTCTGTCAGGATACTTCATTGTCTGTCTGGTATGAGTGAAGATATGATTGGTTGTTTTATGTTCATTTGTCAGTGTCTTATGTGTGATAACAGTATGCAATGGACCGGCCAACCATTGGATACTGTTTTGTTGTTTATAATGATATATATGTTATCCTGACAATTGCACATCATACACGAATTTCCCTAACTCATTTTAAATACTGTTGGTATTGAGAAGGGACAAACATAGGACTGTTAGGTATTTTGGTATTCTCAGTACAGTACTTGGAACCCCTCCTTTTATGTTATATATTAGTAGCAGTGCTGTGATGTTTTGTAGCCCAGCAGGAGGGCAGACTGAGGGAACAGCTGTTCAGAGCACAATTCCTCATAAACGCAAGCACTCGCTCTACAATGCCCTGTTGGGCTATAGCCTTGGAGTGAGTTATTAACATGTAAATGTAAATCTTTACTGCAAACTACTGCAACTGAGGTTTGCTAACATGCAGTACTTGTAGCAAATATTTTTCACACCAGTAAATCCTGAAAACTGATAGCTCTAATGGCTTATGCCACTTCGGTGTTTTGTTTTACATCCCTGCACTTTCTCGAAGGTGCGCATTATTGCACCAGAACTGCCAGTTTGTCCTGCAGTTAAGCTATGAGTTGCAGCAAGCATTTGCAAGTGTTCACACATTTAAAAGAAGGTAACAGTACCTGTTTGGTGCTGTCAGGTGCATGTCTTGTTGTTTCTTGGATTCTGTTTCTTTTCATTCATCCATGTTAAGATACAACAACACCACCCCAGTAATCCTGCTCTTTAGAGCGGGCTGGTCTCTGTTCTTCTTATTTTATGCAAGGAAAACTGGGGGTGGTGCTTGTTGGCATCTAGCAACACTGCGTTCTAGAATCTGTACAGATTATTGCCTTTAGTTTGCATTGTTTGCAGTATTTCAGACATTCTTTCTGGTCTGTGAAACAGTTAATCATTAAACTGTTGATTTAAGTTTTTAAATATTATCTGTATGATGTGATGTTTGATTGATGGATAGGTGGACCACTCCATTTGTCCAGCCCCTTATATATGTCTGATAATGAATACACTAGTGAGAAGGGAGCAAGGTGTTGAGTAGTGAACACCTGAGGAGTGTAGCTTGTTCTTCTCCTTTGAGATGTGATTCTCTTTTTGTTTTGTACTCCTTTTCAAATGCTGAAGACAAGCCTGTTTTTTTATTTCTGGAATCCTCTATTTTATTTTCTTTAAGTCGTACAGTTCACTTTAATATTGTTTTGCTGTAAATAAAACGTACAGCAGAAATTCTGCAAGACTGAATATTCCAGTATCTGTGTACATCTGTTATCCCACAGCCTTTCACACTGGTGGCAGTGGTGGGATCAGTTGGTTCAGCTGACCGGCTGGAGGATCTGTTCTAAGGTCCTGGTGGACATCAGCTGCAGCAGGACAAGGTGAATGAGGAACAAATGGATCAGCTAAGGTTTCCTGGAATTGCCATGAGATATGCGGTCATGAAATACCAGTTACCTGTTTTATGTGGGATAGATCCAGTGGTGAGAAGAAATGGGACCAAGAGAACAACAGGTAAGCCTGACTATAAGATTGAAGAGGAGAAACTAGAGGGACTGGCTCAGGCAAGCTGGAGGGGTGTCAGAAGAGGAAGCTCCCCCTGAGGAGACCCATCAATTGCTCAAATGATTATGTGTGAACCAAATAGAACTGGAGAGACAGAGAGAGAGAGATTGAAAAGAGAATGAAGCCGGATGGGCTGACACCCTTCGGTCTATTCAAGCAATGGGAGCCAGTAGACAACCTACAACCCTGGTGGTGGGGCAGAAGGACATTAAATTAGCCAAGTTATCAGATTCTGATGATATAGAGGCTTATCTAATGACTATTGAGAGAGTGGCCACAGCTTGCACCTGGCCAAGGGACCAGTGGGTCATTTGCTTAACACCTTACCTTACTGGGAAAGCCCAGCTGGCTTATAGCAGGGTGGAAACTGCCCATGTGAATGACTACGACCATGTAAAACAAGCTATATTCAAATAGTATGACATAAACATAGAAACCTATTGGCAGAGGTTTAGATCTTACAGATATAATAATGCTGATAAACCCCAGTATGCTTGTACACAGCTGAAAGACTTGTGTGTAAAGTGGTTGCAACTCACCACTTGAACAGTAGACCAGATTTTGGAAGCTATTATTTTGGAACAATTCATTTGTATCCTACCTTCAGATGTCCAATTGTGGGTGAAAGAACACTGCCCAGAGGTATCTGATATTGCTATTCCATTCGCCGATGATTATACAGTGGCAAGACCTCATCAGCAGAAGGAAGCCTTGACCCTCTCGACCCATTCAACTAATCAGGGTTCCACGGTAAGACCTCCTTCTACTTTTTCTGGGCAAAGTAGCAACACCTTTGAGAACACTGGAATTAAAACTGTTATGTAAAATGGAAGGGGGTACAATCCAGACATCATTTGCCATGAATGTAAAGCCAAACATCATATAGCCTGGTTTCGTCTGAGAAAGAAAGCTGAACAGGCACATCTAGCTTTGGCAAATTGGGGATAATATACCATACCTGTACGAATAGGACATCAAATAGTCACTGAACTCCTTGATTTGAGGATCAAACAAAGACTTCTACAAACCCAAGTCTTAAACAAACATCCGGCCCCGGGGGGGCTAAGAACCAGGGTAACTTGTATTCATGGTGACATACAATATTACCCCTCGAAAAAACAGAGATCAGGGTGCAAGGACATTCTCAGAACTTAATGGTAGGGGTTGTGCCTAACCTTCTAGTTCCTGCTATAATTGAACATGATCATTCACACTTCCAGGACCTATTGACTTCCAATGTGTGTGCTGTCATAACAAGGGCACAGACTGCATAGGCTCAGAAACTGAACACTTTAGAAAATTTTTTTCCTTTTGACCAGGAGATATATTGGTCTTTAGGAAAGGAAAGGAAACCCCGAAGCCAGACAAGAAAGGAGAAGACAAAATGGACACTTAATATAAAAAGTCATGCAAATGATGCTGTTGATATTGTTGATATCCATAAACTTCAGGGGTTTGGAAATACTGCTTTTAAAGAATTACAACAGAAGGATGATACTTTACAATGTTTCTTTCCACAGGGAGATGGACATGGCCAACCAGATAAATGTAAAGTTATAAATGGGTTGCTTTATAGAATATGTATGAACCCACAAACAGGGGAGGTTGTAGAACAACTGATGGTTCCCAAGGTATATAGAGAACAACTGTTGGTCCTGGCTCATGATATCCCGATGGCTGGACATTTGGGTAGAGAATGTACCCTGAGTCATTACTATACATATTTTTCTGGCCGGGTATACTTGAACTGGTTTCTGAGTACTGTAAGAGTTGTTCTGAGTGCCAGAAAGTGGCAAAACTAGGAAGACAAGACAAGGTACATTTACAACCAGTGCCTTTATTCACCTCCCCCTTTCAAAGAATTGCCATGGATATCGTGGGGCCTGTGCAAAAGAGCTCAAAGTGGAATCAGTTTATTCTTGTAGTCTGTGACTATGCTACTAAATACCCTGAATCTATTTCCCTTCACAGTGTTACAGCCCCTAAGATTGCTGAAGAACTAAGTAAAATCTTTAGCAGAGTAAGCATTCCCAGGGAAATCCTCACTGACAGCGGCAGTAATTTTTGCTCTCTGGTATTGAAGCAGCTCTACCAGACCTTAGGTCTAGAGGCCATCTGTACTACCCCATACCATCCTCAAACTGATGGTCTAGTGGAGCTCTTCAACCAGAAGCAAATTATACAAAAATTTGTTGAAGATGAGGGGAAGAAATGGGATATTTACCTTCCTTATTTAATGTTCGCTTATCGTGAAGTGCCCCAAGCTTCTACGTGGTTTTCCCCATTTGATCTTCTTTAGGGACAAAATCCTAGAGGGCCCCTTGACATTATTAAGTAATGGTGGGAGGAAAAGGAGAACCCTCAAAACAAATGCCCTATGGAGTACTTACAGGGGCTATGAGAAAGAATAGCCAGATATATCCAAAAGGCCCACATAGCTAATCAAAAGCAACAAGTAAACCAGAAGGCATATTATTTTTTTCGTTAAAAGTTTTTTATTGTTTTGTTGAATCATAACAGAAAACCAAAAATCACAAAACAGCATTAACATTGAATCTCGGCTATAGACAACATAACAGCATGTTACTGACATATGAGGAATTGTTTAAATTACATCACAGTTCTAAAGGGAGAAGTGTAAGGAACCTGTTATGTCAGAAGGCACCTACCTTGACTCTTGTCAGAGAATCCAAAACCACGAGGAGGTACTACTGCAGAGTAAGTCAAGGCTTCATGCATTACAGTAGCTGTACCTTCTTATGGCCAAATCTGAGGGAACATCTGAAAAATAGTTAAGTATGGTGCCACAAAGTAACTAAGGGTAATTAAAATAATTCCTGATGCAGCAGGGTACAGTGTACATCTCCCAACCTTACCTTCCATATATAAAACACAAAATATAAAGAAAATGTACAGATAGCCTAACTATAACAGTGTATAATAACAATAACAACTATTTACAATGTCCTCCTTCATTAGATGAATGATACAGAGCGCATGCTTGATAATGATAGGAAGCAAAAAATAAAATTTATGTTTAATGGTCTGATTTTGCTGTACATCTTGTTGGGAAATAGAGCTGTATAAAACAACAATGTACCAAGTCAACCAACACCTGCTCTGGAGGCCAGATATGCCATGTATGGAGCCCAGCAATAATGGTAAAGAGGCATTCGCCTTGTCATCAGGTGAGAGCATCTATCTAATTTGGATATGTATGTAAGGGGGGATAAGATCTCCTTTATATTAGGTATAATAGAAGATCTCCAGTTTTTAAGGATAGAACGCTTCACCTGCGTGCTTAGGAGCATCAGCCATCTAAATGCATGGGGGTTAAGATTAGGAACTTCAGATTTAAGACCCAGAAGCATAAGGGAGGGACTAAGAGGGATATTAGATTGCAGGACTGGGGGGGTCACATGATGAGCTAGCGGTGAGCAGAAGTCTCCGAGACCATGCCCACACTTCGGCGAGTTAAATAGAATGTTTTGAGCACTTTGAGACCCCGCAGTTCAATTGTGTGAGGTGCTTAGAGTTGTTGAGGGGCACTACGCTGTAGCGGGCAAAAGAAATTGCATTGGGAAAAACAAAAGAAAAACAGTAGTACTCACAGTGAGGGCTGCCTGCAGAATGGTTGAGATGGATAACGGAAGCCCCGAGCCCTTGGCAGTAAGAACGCCAGCGGTGAAGCGCTATTAACTGCATTCCCCTACCCCTGAGGAGACCACTGAATTCAGGGCAGAAGTTCAAGGGGGACACTCAACCTTGGAGGATATTAGCGAGATTAAACAGCTTCTGCCGGGGCTGGTTGCTGATTTTACCCTACTTAAACCTGCCTTAAATGCTTTATCACAAAGGGTGGGGGACGTTGCAGTGAGAATGGCCTCGCAGGAAAGGAAGATGGAAGCCATGGATCACGAGATAATTGACCTTAAAAGACAAGTCAAAAAATTAGAAGACCAACTGGAGGATCAGGAATCATGCAGTAGGAGAAATAATCTAATCAAGGCAGGTCTCCCCGAGAAGTCTGAAGGCCCAGATTGTGTAACATTCATGCAGGATCTTCTCCAGAAGCTATTTGGTCCGACACCATTTGGGGAATCATATAATATTGAGCGAGCTCACCAATCACTGAGAGAACCCCCCCCCCGGTGCCTGCCCCAGAGTTCTCATTATGAGGTTCTTGAATTACAAAGAGAAGACCCATGTTCTGAATAAAGCCAGGGCTAATAGAAACCTACAATGGAATGGAGATTCCATTTGGCTATTCCAGGACTTAATACCTTCAGTGAGAAAGAAACAAAAAGAATATGCAGAGATTAAGAAAAAGTTGTACTTGGCTGGTGTGAAATTCAGATTGCAGTACCCGGCCACATTGACGGTGAAATTGCCAAAAGGAGACAAAAGGTATTCCACAGCTCGCGATGCCCTGGAGGGCCTCAGGGCCTCAGGGTGGAGCTGCCTGACCTATTCAAATCGGTGACCTGAAGGAGCGAAAGACCCACGGTGGATGCAGATGGAACTGTGTTGAGTGAGACCAATGGCATCAGGGAAGTGCCTAGATGGATGGCAGATACCCACCAGTTGTTCATTTTTTTTTTCTTGTTTGTTGATAGAGACAAAGTTTCAAAAGACTATGAAAATGAATGCCCTGTTATTGTTTCTGCTGTTCATTTTAACACTATACTTTCCCAAGGCAGAACTGATCTGAAAGTACAGACCTTGCTGATGATGATCCTTTCTTTCTGCTAGATATTCAGAATTCTCTTGCCTCATGTTGAACCCTAGGGGATAATTGACAAGCCGAGGCAGATCATAATTGGCAAGCCGATGCAGATCACTACTTGACTTCTACGGCCCCTTGTCTACTGGGGCATTTATGTAATGGGGAAATGGCAGCACCATGCAGTTAGATCAGGTCACCATTTCCCCCTCCCTCTCCTCCCCCCTTTTTTTTTCTTTCTTCTCCCCCCCCTTTTTTGTTTCACCAATCTTACAGGCAGTGAGGGGTAGATTTAAAGCTACCCTAGAGGTGGGGAATAGGTTGGGGTTCACTTAGTGGATTACATGCTGAGGCGTGGGGGAGGGTCAGAGACATGTTGGGGGCTGGCTCATACACGTCTCATGAGAACTAAGGAGGGCGATCAGAGGATCAGGGGTGGGGGCTAGGGGACTACGAGGGGGAAGGAGAGAGAGAGAGAATTCAAGATATCTAAAATAAAGAAAGTAGGACATATGAGAGTGACTATAGGGGTATTGATATAGTAGATGGTTTTAATTAAGTTTCTGTCATGAATGTGAAAGGCCTCAGGGGGAGGAGGAAGAAGAGAATAGCTATACTGCAGTATATAAATCAGTTAGGACTACATATTGTGGCACTCCAAGAAACACATTTACTGAGTGAGGGGTTGCACCTACTTAAGAAAGGATGGGTAGGCAAGGCCATAGGAGATGGGAAAGCCAAAGTGTCAGGGGGTGTGGTAATATTAATTAGGAAATCTTGCCCACTTGTGATTGAGCAAACCTTGCCAAGGGAGGACAGTAGGGGGATATACGTGTTGGGCTCAGTCTTGGGAAACTCATTTTCTTATGCTTCAATATATGGTCCTACCCCCCCAAGCCAGAATTCTTTGCCTCCTTGGAAGCTGACATTGCTACACTTCCTCATAACCCTTTGATCATAGCAGGCAACTGGAATCTCTGCCTGGACAATAAGGTGGACAGAAGCCCTCCAAGCAATAGACCTCCCAATGCCCCTCAGATTGCATTGAACAGATTTATGGGGATTACAGCCTTAGTAGATACATATAGAGTGTATAAGAAAGGGGACACAGAGATGACTTTTTACTCTGGGGTTCACAAGTCGCACTCGAGGATTGATTTCTTTCTGGTCAATAGGGATGTGCTTAGTAGGATTAAAGGTCTGAATACCTTTAACAGGGTACTATGGGACCACTCCCCAATCCAAATGCTATGGGAATTAGATCACATACCTCCGAAACCATATTGATGGAGACTAGATGAGGGGATCTTAGTGGAAGATAATATGGTAAATAGGCTAGAGGAATCCCTTAAGGAGATTATTCAAACTCAAGTTCCAACTCTAACAGACAAGAAGCTTGCCTGGTGGGTCTGTAAGGTTCTATATGCGGGAATAGTGCAGGAATACTCTACTAGGAGGAACAAAATGGATAAAGCCTGGGAGGAATTCTTAATGGGGGCCATAGGGTCATTGTCACCATTGGAGGGATCCTCCCCAGAAGTAGATAAAGAACTAAAGGACTTAAGAGAAGAGTATAGGGGGATATGGAATTTTAGGGCAGACTCTTAGGGGGAGAGACTAAGTGCTAAATATCTACTACAAGGGGATGTACAGGGCCGTGTACCGGCACACAGAATTAGGGAGTGGGAGGCAGAAAGAGTGATTCTGGCTGTAAATTTTGGAGCGGGAATTATTACGGAACCTCAAAGATTGGCTGATGCTTTTGTGGATTATTATGCTAGTATATACCAAGAGGGGGCCACCAGCACAGAGGACGAAATTAAGAGGTTTCTCGATAGAATACCGTTGCCCAGATTGAGCACGGAGCATGCCCAAGCACTGTCTACTCCAATCTCGAAAATGGAGATCATGGAGACAATCAAAAGCCTGCCAAATGGTAAGGCACCAGGGCCAGATGACTTGTCGGCCAAATTCTACAAAACTCATATAGAGACAATAATGCCTTTACTACAAAAACTCTTTTTGAATTTTATGGAAGAGGGGGTGACCCATCCTCCCTTGTACCAGGCCTATATTACTTTGATACCAAAGCCAGATAAACCTAGAGATTTGCCAGGTAATTATAGACCCATTGCTTTAATAAATCAGGATATTAAAGTACTTACTACGATCTTGGCTAATAGGGTCCTTAAAGTTGCTCCTTTATTAATTAGCCAGGATCAAGTTGGATTTATGCCAGGTAGAGGGGCACATGATGCGTTAAGGAAACTTCACCATATCCTACATAAGGCCTCTAACTCGAAGTCTGCTATGGCCCTGATAGCACTTGATGCCGAGAAGGCATTTGATCGGGTTTCCCATGATGTTTTATTTTTCACAATGGAAAAAAATGGGTTTCCCAAAGGGACTTCTCCAAGATATTAAAAATCTGTATAAAGCTCCCACAGCCAGGGTTCTATGTAATGGCTATCTTTCTAAAGAGTTTTCCCTCCATAACGGGACTAGAAAAGGTTGTCCCCGTCACCCATTCTATTTAATACCTACCTGGAACCCTTGCTAAGAGCATTCTCTTTGGAGCCCAGGGTTCGAGGGGTCGAGGTTCAAGGGATGGAGCTCAAATTTTCGGTATTTGCTGATGATATCTTGTTGCACTTAAACAATCTGGCTGACAGCTTCCAGCATGCCTTGGAAATTATTGGGGAATTTTCAGAGGTATCAAATTATAAATTAAACTTATGCAAAACCCAAGTTCTCCCACTTATGATATACACCCTCAGATCAGATTTTGAACACCTGCAGATCAACTGGGCCTCAGATAAGATTAAATACCTGGGAATTTGGATTAGAGCCAGGTCTGAAGATGGGGTGGAGGACAATTTGGGTAACTTATTGGGCATAATTAAAAACAATGTCTTAAGGTGTAATAAACTTCCTTTAAACTTTACCACCAGACTAGGAATGATTAAAATGAATCTGTTGCCCAGATTACTGTACCCCATACACCTTCTACTGTACAATATCCCGAAGGGCCGCTTTACTAGTATCCAAAGGGTAATCTCAAACTTCATATGGGATTCTAAACCCCCAAGGAGGAAGCACACTACTTTCCACCTCCCTTACACTAAAGGAGGTATAAAACTCCCTGATCTGTTCCTATATTATGTTTCAGGACAGCTTGGGCTAATGGAGCAATGGGCAAGAACTGGAGAGGAAGGAGAGTATACACCAACTTGGCTGCGAATTGAGCAGAGCACTTGAAAGGATTTAAAATGTTCCCCGGCTGCACTGATGTATACATGCCTATTAGGCTGGAGCATACACCAATTGAAAAGTCTATGAAGGCTTGGTGGGAGCTATTAAACCTGGCTCAGAGGAAGGCTCAGAGGGGAGCTAGAGACCAACCCATAGTGGGTAATCCTAATTTCCGTCTAGGGGGATTGGTAATTAGCCCCCAGTGGGCACCACATGTGGCTAAGTTAAAACTGATAGATTTTATACTCGATGATAAGGTGAGTCTACCAGCTCATACTAGGGAGTGTTTTTTTTTTAAAAAGGTCCAAATTAAAAATATGGTACAGAAGTTCATACAAGACAATAAAGTAGGGGGACTGACTCCATTCACTTGGAATTATTTAAAGGAGTTTGATCTCCTATAACACCCGCTTTCTAAGGTGTATAGGGTGCTGTTAGAATTTCTGAGCTCAGAGTTTAAGGCCCAGACAGTCTACTGGGATAAAACTCTTTCCCCCCTGAGGCCTGACTGGAAGGAGATTTGGAAAAATGTTTAAATCCTGTTGGTTCCAAAGTGCAGGACTATGCAATTCTTCATTTGTTCGAATATTTATTATACCCCTGTTAAACTATGTTCTAGAAAACTCAGACAGACAGATCTGTGCTATAGATGTGAATTAAAACCGGGGGACCTGCTTCACATAATATGGAGCTGTTCTAAAATCCATTCGTTATGGATCCAAATTGGCCAAGAAATGGACCCACTGCTAATCTACACTGAATATATCAAACCAGCGATCTGTCTCCTAGGAGACATGAAACCAGTAATGAGGGATTCAGTCAAATATCATGTGTCTCTGATGTCTGCCTTGGTTAAAGCTTTTGTGTTGAGACACTGGAAGAATGGTAATATATACACTTATGACCAATGGGTCAGAGATTTGATGCAGATCCTGGGCAGACTTAAAAGGCAAATCGCTGTAGAGGGAAAAAAGAAGTTATATGCCAGAAGGTGAGGGGTCTTAGAAGCAGTTTACTCGATACAACAGAAAGGCCCCCAGACTCGGATCTGTCTGTCTGAAAGGGAGTAACCTACAATATTCTTGTAATAGAACGTGATAAGTAACTAGGACTGTATGGAGATGTATCACCCCCTCTAGGGGATGTCTTTTAATGAATGGGGCATAACACTCTCATGGGATTAAGTTTTACACAGACAGAAGTTTTTTTTTTTTACTTCATGGTCAAGAAGGGTCCTCTCTCTCTCAGAGACACAGTTATCAAAGATTATCCCCGTTTAGCCACCTTTACAACAAAGTTGACAGAGCGATATAAATTTCCTGGTGGACAAGAACTGGGTTAGACTATCGCCAGCTTTGAAGAAATATAAATATTTGTTATCTGGATTTAAGGGGATTCAAGTTTTTTTTTCCTTTTTCTTCTTTCTAGTGATTCCATATAACTGTGATTGTAAATAAGTTTGGGGATGTATATTGTTTCTATGTCCAGTTTAGGGATGTGGGCCCAGACACTCACCCTGGGATGTATGTATGTATGTCTTATTGCTGAAATTATAAAACTCTAATAAAGAAGTTCAAAAAAAAAAAGATTGCAGGACTAGGTTCGCTGCACTATGGGCAGACTTCCAAACATCTGTAATCAAGGGGCAGAGCCATAGAATGTGAAAGAGGTCTCCTTCATGTGTAAGGCATCTCCAGCATTTATCATGAGAGAGCACTTTCATTTTTTTTAGCATTACAGGAGTTCTATACCAAGAGTGCATTATTTTATTATGAATCAGTCTGCTCCTAGTGTCAGTAAACACTTTATGCCCTACCCTCCAGCATTGATTCCACTGAGTTTCAGTCAGTGGCATTTTTAAGGCCTTTTCCCACTTATGCCTTGAGGATTGATTTGAGTTAGGCAAGGTATCTCTAATTAGGGTATACACTGCACCTGCTGTCCCCTTCTGTAGGGCAAGCCACGAGTGCACTGGAGGTGAAAGTTCCTTAGAAGCATCTGACTGTTGCAGTTTTTGTTTCAGGGCATCTCTGATCTGTAAATACCTCCAAAATTCAGAGCTCTGTAGTTTCCATTTGTTTTGTAGTTGTTGAAATTTATCTACCACCAAAGAGCCCTTGACCAATAGGTCCTTTACAAATAAAATCCCTTTCCCCTGCCAAGTAGGCCAAAACACAGACTTATTCCCTATGATGACATTGGGGTTAGACCATAAGGGAGTGTATAGTAGGGGGAGGGCTGACACATTTAATTTTTTATGAAGGATTCGCCAATATTGAATAGAGGGGCCAATGGTGGGATGCGACAGAAGTTCCCTAGGGCTCCAGGCCGACAACAGTGTAGCTGCAATCGAGGATCCACTAAGGTCTTGTTCTATTGTTAGCCATTGGGGCGACTCTTCAGACTGTCGATTAAACCATCTCAAGGTCTGTGTAGATTGATATGCAATTTTATAGCCCTCTATCCATGGGAGACCCCATCCACCATGTTTCCAGTGTGCTCTTAATAGATTTTTGCCAAAACAGGGTTTAGTTTTACCTCATAAGAAATGGGCAATAATTTTTTCAATTTTTTTAATCCTTACTGTAGGCAGAAATAAGGGAATGTGAGATATTAATAAAAGATTTTAGGCACAATTGACATTTTATAGGCCGATATTTTTCCAGCTAGCGTAAGGTTAAGACGAGACCAGCGGTCCAGGTCAGACCTACAGCTAGATAGTAAAGGGCCTAGGTTGTTGTCCCACCACTTCACAATATTAGCACCCACTTTGATTCCTAAATATGTAATGGTGTGTTGTGCCCATTTAAGGCCAAAGTGGGGCATGGTGTGAGGGAGACATTTAGAATTAAGTGGAAGGATCTCTGTTTTTGCCTGATTAATTTTGAGTCCAGAGATATGTGAAACATTTTCTAATAGGCTAAGAAGCGGTCGAATGGCCTTAGGGGCATCTCCCAATATAACCAGCAAGTCATCAGCATACATAAGGGTGGTGGGTTGCAGATGGTCCGCAGTAATTCCAGCAATAAGAGGGTGTTGCCGGATTGCAGCCGCCGTAGGTTCCACCGCTAGAAGAAACAACAGCGGAGACAGGCGGCAGCCCTGTCTGGTACCTCTGTGAAGTTGAAATGGGTTAGATAATATCGAGTTGGTGAGTACCCTAGCGAGGGGGGCTGTATAAAGAGCTGTTATAGCAGCTCTGAAATGAGGGCCAAATCCGATATGCTGAAGGACAGTGTGAAGGTAGTCCCATTCCACAGAGTCGAACGCCTTCTCAAAGTCAATGGCCAATGCAGCCACAGGGGTTGGAGCGGATTTGGCTCTGTGAATGAGATTGAGAAGAGTCCGCAAGTGGTCTGAACTATATCTATCTTTCACAAATCCTACTTGGGATGGGTGTATCAAAGAAGGAAGTATAGGGTTAAGTCTGTTTGCCAGCACCCTAGCATATACCTTGCTGTCAGCGTTAATCAGGGAAATAAGGAGGTAACTAGCATGGTCTTCAGGAGCTTTCTCCTTTTTAAGGAGGACAACTATAGTGGCCTCTCTTAGGGGTTGAGGTAAGATGCCCTTATCTTCCACCTCCTTAAAGACCTGACATAACAAAGGGGAGATCATGGGAGACATTAGCTGAAGGAACTCTACAGGGTACCCATCGCCACCTGGTACTTTTCCTGATTTGAGAGCCATCAAAGCCACATTGACTTCTTGTGATGTGAGGGGGGGTTTAAGGGTATCTATATGGGATGGGGATAGTTTCGGTAGCTTAACAAATTGAGGAAATGCTTGGGTTGCAGGATTGTTTTTAGGTCTGGAGGAAGTATAAAGTTGTGAGTAAAATAATGCCATAATTTCATTTACCCTTTGAGAGCTAGTTTGAACCTTGCCGGTATTAGGGTTTCTCAAACCCACTATATAACAATGGGATTATTGCTTTCGAAGTTGATATGCTAAAACTTTCCCATTTTTGTTCCCCCTTCCCAGTATGTATGACGAATCCTAAGGAGGGCTAGATCAGCCTTCCTGGATAGTAGTTTGTTAATTTTAATAAGCAGTTGTAAAACTTTCCTTCCAGATTCTGAGTGGGGCGATAGGTGGGATAAGGCCTTGTGCTCCCGTTCAGCTTTAGCGAGTTCACTTGTGAGGCAGGTAAGTTCCTTTTCTTTACACCTCCTTCTATGGGAGGCATATCCAATAATTTTACCTCACATAGTAGCTTTATATGCTTCCCACATGATGGAGGCAAAAGTCTCCGACATGGGGTTTTCTTGCAGGAAAAGCTGAGTTTGTGATTTGGCCCATTCAATAAATTTTTGGTCGTGCATAAGGAGAGGGTCCAGTCTCCAGGCTGTAGATCCTGGTGTAGATGTTCCCCATTTTAGTGTCAACTGCACCGGCGCATGATCTGAGATAACTGTGGACAAAATATTGGTACTTAAAACAAGTTTCATCAGAGACTGGGAGATTAACCAGAAATCAAGTCTGCTGGAGAAGCCATGCACTTCAGATTGAAAAGTATAGTCCCTATCTGAGAGATTAACTAATCGCAAAATGTCCACCAGTTGATATCGGAACTAAGACTAAGTACGGCCTGTGCTCCTTGAGTATGATACTCTCTCCCATGCCCACTTCTACCTAGTGCAGGGAAAAGCTTTAAATTGAAATCCCCCCCAATAGGATTGGTATATCTGGTTTCAGCATCGTCCCTAATTTAGAGCTGAGTTCTAGAAAAAAGGATGGGTTGTCTTCATTTGGTGCGTGTATAGTAGCAATTATTAGCTGACCACGTGGAGTATCCACTAGGCAATCACCTACCTTCCCTGAGGGTCAGCTTTACTCTGCAGAATGGACCAAGGAAGTGATTTGTGCAATAAGATGACTACACCTCTCTTTTTTGTGGAAGCGCTGGCATGGATTTCTGATCCTACCCAGTCCTTCACCAAATATCTGTGATCCTGCTTGGGTAATTTGGTCTCTTGCAAAAGAGCAACCTGGGCTTTAATACGCTTTAGCTGGGTTAGAACTTGTTTTCATTTTGAGGGAGAATTCAAACCCCTGACATTCCATGTCATAAAGGTTGTTTCACCCATGGTCAGACCAAAGGTGAGACATGGTAGCTGAGATGAACTTATATAAATGGGTGTTGTCAGGGGAGTGATAATGTATTGAGTCAGCCATTGCTCCTAGGCTCGTACTGCGAGAGGTGATGGTTGGCTAGTCAGACATACATACAAATACTTTGTGCAGCATGCGTTCCATGGGTAATATTTACGAAAATAGAAGAGACAGCAGTGTTATACAGAGGCACAGTGTGCCTGAACTATATACAAGAATTATGCAACTTTGCATGGCAATACGAGTAAGCATTAGGGGCCAAAGGTCAGAGGCCTTAATGGCCCACCCACCTGCCAGACTGTGAGGGAGAAGACTATAGTCCCATTCACAAGGCTAGCCTAGAGCAAGGAGGGAAAATGAGCAAACAAAACGCATTCCCCCGGGAGTAATATGAACACGGAGTCACTTATTTGATAGGCTTCCATGACCTTATGCCATAAAACCTGGAAAGTATGCTGGAACCAGAATTAGCCATGGGGTTACTAAATAATTCTGGTGAAATATAAGAAAGTTATTGCCCAGGAAGATACGCAACCTTTACTGGGTAACCAGCCTGGCCCATTAAATTCTTGAAATGTCCCTTCTAACCTCAAAAGGGACAGCAACATACATACACAGGGAAGAAAAAAAAAGGCCTAGGGATCCCTTCAAGTTTGCTATATTATGCAACAGGACACTGAGACATTATAACAATACCCCCTAATTTAAATTTGAGTACAGTGACTGTGCTTTAGAGCCTTTGTCACTTCCCTTCCATTTTTACTTCTTTATTATTTCCAGCCTAGGCAGGGAATGAGATACGTGGTCTACGATGCTAAAAGGGAGAAAAAACACCAGAAGTCCAGCATCAAGTCCAAGCGTTGCTTTCAGTCACAGACCACCCTCTCAAAGTCGTTGCCAGGTTGGATGGTTAAGTACAGTATAGGAAAAAAGAACAAGAACACTAATCTAAATCCATGCACATTGGTCATCTGTCTGCAGGAGCTCTGTATTTGAGGGGGCATGCGGAGACCATTCTTCGGCAGGGGTTACAGCTGGTGAAGATGGAAGGTGCAGTGCCACATCCGTCACAGCTGGGGAGTGCTTGGGTGAAGAAACTATGATCGGACCCTGAATTGGGGCTTCAGATTTAGCATTTTCCTGAGCCATTTCTTCCTCTGGTTGGATAAGGAAGTCAGCTGCAGTCTCGTCCAAATCCTCAGGAGTTTAGACCACAAAACGGTTTGGCATGAAAAACCGCGTTACCAAATCCTCTGGGTTGTTTAATGCAGATCAGGGTGTGCCTTCATTTCTGTTGTGTGGGTGTTCTCATCTCAAATGGCTTCCAGATTGCTGCCGCTTGTGAGTTCTAACTGGAAGAGCAGGTTGGCAACCGTGAAACTGGAAGCTGGGGGGGGGTCATGGTGATTCTGAGAGTAGTAGCCATCATGTTCTGCCAGCCTTGTTCTGTTTCTATCTGGTGATTATTGTTTCGTTCTGAGGTTGGTTGGGGAGGCCAATTAGACTGAAGGTACTGCATTAGGCTGTCTGGTGTAGCAAAGGTTATATGCGAGCCATTCACCTCTAATCGCATAATTTCTGGGTAACGCAGTGAAAACTTAATTTTAAGTGAATGCATCAATTTCCTGGCCTCTGTATATTCTTTCCGTCTGGCAGCCAACTCCCTAGAGTAGTCCTGAAAGATTAGGATTTTATGGCCTTGCCAAGACAGACCCCCAAGCTCTCGCGCCCTTACAGTGATCCACTCCTTATCTGCAAAATTCAAGATGAGAGCCATGAAGGCCCTCAGTCTTTCCCCGTTCTTCAGAGTCGGGCTGAGTGTTCTATGGACTCTTTCTATAGTGAGCCCAGGTGGAATCTGGCATTTCAACAGATCAGGCATAACATCATATAAAAAGTCTAAAGGATTACCGTGTTCCACACCCTCAGGAAAGCCAAGGAATCGAAGGTTGTTCCGACGGCTCCTGTTCTCCATGTCATCCAATTTACTTTGTAGTTGTTGAATCATTCTGCTTTGATCCCTAATTATGGCTGTAAGTTTCTCTATTTCTATTGAATTTTGAACTGATTTTTGTTCAGTATGGTTGATGCGTGCCTCAAGCTGTTGGATGGCTAAAGCAGTCTTATTAGAGGCGAGAGTGACTTCAGCCATCTGGTTAAGTAACGCTGCAAACATTTCAGTGGTCTGTAGTGATACTGACTCTGTCAAGGCCTCTGATTTTTTATGCTGCGCCATAGCACTGCGCAGATGCACAAACCTTTAGAGGATCTGGCGATAATCAAAACATACCTTTCGGTTCCCGGTATGTTTAGCAATGTTTTCCCATTTGTCTCTATTCGATCGGCAGGTTTTTGGCTATGTAAAACTCGGAGGGTGCCCGGGGTTGTAGTGAGCGTTCATTTTAGGCAGCCATTGCGTCCAGAGCTATGCCACGCCCCCACCAGAAGGCATATTATGATAAAGGGACCGGTCAAAAAGAATTTTCAGAAGGGGACAAAGTGTTGCTGCTTTTACCTTCATCAGATAACAAATTGCTGATGAAGTGGCAAGGCCCTTATAAGATTCTTCGGAGAGTGGGACTTGTCACTTATGAAGTAGAATTGCATGATACGGTCTTTAAAAAATGGATATATCATGCAAACCTCCTAAAGCAGTGGGTAGAGAGGGCTCCTTCGCTGTGTGGGTACGTTCATCCGGAATCAACCACAAGTGAATTAGATGTGGCTTATCAGAGGTTGGAAACTGTAAGGGGCATTAGTGAGTTGAACATTAATCCAGAACTGACACCTCAGCAGGCAGCTGAATTAATGACACTTTTAAGAAACCATGTAGAGATATTTACAGGGACACCTGGGAAAACAAAAGATGTAACCCACCGTATTAATGTGACCCAATACAACCCTATAAGGCAAAAGGCTTACTGTCTGCCTGAAAAAGTCAGAGAAGAAGTAACAAAAAAAATAAAGAAAATGCAGAACATGGGTATTATCGAACCCTCCCATAGTGAATGGAGCTTTCCCTTAGTGGTGGCTGGAAAAAAGGAGGGTGGGGTACACTTGTGTTTAGACTTTCACCATCTAAATGCCATATTCAAATTTGATAGCTACCCAATGCCCTGCATTGATGACATATTGGACCATTTAGGAAATGCCCAATCCATAACAACTTTGGACCTAACCAAAGGGCATTAGCAAATTCCTTTGGATCCAGAGGCACGAGAAAAGATGGCTTTTAGTACCCCACTTGTTCTTTTCCAATTTACAGTGATGCCCTTTGGGTTACATGGTGCCCTTGCTACATTTCAAAGGGTACTGGATCAGATTTTGACACCACATGCTGCATGTAGTGCAGCTTGTTTAGATGATGTGGTGATATTAGTCCCACTTGGGATGAGCATATGTGTCACCTGTCACAAGTGTTATCTGCTATCTTTAAAATGGAACTTACCGTTAACCTCATGAAATGTACTATAGCGATGCAGGAAACAAAATATTTGGGCTTCCAAATTGGTAGAGGGCACATAAAACCTAATATAATGAAAGTAGATGCTGTCACCAATAGCCCTAGGCCCAGAACAAAGAAGGATGTACGTTCGTTTCTGGGACTAGCTGGTTATTACCAGTATTTTATTCCTATGTTTTCTGCAACAGCTAGTCCACTTACTGATTTAACAAAAAAACACAAACCAGAGAAAGCAGTCTGGATCTCTGACTGTGAGGCAGCCTTCTGCTCCATTAAGGCCAAATTCTGTTCCTCTCCAGTGTTACGTACACCTCAATCAATCAATCAATCAATCAATCAAAATCTTTATTTATTCAGGCGAACATCATTGAGCAAAGCTCATTTACAAGATGGACCTGAGTGGTCATAAAATGAGAATACAAGTATTATTACATAGACAAGAAATAGCATAAACAGCAATACAATGACATGAAATGATAATATACAACAATTTACATATATACAATGTACAGTAAAACCATTTAACCTGTAAGAAAAGGGGACCAAGGGTATAGCAGGCATAAGATATAAATTATAGGGCCTAACTAGCTTTTATAAGAATATAATAGGTGATTTGAAAATAGAAATTGATTTAATATAATGAATGGAAAATGGAAGGTGGGTCAGGTAGGGTAGGGGATTAGGCTTTACAAAAGCAATTGCAGAGCTCTGGAAAAAGGGAGGAGAACAATCTTTTGAAAGATGCCAGAGGTAATAGGCTATCTAGCTTCATGGACTTTGGAGAGAGTTCCATGCAACTGCTAAGGTGTAGCTGATAGCAGCCCTCCCAAACCGGTGCAGGCATTGGGGACCTTTAATATGATGAGATCACTGATCCTTAAAGTGTATGGCCTAGTAGTAATTTGGGTAAAGCAATCAGTGATATAGGTGGGTAATTTGCCTGTTAACACTTTGAATATCCAGATAGCAGCATTCCTATTTCTCCTGTGTTGTAGTGATGTCAAGTTGACTGCCATATAAAGGGAGCAATGATGGGTACTGGAGGGAAGGTCAGTAATAAATCTGATGGACCTGTGATACAGGGTGTCCAGTTTATGTAAGAGGTGGCGTGAACAATGGCCATAGAGAAAGTCAGCATAATCAATGAGGGATAGGAATGAAGCTTGAATTAACCTTTTTTTGGAATCACTGTTTAGGTAATGTTTTATTCTAAAAAATAGACCAAGCCTTTGTCTCAGCTTTTTTTAGTAGCTCTTCAATATGGACAGAATAGACAAGCCTGTTATCAATCCAGACTCCAAGGTATTTGAAGTTATCAACAAATTCCAGTTACTCTCCAAGTAAGGTGGATAATTGTAGGGTGGTGGGTGATGGGGTAGTGGTGGAGCAACTCTTTGTGGCAAAGAATATAGCTTTTGTTTTTTTTTGGCCTTTAGAAGTAGTTTTTTATCAAGTAGATTGCGCTGCAGGATGGAGAATTCGGATTGTAACAGTTCACAGGCTTTAGAAGGTGAGGGATTGCTGACATATAATACAGTATCATCAGCAAACAGATGAATGTTAGATTGAGTGAGGTTGGCATCAATATTATTAATATAAATGGCAAAGAGGATGGGGCCAAGAATAGAGCCTTGTGGTACACCCCTTAGCAGTGGTTTTGAGTTGGATAGGTAATTTCCATTTTTTTACCAGTTGTGACCTATTTGAAAGGTAGTCCTTAAACCAATTGAGTGATAGGGAATCCAGGCCTAATGAGCTAAGGGAGGTGATTAATAAGTCATGATCCACTGTGTCAAACGCTTTACTCAAATCCAGGAACACAGCACATGTACAGTTTTTCTTATCCAAGACAGTCTGCCAATCATTGGTTACTTTGGCTAAGGCAGTAATGGTGCTATGCCTTGATCTAAATCCAGATTGTGCTGAATTTAGGAGGTTGTTGTTATCCAGATAGTCCCTTAATTGAGAGTTTACTAGTTTTTCGAGCATCTTGGATAGTACTGGTAGGATGGAGATAGGCCTGTAATTGTTGAGATCCCTAGTTTCACCAGATTTGAGTAGTGGAACTACTTGAGCTGTTTTCCAAGTAGAGGGGAATGGATCCAGTAGTTAGGGAAAGATTGAAGAGATGAGTGAGGGGGGCAAATAAGACATGTGAAGCAATTTTCAGGGAATAGGGATCCAGGGGAGTCTGCACCTGCACTCTTAGTAGTGTCTAAATTAGAGAGGAGATCTTCCACTTCTTTCACGGATATTGGGATGAAGGAAAAAGTTGTAGTGGCCATTTGTCCCACAGTAATTTGCAGGTTCAAGGAAGATCTCAGGAGATTTGCAGGTGATGAGTCAAATGCTAGGCCAGCTGTGGTGAAGTGAACATTGAAGGTATTTAAGATTTCTTGTTTACCTGTAATTTCTTATCATTTAGTAGTAGTTTGGAGGTTAAGGCAGGAGTAGAATTTTGGCCCAGAATTCCTTTTATAGTACCCAGAGTCTGGATGGGTTGTAGGAGGCATCCAATTCAGATCTATAATAGGCCGTTTGGCAGTTCTTATTTGTTTTGTACATGAATTCCTTGCTTTTCTGAAATTTAGCCAGTCTCTGAGTCCTTTGTTTTCTTGCCTTTTCCACAGTTTGTCTCTGGTTATCAAGGCTGCTTTAAGCTCAGAGAGGTGAACCAAGGGCAGGATTTTACTTTAGTTCTGATACTGGTGATAGGTGCATGAATATTGAGAGCATTAGTGATAATATCCTTTAAAGTCTGAAGAGCTGTTTCAACAGAGGTTGTAAGGTAGAAATCTTGCCAATATATTGTATTACTCAGGTCATAGAGGTAACCTGAGATATTAAAATTCTTTTTTGACCTTTTGAGGACAAATTCTGCAGGATTGGGTGGTTTGAGTGTGGATCTTATGCCAGCTATAGGGTAGTGATCACTCACATCACTCGGCAGTACTCCTGCATGCGAATATAAGTGAGGCTTGTTTACCAACATAATATCCAACATAACACCTGACTTCACACAACCATTTATACTTCAGACAGATGCTTCTAACTGAGGTATAGGGGCTGTGTTAACTCAGTTCATTAATGGGGAAGAACACCCTATTATTTATAGTAGCCGGAAGTTACATGGAAGGGAAACTCCATATTCCACAATTGAAAAGGAATGCCTAGCAATCAGATGGGCTATTGAAGCAGTCCAGTTTTATTTATGGGGAACTGAGTTTGAGTTATGGATGGACCATAACCCCTTATGCTGGTTGCATATTATGAAAGACAGAAAACCCCATATAATGCAATGGTACTTGTCTTTACAACCATATCACTTCTAGATAAAACATCGTCAGGGGGTTGCCCATTGTAATGCTGACTATCTGTCTGGATATTGGGTAGAAATGAACAATCACCTGTCATCAGACCTTGGGGTAATGCAGAAGGATACTTTAGAAGAAGCTGCTCTTCCACACATTTGCTCAATACAACATTAGGGACCTCGAGGTGGAGCCTTAGGAGAGGGTGGGCTATGGCTCCATCTCTCCCTTCGAGAGATCTGAAGAACAGGTGTTGATCTGAAAAAGAGAATAGGTAGAATGTATGAGGAAAACCCCATCTAGGAGTTTTGTCTTATGGGGGGTGGAGTATGTGGTAATGCCCTGTTTAGCTGTGCTCTACCCCATCAGGATACTTATATGTCTGTCTGATATGAGTGAAGATATGATTGGTTGTTTTATGTTTATTTGTCAGTGTCTTATGGTTAGATGACAGTATGCAATGGACCGGCCACCCATTGGATACTGTTTTGTTGTTTATAATGCCTGTATGTTATCCTGGCAATTGCACACCATGCTAGAGTTTCCCTAACTTGTTTTAAATACTGTTGGTATTAAGAAGGGACAAACATAGGACTGTTAGGTATTTTGGTAGTCTCAGTACAGTATTGGAACCCTCCCCCTTTTATGGATAGCATTAGTAGAGGTGCTGCGATGTTTTATAGGGCAGTGAGAGAGCAGACTGAAGGAACAGCTGTTCAGAGTGCAATTCCTCATAAATGCATGCACTCGCTCTACAATGCCCTATTGGGCTATAGCCGTGGAGCAAGTGAATAACCGTTACTGCAAACTACTGCAACTGAGGTTTGCTAACATGCAGTACTTGTAGCAGATATTTTTCACACCAGTAAATCCTGGAAACCGGTAGCCTTAATGGCATATGCCACTTCGGTGTTTTGTTTTACTTCCCCGCACTTTCTCGAAGGTGCACATTGTCACACCAGAACTGCCGGTTTGTCCTGCAGTTAAGCTACAAGTTGCAGCAAGCATTTTCAAGTGTTCACACATTTAAAAGGAGGTAACAGTACCTGTTTGGTGCTGTCAGGTGCACGTCTTGCTGTTTCTTGCATTCTATTTCTTTTCATGCATCCATGTTAAGATGCAACAACACCACCACCCCAATAATCCTGCTCCTTAGAGCCGTCCGGCCTCTGTTCTTCTTATTTTATGCAAGGAAAACTGGGGACGGTGCTTGTTGGCATCTAGCAACACTGAGTTCTGGAATCTGTACAGATTATTGCCTTTAGTTTGTTTTGTTTGCAGTATTTCAAACATTCTTTCTGGTCTAAGAAATAGTTAATCATTAAACTGTTGATTTAAGTTTTAAAATATTATCTGTATAATGTGATGTTTGATTGATGGATGGGCATACCAATCCATTTTTACAGCCCCCTATATATGTCTGATAATGAATACACTAGTCAGAAGGGAGCAAGGTGTTGAGTAGTAAACACCTGAGGAGTGTAGCTTCTTCTACTCCTTTGAGATGTGATTCTCTTTTTGTTTTGTACTCCTTTTCAAATGCTGAAGACAAGCCTGCTGTTTTATTTCTGGAATCCTCTATTTTATTTTCTTTAAGTCGTGCAGTTTGCTTTAATATTGTTTTGCTGTAAATAAAACTTACAGCAGAAATTCTGCAAGACCGAATATTCCAGTGTCTGTGTTCATCTGTTATCCTACAACCTTTCATAACATCTGTGGCATAGAATGGCTTTTTGCCATGGATTTGAAACTTTTCAGCTACAGTGTTTATGAGGAGAGGTCATAAGAAGACTATGTTGACAATTTGGGGTCAAAATATGAAAAAATGGCAAAGTAGTGGCCATTTGTTGCAATTTCATCACTCATGCATGTAACTTTGGAAATTTTCAATACTTGACCCCAGATTTTCAACATAGCCATCTTATTACCCCAGCTCATGTACGTCACAACTGTCAGTTTTCAAATCCTGATGAAAATATGCTTTTGCACCTTTGGTGCAGAATGGCATTGCAGTTGCGCAGAATTACATTTTGGAGGGGGGTTTAAAATTTTCTGTACTGGATACATGAGGTGGGGTAATAAGATGGATATGCTGACAATTTAGTCACTGTTGTCTTATAAAAGGAAATGCAGGGCTTAGAGGGCCCTGTGCTTCCACACCTACATACATATATACAATTATGGAGGGATGGGAGTGCAGGGCCCAGAGGAACCTGTGCTCCCACGGGCAAATAAGTATATGATTACAGTATACTATCTCAAAAAGTAAGGAACTAAATTGCAAAATATCACATTAATGCTTTAGTTAGGAATAAAGCCACAAAAGTAGGGAAATGTATTGTTAGGTGAGCATTGGGGTCATCGGCCCTAATACTCACTCCATTTCATGAGTAAATAAGCTGAGATGGGTACAGTATAGGAGAATGGGGTGATTGTTAGAGCTGACAACCCCAAGGCACATCCCAGATGCCTGTTAGTGGATGCAAGTTGGGAGTGGGATGTTAGCTTTTAAAACCCTAATGCCACATTTCCCTACTTTTGTGGCTTTATCCCTAACTAGAGCATTAACACAGTTTTTTTGAAATTTATATGGATATAGATAAAATGGGTAGGAACAATCAATGAAAGTTGAGATCTCCGATTGGATAAACACAACACATGACCATCCATTATCACACAATGGCCACACGCCTTTGTTAGGGTCACTAGCCCTGATCAGATTGTTTGAGGTAAAAGAGGTGCAAATGAGTCACAGACATGTTGCATATTGGTAATATATCTAGTTTATTACACCAAAAGGAAATCACAGTTGCCAAAGCAGTTTTTATTATAAGACACTGGGGGCAAAGCCTAGCATTCCCCAATACCTCAAGGAGTGTAGAAGGTCTCCAAGGGGAATACACAATACATTACATTATATACTCTGATAATTGCTACGGTAACCATTCAGAAGAAACAGTACTAGATACATAAACTAACCCCAATTGGCCAAAAGTTAGGTGGCTCCACAGTGTTATCTAGTCCTATACAATATGTGTTAAGTAAGCTACATTGCAGAACAATGAATGTATACATGGTACATGGAAAACAGAAGATGTGGTGCAATTACACATAAATCCAAAAGATGGCAGTGCTGACTACATAATACTATATCTGAAGATTACATAGACACAGGTGTCTTGGCCTGCTATGTGCAGTTTCCATGCATAGAGAAAGTATGGTAGCACAAATCATAATGTACCCTAACACTTACACTTGTACAGTAAGTGTTCATGCCCTATAAGTTAGTATAACATATGCATAGTATGATTTGTCTAAAGTGTACTGGTGGAATGCCAGTTAGGGTATAAGGACCTCACATAACATTCTCCCCTTGTTGCCTTACCAAAAAGGCAACAACACTATGGGAAAGTGGTTGGAACAAACTTTTATTTACAGACCCGACGTGCGAGTGTTGTAAAGGAATTCAAGCTGTTCTTGGTGTTGTTTGAGAGTATGCCTTAGGCAGCAAAGTGTTAGTCTCAAAAAGATTAGCAAAAATACTTGTATAGCAACAAAATCTTTAAAAGTAATTTATAGCCAAGTATTACAAAGTGCATTATTTAAATTACCATCATAGATAAGGGTATTAAGAGTATCTCCAGCTGTGGAGATATTGTTATTGATGTAGAGGAGTTGTGTATCCTTTTTCTCTAATGGGGACTTAAGAGTCAATGTCAAAGGGTCAATGTGAACACTGAATATGGGTAAATAATGAAATACAACAAGCAAATATTTATTTATTTACGAGTTTTACCAGGAAAGCATACTGAGCAACAGGCTCAATTCCAGATGTGACCTGGGGGCTTAGACCCACATACATAAATTGGAAACGCTTAGACAGTACAAAATGAGCAAATGCTTGTTCATAACATTTTAAGAGAAAATTACAGCCAAGGGCAGGATACATATGATCAGTATAAACAGTATAACGACACAGAGGGTAGAGTACTGTACAATACGTATTAGTTCATAGCAGTGTGACATTTGGATACAATTCTTAGTTGAAACAGGAGCAGCTGGAGGCGAAGTGTGCCCTGAGTAATTGGTTACGCAGGTAGGTGTTTGGTGCATGTCTGATAGGGGCAGGTAGTGCATTCCAGGACTGAGGTATGTGGTAATTAAAAGCAGCCTGGCCTTTTGATGTGCGCATAAATGGGACATGGAACAGTTTAGGGTCTGACCTTCTAAGGGAGTATGTAGGTGACGATTGTTGGGAGATGACAGAGGTCAGATGGGGGGAAGGGAGTGGGACCAATATTTGGCAGTGAATGTAGTGCTGTTGGATTGTCTGCGGTCATGTAGGGATGGTAGGGTTAACGAGCTGTAGAGGTCACAGTGGTGTGTTGATTGGGGGCAGCTGAGGATGAAATGGCAGAAGGAGTGGAACAGGGTGTCTAGGCTGGCCTGGTCAGATCCTGGGGCGATGGAGTAAACTATATCACCGTAGTCGATTATAGGAAGGATAATTTTTTGCACAATAGCATGTCTTGTCTGTATGGGGAGGTAGCTTTTGTTACGGTGTAATGCGCCAAGTTTAGGGAGCAGTCACTTGTGTAGAGAGGTGAGATGGGCTGAGAAATCTAGATGTTGATCTAGCCAGACACCCTGGTATCTGAAGCTCATTCAATTTTCCAGGGAAGTTCCATCCAGGGTATTGAAAGGGGAGCTGGGGGCTTGGTGGCAGAGTCTTTGTGGAGTACCAAAAGTTAAGGTTATAGTTTTTTTACAGGTCACCATCAATAACATCTGGTTCTGTGAAGGGAACAGCAGTAATCACTGTATGGCCAATTACAGTAGCCTGATGAGGAATAAAACAAAAGTAGTGTTGCTTTATTTGACAAATCTTATCACCATAAGAGAAAGATTTATGATTGGTTACAATGCAGTACTGTCCATCAGAATTATAAGTCATTTTAACAGTTGGTAGCCTCCATTTCTGTAGTTGCACTGTGATTCATAAGTCTTGTAGTCAGTCTATGATCATATTCTGAATAATTGTTGTAGAGCTGTCCAGTGTTTGCCACTGGTGATGATGCTGATGATGCTTTAGGGGTATCTGAGTCATTAGAAGAAATGTCCTGGTCCAGTGTAAAGGACCACTGAATACTGTCCAGTGAGTATCCACATACCAGCTTGATGATGTCGAAAACATCACAACGGCACAAACAATGATAGCCCTTACATGCACAGCAGTCCGTACAAGGTGACACCTATGCTTCCAGGACTGAATGATACACCAGAAGAGGTGGCAGGTCAGTTCATTCTCTGTAGATATCCTCGTCAAGCTGCCCAATGGAGTGAACACAGGCAAGCTTATCAACCATCGCAGTTTGAAGATCAAAGCGTAATAAGGATACAGAAAAGGTTACAAACACAGTATCCCAGACAGTACAACATTTACCAGTGTAACAAGGTCCTCTATTAGGATGTTTTTTTAATGTATCCTAAATTCCTAGCAGTAGAAACAGGAATAGAAATTGAGCGAGACATGCACATTGTAATACAGGCTATAGACTTACAATGTGGGAAATATCATTTAGAAATTCTTCTGTCATGAATAATATCTGGGATACGTCCAGATTCCAGATCATGGAAGAGATTATTCATGGTGATTATGACATAAGAGCCATAAGCAGAGCAGAGAAGTTCCCTGGCCATATATTGCCCGTCTGCCTCCTTGTTATTCTGGAAAATAAGCTGATTTAGTTTATCTTTGGTATCATTAAATGTTTTAGCAATATCTCTCATATTGTATACTGTAAAACATTCTTCCTGACTAATGCCATCCACACCATGTAACAATGGGAGCAAAACATCATTCTTCATGGCTTCCTGGAATTTTAATGTTTGAGTTGTGATGGCAGCAATGCCTGTGGATTTGTTGTGTGATGTTGGGTTCTTTTTACTTGAGGGGTTTGGTCTATTTTTAAATAAACCTAAATGTTCAGTAGTATGTATACCAGCTACAGGATCTTGATTTCGTATCTGATAGGCTGCAAGACTATTAAGTAACATAGTGCTGAAAATCATAGAAGTGTTTGTAGTGGAACACATTCCAAATTCTGCCATGTTCCAATGTGTAAGGTTGAAAATGACAGGGACATGCTTGTACTGTAAGTTAATGAGGGTGCCTGGAATAGAATTTGCAGTTAGACTGCTAAGTGGACCAGGTTCCTGTGGGGAACATTCAGTAAGTTCAGCTTCAGTGGGAGATAAAACAGACAAAATCATAGCAGCTGTAGCCATACAGCTGTGTGTACAGAATTCCTTTGCGGAGTCTTTGGGGAACTTCTCAGAAAAGGCAGGGTCAAGTAAAGCAGTAAGGTTATATAAACCAAACTGTCTATGATTAGCTTGCAAAATGGACAGAATACCATTTGGGGCAATTTTGGTGTTGGGCCAGCCATGGAAGGTTCCTTTGGATAGGCGGGACACAGGGAGAGTTTATCCATATAAATCTGTTTGTTATTCAATTTGTAGGGAAGATTTGTTAGAGGCCACAGCTGAGGCAGTGAGGTAGGCATTCTTGCCTTCCTGAACAGTTATCAATTTGTTTGGGACTGAGATACTAACTCCCTCTGGAATAGCAGTAGGAGGATAATCTAGATGTGGAAGGAGGTGACCCACTATGCGTTGGATGCAGAGGAAAGCTCCTGAGATGAGGAGAATCAGGTGTAAGATAGCCATGTCACAGGGTTACCTGCAAGGGAAAAGAAAAGATCAGTCAGTACAATTCCACCCAATGGGGCTAGGAAAAGTAATTATACTCCTTTGTATCGCTTTAGTTGGTTAGCATGCAACCATTTCTCATTAAGTTTCTTGATTTGCAGAAGTCTAACTTTATAAACTGGGGGACTGAGTTTGTTAACAATGGGGTAGGTCTTTCCCACTTATTGGAGAAGGAGTGTGTATGGTGAGCAAATCTGAGTATCATTACTTGATCTCTGACTTGCCAATCCACTTCTTGTGCATGCTTGTCAAACTGGATTTTGGACTGTTATTGGGCCTTGCCCATGTGATGTGCAGCATATAGATGGGTTTTTACAGTGTCATCTTTGAGTTTGGTCACATACTTGTCTACAGACACTCTATCTGTAGTGGGAGTATTCAGGTCAAACAACAGGTGTTCAGGTAATTTCAAAGTTCTACCAGTCACCACCTCAAAGGGTGTCAGCTGGGTGGTGGTTGTAGGAGTACCCCTTATTGCCATAAGGAGTAACAGTAACAGGGAATCCCAATCCTTGGGATTATCCTCGATGGATTTGGAAAGCATTTGCTTAATCTGTCTGTTGGCTCTCTCTACTTGACCCAAAGACTGAGGGTGGTAAGGTATGTGGAACTTTAGGTGTACCCCTAGAAGTTCAAGTGCTTCTTCCATTAACTCACGTGTAAAACTAGCCAGCCCAGTGGTGCTGAGGGCTGAGACACTGGATGCCTTACCTCGTGCTATGCCAGCAACCCATGTTCAGGAACAAGCACGGGCCACCAGGGGTCAGCAGGGGAAAGACTGAGTGTACAAGGGACTGCTCTCCTTCTCCGGGGAAGGGCGCCACCAGCGGTCGGTGTCACCTGCCCCCTAGCGGTGGCTGAGGGACAGCACACTGATGCTTAAGAAGGGGACAAGAGGAGGCAGACACTTGGAAGAGTGTGTACAGATGTGTACATGCTCTCCCCTTAGGGCATCATTGCATGCCTCCTCTCCTAGGAGAGTAAATATGGAAAAAAGAAGTCCTGAGTGCAGTGCAGTGACAGCCAATCCCTGCAGGCCCTGCTCCCATGAATAATGGTAACCTTCACACTGGATCCATTCCGATGGGTTGAGGGATCCCCACTGTCTCACCAGAGGGGGGCAAGCCCTGGAGGACAGTGGAAGGTAAGCCATAAATGGGGGATGGGGCTGGGGGATCTGGCATGAAGGTGTGCCACCCCAGAAGAAAGAGATTAACTGCAAAAAAAGAAAACTCACCTGTAAAACTGATTCCTTTGTCAGAGTCCACCTTCAAAGGTAGACCCCACCTGGGGAAAATCTGTTCTACCAGGATTTTTGCAGTAGATTTGATTGTACCATTCTTATTGGGGAAAGCTTCAACCCACTTAGAAAACAGATCAGTGACCACAAGTGCGTACTTGTTGTTTCTGCTGGTATTGGTCAAGGGACCAATAAAGTCAATCTGTATGGCATGCCAAGGGCCAGAATGTCTCTGCAGTAGGAGAGTGGCACTTTGTTTGGTGGGTATTGGGCTGTTCTGGGCACAAATTAGACACTTGTCAGTGTAGTGCCTGACATCATTGGTAATGCCAGGACACCAACCAATAGTTTTGAGTCTCTGGAGTGTATTTTCAACTCCTTGGTGTCCACCAGTGGGAATATCATGAACCTGGTGGAGAAATTCATATCTCAAGGATTGAGGGACTACCCACAATTTGTAGAGCAGGTCCTCTGGCTGGTACCAAATCAATTTGCCATCTTGTGACAAATGTATCCTACTCGTATGTCTCTTGTAAGGATGGTGAGTGGGTAAATCTTGTTCAGTTCTTTTGTCAAGGAGATGTAACACATCTTTTAGTTGGGGGTCTGAATGTTGTGCAATGGACAAGTCCAATGTCACAAAAGGTTCTGGTTTCTTCTTTAGAGCAGCTATTTGCACAGCTGATGGAGCATCAGGGTGATCCATTGTCCCTGTCTCCACCTCAAACACCCTCTTTTGCAAGATTATCTGCTCAATCATTGAAAGAATGATAAGGGTCAGTTTTAGAGTGGGCTTTAACCTTTTGTGTGAAAAGCTTGTGCTTAAACTGCTGTCTGAGCTCATGAATATAAACCACAAGTGATTTATATTTCACTGGGGAGCCATCAGAAGATGCAAAGGAGTTCTTCTTCCAGAAGGGTAGAAACTCAGTAAGGGAGCAACAGACCCAGTTGGAGTATGTGAAATGATGGTGTCTTCAGTACCATGTTGTATCAGCTCGAGGGCACAGGCCACAGCTGCCAATTTTGCATACTGTGATGATGCAACACTGCAATGCTTGGAAACTTTGACTGTGTTGTCTTTGGGATACATGATGAGCACTCCAAATCCAGCTACCAGTTCTTGATAGTATGAGGGGGGCTATCTGTGAACATGTGACACAGTGATGTGTCTGCAAGGAGTTTTGGGGTAGCAGGAAGAAAAGGGCCTGGTTCAGGCAAATCGGGGGCTGTAGTGTACAGTCATGTAGTTCTGCTTGGTGTAGGAGTCCATGCACTAGAACTGATGTTATTTTGGCAGAGTGGACCTGTATATCTTGGTCCTGGAGAAGAAGGGACCAGTGAGTCAGTCTGAATTAGATACTGATCCGTCCTTTACTCTATCTGATAGCAGAAAAATGGTAGGTGGGTGTGGTTTGTGTTGACAATGATAGGTGAGTACCCACTTATATACAGTAAAATGTTTGACAGCCCAGTAGCTAGACAGAAGTTTTGTTTCACAAAGACTGTACTTCTGTTCCACTGGTGAGAATATTTGGAATGCATATGCAATAGGTCTCAAAGTATCATTCTAGGATTGCGGACATGGCAATGTCTGAGGTGGTTGATTCCAAATGGAAAGGCAGTGCTGGATTGGGGTTCACCAAGGCTGGAGCAGAGGCCAAGGCCTGTTCCAGTAATGTCACGCCCTGAGTGTGTATGGGACCCCAGTTCCAGGGAACATCCTTTTTCAGAAACTCTTACAGAGATACGGCCTTCTGTGGAAAAAAACAAATGAAATCCCTGGAATAGCTGATGATTCTCAGGAAACGTTTCAGTGTTGCCACACTGATGGGTAGTGACAAATCTTGTAGGCCTTGGATTTTCTTCCAAGTTGGGCTGTGGCCTTGTTCTGTTATGCATAGGCCAAGAAAGATGACTTCTTTCTGGCAAAGTTGTGCCTTTGCAGGGTTGCATTTGAGGCCTGCCCTCTGTAAGAGGGTCAGCATTTCATGCAAGAGGTCAAAGTGTTGTTCTTTGGTGGCAATTGCCAACAACAGTTCATCCATATGCTGCAGAGTACATTGTGGGGCAGAGAAACCTTCCAGGCATCCATCATGTGTAGATGGAAGAGGGAGGGGCTATTATGAAACCCCCGGGGTAAGCAGGTCCAGGAGAAAGCAAATTTGTACTGGCATTTAAGGGCCAAGGGCAGTGACCAGAAACCATTAGAGATGTCAAGAGTGCTGAACCACTGATGATCAGGGGTTAGCAGTTTAAACACATTGGGTGCTGATGCTACTGTCGGTGAGTAGCTAGGAGTGACTTGTTAAGCCTCCTATAATCAATTGTGAGTCTCCAAGATCCCATGGGCTTTTTTCATCAGCCAGACAGGTGAATTGGCAGTCAAGACACAAGGCCTAATTACACCTTGTTTGAGGAGTGACTGAATGGTTTCTCTGAGTGATGGTAAGGCCTCAGCAGGAAAAGGGTATTGCCTTTGCCTGTCATGTGCTCGGCCTGGGAATTTAATGAGAGTTTGCATCCTTCCACAATCAGGCTTGTGTGTGACAAAATCATCCAGATGTTTTTTGCAGGATGAGTAGGAGTCTCTTGAAATACTTGTGGTTCTGGAATAGAGCTTTGACATCATATTCCTTTCCATTAGTGGATATAGCTGCAACCACATGCGAATCAGAAATCATGACAGTGTGGTACTGTCCTCTGATTTGGATCAGAAGCATATTGACCAGATCCACTACACAGCCATGTGGTGCCAGAAAATCATATCCCAAGTTGCTGGGATGATCACATAACACCATAAGATCGAAGGTATGGTGTATGTTCAGGATGCCTATAACCACTGAAAGTACAATTGATCGGTACATAGATAGTGTTACACCATCTACGCCTGATGTATTGGTCCTCCATCCAGTAGACCAAGGAGAGTTTGCTGGATTATCATCATGTAATACAGACACAGCCATGCCTGTATCGAGTAGCAATGTCAGTTGGTGGCCCCCGACCATGGCCTTGGTGCAAGGCATTCTGTTGTAGTCCAGAGCAAGCTTGTTCACAATATGAACTGGGGCCTGTAGTTGTCAATCTGTACTGCCAGTACCAGGGAACTCCCGAGAGACTGATTGGGCCAGTTCCTGTTGGGTATCATTCAGGTCCTGGACAGCTGCTACAAAGGGGGTAGCATTGGGGTTTAGGCCTGGTGTGGCCTGGTCCCCTGTGGTTCTGGAAGCCCTGCAGTCTAGTGAGGCCTGCTGTCCCAGGGCTAGAGCTGCAATTATGCGAGACAGCACTGTATCCACTATGGATTGAACCTGACCAAGAAGATATTGGAGATTTTTGTTCTCCTCCACGATTTCTTGGTAGGAAGGGCCTGATCGCTTATTTTGATTGCCCCGGGTGGAATCAGAATTCCAATTACTCTTGTTCTTGTTGTGGTTCCAGTTCCCACCACTGGACTGGGGCTGCTGTCAGTTGTCCAAAGATACAGGCTTTTTGTCTTGGGCCTTGCCCTCCACTGTGTAGACGGTTATGGACTCGCCCGTAGACTGTACCGAGGCCATCTTTTTCTAACTGGATCCAAGATCTCAGATGTAGAGCTAGTAAACCCACTCTGTTTTCCTAAGGACATCTGAAAAAGTGTCCGTGGTTGGGAAAATTGTTTTTCATGGACTGCTAGAAGCGTATTCCAGAGGAACACATTTTTGTATTCAATGAGGTTGGCATATGTGGCTTCACTTGCAAGGCGTTTGCCAGAGTGAAAGGCCATCCACAACCTCTGATGAAATGTCACAGGACTTTCTTTGGCATTTTGTTTTATGGCGTGGGCCAGCATTACTCCAACCATGCCTGGGTTTTGTATGGCAATGAATTCTGCTGTGATCTGATCAAATGTTGCTCTGGTATCTCAGCTGGCTGCATCTGGGAGTTTTGCCCATTGGACGGGGTTGATGGCCTGTCAGAGAAGCTGTACTTAGTACTCCTCCACTAGGCTGATCATTTCACATTTGTAACATAGATTTCCAAATGGCAGCTGAGATTGTCAATGGGGCCCATGCAGCCTATGTTGTCAGTGATCTGCTGTACAGAGTAAGACATCTGAAGGGGATTACTGGGAACATGGTCGGGGTCTCATGCACTATAAAGGGTGGCCTCCACTGCAGCGCCAGCCACAGTTCAGACCACAGAATCCTGGGAAGTGGCCTCTTTCAGCATTTGTTTCATATGCACTTTGAAGGCCTGCTTGCTTGTCTCAGGCAAATCTGAATTACCGAGGGCAGCCTCGATCATTCTCTCGATCTCCTGCCTGTCATTCTTTGTCAAGGTGGCTATTGGAGTGGTCATTGGTAGGCATAGAGGTTCTGGTGGTAGGGTTAAAAAAGCTGGTGGTAGGCCAAAGCCTCCCCCCCCCATCATGGGAGTCACCATCTTGGTATTGCACATGATAATCATTATCGCGTTGATGATGTAGGGGTGTGCTGTCATAGCAAGGTGATCCACAGTCTTGTGAATGGCGGAAGGATACTGAACCACAGAAAGGGCGTGACTGGACATTGTATTGGGAGATGTCATCATCAGAGTCATCATCCCCAGATGACATGAGATCGATGGGTGTGTAGTGAAACCCGCCCATCGCCTTAATGTGACCAGCCAAAACCTCTTGCTGATGGCAGTTTCACCATCTTGTTTTTACAATCTATGTGACTAACTTTTGCAACACTCTGTTCCACACCTTTTGCAACATCTTTCTGTAATACTCTATATGTGGTGCTCAATTCGCAGTTGTTCCTAAGTTCCCTATTCAATTCATCACTTACCCATTTCAGGTAATCTCGTAACTCCTCCATCTCCTCATGCATTTGATCAATTGTATTACTCAACAAATCATTCATTTGCAATATCTGCCTCTTATCCTGTCTCAAACTTTCACATTCCTCTCTCAACATACATATGTCTCTCAGATTACCTTCACCAGAGCAGTGCAAAAAGAGTCTGTAATTTTGCAATGACTGAATTTCAGTCTCCAGCAGTTGCTCTTTTTTCAAACGTTCAGATGCCTGCAATCCCATATCTTTCTTAAGGGATGAACAAAATCTTGATTCAGAGGCTTCTAAAGCAGCAGATAGAGCTGTAACCAATAGCCCTTTAGACTCATGCTTTTTTGGCTGTTTGTCTTATCTTGGAGTACTGGGTTGAAATCCCTTGCACAGGGATTTTGGATTGAATCATGTCCAGCGCAAAATCACTGCCCCCTCCATGGGAGGCAAGGAAGTTAGTCATCTAGTCTCAAGTCTGTGCATATGTTTGACATCATAGACATCATGGTACCAGTACAGAAGATGAAGTACAGGAGGCATTAAATAAACTAAAAGCAGACAAAGCCATAGGACCAGACAAGATGCACTCCAGAATCCTTAAGGAACTGGGGGCAAAATTAGCAGCCCCTCTGGCACTTCTAGTCAAGAATTCTTGAAAAGCAGTATGGTACCCGAAGATTGGAAAAAGGCAATAGTGATTCCACTTCACAATTCAGGCAGTTGTGAAGAAGCTAGTAATTACAGACCAGTGAGCCTCATGTCTATATTAGGGAAACTAACGGATACACTACTCAAACATAGGATCATAGCATTCCTCAAAACAAGCAGCTGACAAGACCCTAAACAACATGGTTTTACAGCAGGTGGGTTGTGCCAGGAAAATCTGCTTGAGTTTTTTGACTACATTACAAAAATAGTGGACGACGGTGGGACAGTGGATGTGGTCTACCTCGACTTTAGTAAGGCATTCAACTCAATTTCACACAGAAGGCTGAGAAAGAAGCTTCTCTACACAGTGGTTGGTCTAGAAGTAGTCAGATGTGTACAAAACAGGTTACAAGGCAGAACCCAGAGGGTAAAGGTTAATGGACTACAATTGAAAGAAGGCAGGGTGACCAGCGGGGTGCCTCAGGACTCAGTGCTAGGGCCTGTGCTCTTCAATGTTTTTATAGCAGACAACACTGATGGACTGGAAGGGAGGTGTGTCTGTTCACAGATGACACCAAGACATGTAACACGGTGGACACCCCAGAAGGAGTGAACAAGATGGAAACTGACCTCAAGAAACTAGAAGAATGATCTGGAGTTTAGCAGCTGAGATTTAAAGCAAAAAGTGCAAGGTCATATACATAGGAAAAAAAAATCCAAGAAAGGAGTATTACCTAGGAGGTGAAAGACTGGCAGCCTCAAACCAGGAATGAGATCTGGGAATCATAATCTCAGATGACTTGAAGGTTAGTAAGCAGTGTGAAAAGGCTACTATGAAGGCAAACAGAATGCTGGGCTGCATTGGGAGGGTAATCATGAGCAGGATGATAGAGGTGGTACTACCACTGTATAGATCGCTGGTCAGACCTCAACTGGAATAAGCAATCCAGTTCTGGAGGCCTCACCTCAAGAAGGACATTGACCAGGTGGAAACAGTACAAAGAAAGGCGACAAAAATGATTCAGGGTCTGCAGTACATGTCTTACAAGGAAAGACTTAGGGAACTGAATATGTACTCCCTGGAGCAGAGAAGAGAGAGAGGGGACATGATTTAAATATTCAAGTACATAAATGGCATTAACAAGGTACAGGCAAAGAAACTTTATCACTTCAAGAAGAGCTCCAGAACCAGGGGACATGACCCCAGGCTACAAGGAGGGAGGTTCTCTACCACCACCAGGAAGTTTTTCTTCACAGAAAGAGTGGTGGATGCTTGGAACAGCCTGCCCCAAGAGGTTGTGGGGGTCATCACTGTGGGGGGACTCAAGAATGCATAGGATAGACACAAGGGAGCCCTGACTACAAAGGGCCACTAGAGTGTCAAAATAAGTCTAAAACAAATGTACAGACTAGATGGACCTAGCTGTCTGCTTCTGCCATCAACTTCTATGTTTCTCTGTTTTTAAGTTATTGAGGGAACACAAAATCAATAACCCATAAGAGGTTGCCATGCTGTGTATCGATCCACAACAAGCAAAACTAGCAGGCAGGCAGGCTACTGTACTTTCACAGTCTTGCAATTGAAAACTGCCATTGGGCATGGTGAGTCGGCATCGACCGAGCTCGGTAAGCAGCCAGACTTTACAAGTTGCTATGGAGTTTAGAGTAATGGGAGAGGTGGTGCAGGTGTGCATACCTACTGTTCCTAAAGGAAAGGGAAGTTTTTAAGCAACAAGTAAAACTTTGTACCATCCAAATCGCCTGCTCATGGTTGCCAATATACTTGGGTGACTAGCCCTGATCAGATTTTTTGCAGTAATAGAGGTGCAAATGAGTCACAGACACATTGCATATTGATAATAAATCTAGTTTATTACACCAAAAGGAAATCACAGTTGCCCAAGCAGTTCTTACCATAAGACACTGGGAGCCGAGCCTAGCATTCCCCAAATACCTCAAGGAGTATAGAAGGTCTCCAAGGAGAATACGCACTACTTTACATTACATACTGTGATAATTGCTATGGTAACCATTCATAAGAAACAGTACTAGATACATAAAATAAGCTGTATTGGCCAAGAATTAGGTGGCTTCACAGTGTTATCTAGTCCTAAACAATATGTGCTAAATCAGCTACATCGTAGAACAATGAAGGCATACATGGTACATGGAAAACAGAGGATGTGGTGCAATTATACATAAATCCAAAAGATGGCAGTGCCCACTACCTAATACTGTATAAGAAGATTACAAAGACACAGGTGTCTTGGCCTGCTATTTGCAGTTTTCATGCATAGAGGAAGTATGGTAGGACAAACCACAATGTACACTGACACTTACACTTGTATGGTAAATATCCATGCCCTATAAGTTAGTATAGCATATGCATAGTGTGGTTTGTCTGAGGTGTACTGGTGGAATGCCAGTTAGGGTATAAGGACCTTGCTTAATACCTCCCACTATGATCACGTGCCTGAACTACTTTCCATCCCTCAGAAGCTTCTCACCACCAGCCAGATTATGCTATACCTGGCCCACACAGGCTGCCAAACAAACACGTGGCTCAAACTGGCTGCCACAAGTATAAGAAATTAATTCTATATATATGACCCACATTGAAAACAATTATGCATATCTAGTTGATCCTGCCATGGTTTTTTATAAGTGAAATGCAATAAAACAAACTTATCTGGTTGATCCTACCATTTTTAGACTTTTTTATGTCTAATTACTTTCACTTTCTTCTTTCATTGCAGCGTGACTGAATGGTGTTCATACCACTGTAGAATTGGGTTCCAAAGCTGTAGAATCAGCAACCTCGCTCTACAATCAGCATCTCCTTTTAGAAACTTTTAAGTGAACTAATCTTAAACCTCACACTTTGCATGATTTTTCTACAAATTGTTGCATATTCTACAGCTTTCAAACCCTATTCTATAGGTGGTGAACCCTGCCCAGTCACGCTTCAGATAAAAAACAAGGTGAAAGTCAATAGACTTAAAACAGTCTAAAAATGGCAGGATCAACCAGATCAGTTTGTTTTATCACATTTTACATACAAAAATCATGGCAGAATCAATCGAATAACTGTTTTCCATCACATTAAGCCTGTCGCTGTGAGAATGGTTGATGAAATAGTTGTTGAACCGGCATCCTAGATCCATCTTTTAAGTACAACCTAAATGGTGACCTTTCCAGCTCATTTACATGTAAATGCACCAGGCTATGACCAGCCCTTCATTATTTTATCCAACCTAATTTAACCTCTTCATATGATGTGCTATAGATGATGCTATGTCTGCCTGCCCTTTTATCCTATTACTGTTCAGTTTTTGTATTTTGCACCAAATGAATGAGCTTTATTTTATGTAATGCTCATGCCTTGCAATTGCACTTTCCTGTTTACATTGTAACCTTTGTTTGTTTGTCTTTAATTGGACGCTTGTGAAAATGGGCAATTTTATTCACACGCATTTTCAGTATACAAAATAAACTGAAACTGAAAAACACACATACTGTATACAGGACACATGTATTCATTGAGCAAGATCTAAGCACAGTTACAAATCTCCAGAACAAACTGATGTACTCTGCTTCTTTCTGTAGAAGAGTTAAAAAGAGGTGGTCAGTTGTATGAACTGGGCAGCTTTCCTTATAATCAATGCAAGTAAATGGTATAAACATAACAAAACCCTAGTGAATTTGTATCTCTCTAGAGTTGGTGTGTAATGACACCATAAGAGACACAAGCCAGTGTAGCAAGCTTTTAGTATTAGCTATGCAAAAATTACAGGAAAACATATTATCTTGTCTTCTGGGAGTAGAAGGCAGCCTCCCACTTGTAGTCTGGGCTCTGACTAAACTGAGACCTCTCAAATATCCTCTGTTTATACAGTTTTCTTGACTAGGGCTATTGTCTCAGCTTGTCTTATCTACACATAGAACAAATACGTTCCTAGTACTGACCCAGCATTTTCCAGTTATATGCAGCTGCTACACATCACTGCACCTTATTTTAAACATTCTCAGGACCAACACAAAACTACTGTCTTATGCAAATACACATTTTGGCCCTGACAGTCCAAATATGGTTAAGCATATCTTTCTCTGTATTCAGCAGTTTTGAACTAAAAGCAGGGCTAGTAAATTTCTATCAGTAAGCTTCACTAAAAACCTAAACTACAGCAGCCAGTACATTTCCACCAGTAATATATTGTATACATATATGTGACTTTGACAGATCCCAAAGCTATATGCTTACAATGGTAGCATCTTCTTGTAGACTGCTCCTTTTCTCTATAAGCGACAGGGATACCTTCAGATCTGGCACCATGTAAAATCAGATGATTTTACAAGAATAAGGAAATATGGGAACGGGCCTTATATGAGAATAGAAAAAGCTAATGTGCACAGTCCTCTTCCCCTTTTCCTTCAGGTTACTATTTTATTCCAAATGAAGGAATTATCTCTATTAAAAATCTATTTTTGTCATCTTTGCAGAAATTGCAGCTATAGAAGCTGAGGCCATAACCTACCATACCATTAGCTATGCCAGAGTGTCCAATGGAATTAATGAAAATAATTTAGTTACATAGTATGGTGATAGAAACACCATCACTAAAGTAGGAGGTTCTTTGTTTTTGCCATTGATATCACAAACTGGTATAGTTTTGATCCAGTTTAAAAAGTAACAGTAATATTAGCTCCAGTAGCTCACCACAAAGCATTTCCTAAATCAGAACTAAATATTAGCTTTAATTTATGCTATTATTATATGCTTCAAATCCCTGCTCTTTTGCAAGTCATGCTGAGTGGTAGAGTCTTGTTCATTCCTGCGTTATATGGAGAAACCCAGCCAAATCACAGAAGAAAGCTGTCAAACTTATGTGTTAGCTGCTGGAGGAAGAAAGTTTCAGACAATCCCAGAGAGAAAGAGAAAATTCCATCTGAATGGACAGCAAGAGTGGGAACTGGGCCCATGTAAGGCTTCTTAAGCTCCTTGCTATCCCCCTCCAGCTGGAAGCTCCCATCCAATATAGCTGCACTTGGCCCTCCACTTCCACAATGAACATCCAGGATGCCTTCTCCTTTAAACCATCAATATTCTTTTAGTCTTGAGCACTCCCCAGCTGACAAGTGGGACAGATATCAATGAAGGGGGCCACACCACTCCTGTAGTATATTTTATCATCCTCTTTATTATTCACAACACACCTGGGTAACATTTTGTGGCAAATTTGACACTTCATCAGGCCCACAAATACAACATACAGTGTCATCATTTCCCACATATTGACTGTTTGCCCACACCCCCACACTGCAGGGATGGAGTCCTCCAGTTACCGGTTCTTGCACTTACCTATGTGGTTTGATAAATGTGAATGCCCGTTCCTAACAAAAATGTGTACACTATGTTGTAATATGCTCTATACTGTTGATGTATATACCTATACACTATGTACTATTTGCTGTATTGTATATATCAAAGCACTGGTTTTCTTTGTCCCTAGGTACATGTAACTAACCCTGGGTCACCCCTGTAAAAGGGACCGTCAAGATCTAAGCGGGCCCACCTGGTTACCAAAATTTAAATAAATAAAATAAAGTGTATTAAATCTAAAGTTACAGTATTTAAAAATTAGCTTACAATATGACATCATAGGTGTGTTTAGAGACATAAAAAGATTTTTACCTCACTATATTTGATTAAAAAAAACAGAAGGTTGGTTTCTTGCCTTTGTTTATAGGAATGAGACTATAAATGGCCCAAGGAGGCAATAGTTGAGACTGTGGATACAGGTAAAAAAACTTGGGTGTTGTTAACAAGATACTACACAAAACACATGACTATTTAGGTGTGTGGTAGCTTTAGTATGCCACACAAGGTGCTTGCAATTGTTTAAAACAATAAGAAGATATTGGGTATTAATTGTATGATATAGAGTGTAAGGGAATGCTGTTCATATGGGAAGTGGTTGCACTGTGGTGTTGTACTTCATTTAAATGTGAGATACAACATAACAAATTGTTCTGTATTTTTTAGCAGATAGTAGCACAGCATTTTTGTGGTACTGACGAAGCAGCAGCTCTACCACAAAATGTTGCCATTATCCTTATGGGTTGTGGATAATAAAGAAAAAGATTATTAAATATGTGCTGTGGATAATAAAGGAACATATTATTAAATATACTATGGTAGTGGTATGATCTTCTTCATTGACATCTAGTTCTGCCTGGCCCATCCCCAGGGGAGTCAAAAGACCTGGGCTATACCCACCAGGATCAGGTATCCAGGGAGGGGACACTGACAAATCCTCATAAGCTGCAATGTTTTTCAGGCTGTCCATTGATACTAGGAGATACATCATTCACCATTCATTCAGTTCCCATCACAGAAGAGTGAAGACATTTGCTCCTATGAGGTATGGTTTTCTTTTTACAAGTTTCTATATACTTGTCAGTGGGGTTGGGGCCTTTATGGGGCAAGAGCAGGGCATAATCACTAGAGGTTGGTGAAGGGTAGTGGGTTTAATTCATGGTATGTGAGAATGGGTGAGGGAGGTGGGGGGCACTCAATTTTGCAGGCAGAGTGAAAGATTATTTATGAACTCCACCAGGTTAACAGGTGGGACAGGGAGGTTGGGCTGATGGGGGAATGAGGGTGGGATACCATTTTAAACAGTGGGGTGTGATGGGAAGGGTTGGGTGTATGTGGCATAGAGGGTGCAGGGTGGGTTTCTTTTTTTTTTTACACATACTATTGTATGGTATCCAGTGACATGGGCCACTCAAATTGAGCAACTCAATTTGAGCCCCCTGAATAGAGCAAGTGGGGAACTATAGCGACAGTGGGAACAGTGAGGAAATCAGGACAACAATGGCAAAAGATGGAGAGAGCGATGGTAGGAGGGATCTAGGATGACAGAGGATATAACAGGTAGTTCAGCCTGGCAGTTCTCAGCTGGATGTTTGATCTTGTGGAGGCATTGTATACTTCGGGTGCTGGAGGACTCATATCCTAGCCTGGATAGAAGCTCTGGATTTGTTTTCTTTTTAGTGTTTGCGCTTAGTTTTATTTTAGTTTCTGCTCTCCATTTCCCCACCATTCTGGTGGTCCCCTGTTCACAGATTGCCCCCCCCCCCACTGAATAGCCCCATCCTGAAGATTCCCTTTACCCCAGTGTCAGGCTCCCCCTTGGAATTGATTAATATTATTAAGGTTACGTGCGCTTATTTCCACTTCGGATTGTGTGGTTACTTCACAAAACAGACAATTCAGGATACAGGGGAATTATATATGTGCATCACGGAATGTTGTTTATTTCATTCAATGAAAGAGATGTCCACAAACAGGGTATGTTGAGGAGACAAGCCAACCTCTCTGCACTAGAATGAACTCACACAGACATACTATTAATATGAGGATGACTGAAGAAACAGTAGGGCAACACTTCAATCAGACTGATCACGCTATCTTAGATATGTCAGTAATGGTCTTAAAATGACATTTCAAAAATACACAACATAGAAGGGCTTTTGAGGTCTGGCCTTACTTTACTTTGCAATATAGCAGCAGATTGCATGAACATTAATTTGTATTTAATGACACATTACCATACTTAAACTTACACAGACCTTTACATCAAAGGATGGACCTTTAATAATACTTCATTGTGTTTTTGTTTTTTGTTTTAATATTAGTAAAGTTCATTTTAACTGGCTATCAACATTTTGGTTTATCACCAAAAAACTATGTGTGTGGGGGTGGTAGGGGGTTGGGGGTTGTTTTGTGTGTGGGGCGGTTGTGTGTATGGGTGGGAGGTGGGGAAACTATGTGTGTGTGTTGGGGTAGGGGGATGGTGTGTTGTTTTTTGTGAGGAGGGGTTGTGTGTGTGAGTGGAGGGGGAGTGGAAGAGGGAGGGAGGAAAAGTTGGGGGTTGTGGTTATATTGAGATAAGGCTTATGTTCAGGTACATGTCCTAATGATGTTATAGTGTATTAGGACTCTTGGTACACATACTGTACAAAGTGAATATATACTTCCTTCTAACTAGTCATGTTTTCCCTCGGGGGAAGGTTTAATTCCATTAAGTTTTTATTCAGATTCCTAAAACTGTTACTGTACATACAGTAGTTTGATTATATACTTACACATTATTGAACTCTGATCATTTTAGAATGCATGAACTAATTTTCTAGGGTGTCCTTGAGATTTTTTATTTTTATTTTGCACTAATACTGACAATTTCTATTATGTTGTAAAAACAACCTTGTTACAGCGCTGACGGTCTTGATGTTTATTGAGTATGCTAACTGTTTGAGTGTATAGTTGAGAACATGTCTCCAGATAGGTTTAATACTGTATGAATGTGTGAAACAGTTGTTCATACTAGGGAAACATTTCTTTATAGACAAAGAACCTCCGTGCGCAAACACCGAGGCAAGGGTTACCTCAAAGGGCATTTGGCTGGGAAGCCAAGTTTCAAGAAAATACAAAATCACACATGCCCCCACAATGCAAAGCATCATGGGCTGCATATGCAAATCACCACAGAATGTTATGCAGGTCCAACTGGCACCATGCAATTCTGCTTAAAGTTGGACCTGCATAACATTCTGTGGTGATTTGCATATGCAGCCCGTGATGCTTTGCATTGTGGGGGCATGTGTGATTTTGTATTTTCTTGAAACTTGGCTTCCCAGCAAAATGCCCTTTAGGGTAACCCTTGCCTCAGTGTTTGCGCACGGAGGTTCTTTGTCTTTTGGGTAGTTTTTTGTTTTAATGGGTTCACCACAGTATATCCGGGGCACACTGCCTTAAGGGTAGCTGGTCCATTCCACTGGGGTGTCTAACAGACGAGGCATACTGATGAGTCCTGGTAGGACGAAACACGTGTCTATGTCTTCTGTTAGCACCCTTTGCAAACTGTGTGAGAGGCCTTTCGGCACCATGCAATTCTGCTTAAAGTTGGACCTGCATAACAGTCTGTGGTGATTTGCATATGCAGCCCATGATTTCTTTATACCCTCACATTTCCATATATAGAACATTTCTGTTTTATAGTTTTTTAACATACAATACTATCACATTTTAACATGCACTTTAGTGGGTGTTAAATCTAAAGGTCTGGCTTTTTATTTAAGAGCATATTGACATAACACACTCATTCATTCATAATTTAAGTTAGAAGAACTGTCTGCTCGAGTATTCTCCTTATCTGCCTCTGTTGACGTTTGACCATGGAAGGTTTCTCAGCAGTAGCAAACTGTTGAAATCTGGTTCCTTTCATGTAAATCTCAGTTATTTTTTTTAATGGTATTTTAAACCAATGAGAATTCTTTCTGTTTTTCTATGTATGATGTGAATGTTAATAGAATGTGATTCTCTAAACAACTGGCATAAGTTTCCAAGGCAGGACTTGGTTGGTCTGAAAGCTTAGGCACTGTTTTCTTTCTGTTACATCTATGTTGATCCAATAAACGGTATCAAACCATTTGCTTCTGTACCTATTTATTTAGAACACATTTTACCAGATAGGCTAGCATAACCCTGAGGCTCATTTCCAGTTGTAACTGGGGGGTAGTTGTTAGGGTAGGAATCTTATACATACAAATACAAGGCTATAAATGTGAGTCAAATATGTACATAGAATTGAGTGCTTACAGTTATACAAGAACAAGTTCAAGGCTCACAGTTGAGAAGAGACACATACATGTGATTCAATGCTATTCAGGTCACATGTCAGTTTTGGAGTTGAGTTCTGCTTTCCTACAGTAGTTGTGGAATAGTTGCAAGACATCACAATTGCAAGGGAGGGTACTACTCTGGGTGCTTATGTCTGAGCTAGATAGGGATCCAGCAGGGTTAAAGTGCATGACAGTGCAGAAATAGTAAACTCTGATTTATTTTCAGAGCAAGGAGTAGCTGGGGTAGCCCAGCAAAGCATCAGGAGCAAATGGGGTAGGATCTTGCACCTGCAAAGTGAGCCTTAATTATCCTCTTGCCGCCTGGAAATGACAGGCAGAGGAGAGAAAGGTTGTTCCAGGTTTTGTATAGTCAGTATTACATCATTTAGTGATTGAAGTGCAGTGGCATTGAGTGGGAGCATATTGTGGGATCCTGATCTTATTTATTGTTTTACTAGACCTCTTTTGTGCTTATACTGGATGTGAGCCCTACTATCCTGATCCAGGAAGTAGGTAAAGAACAGCTAGTTCTGTTAATGTATAAACTGTAGTGCTAGAACTGCTATAACTACTATTTACATTTCTAAAATCCTCAAATGAGAGGCTGATGTACTTTAGAGCTGAAAACTTTCAATTTTAAAACTGCAACTTTGTTGCGAGGACCCGTGACCATGACAGACACTTCTGGGTCAGTAAGACCCTTATTACTAAGCCCATCTGTGAGCAGGGTGAGCGTGAGCAGGGCACATGACTGGCGAGCATGGAGGTATGCACAGAGACACGCGCATCAGTGTGTGTCGGTTGTGTCAGCTGAGACAGCCAAACAAACTCTCAGTCTAGGCCCCATAAGGTAAATATTTAGTTAAAATGATGGTATGTAGGGAGTGTTCTATGTTCAAGGAGGGGGACGTATGCCAAGGTAAATAAGATTTTGAACAAAAATATTGGATGCTTAGACAAGGGAGTTGAAGGGAACCAATTGAGTCACCCCTATATGAGTTATATAAGTTAATTGTGTAAGTAGAATGGTATAGAAAGGGGAGTACAGGAGATAAAAGTGATGAGACATATGACTAATGGCAAGGTTATAGAAAATTAGGCAATACTGGCTAAGGAATTTTGGCGCACACTGGGCACCACATTGTGGGTGCTTAGTGCATGATAGGCCCTCTCGGTCCGGTGTCTGGGGTCGGAGGGCGGGGGGGATATGAGCTGTGATGGTTGGACTGGAAGAGTAGTGAGTCCTGGAGCAACGGTCCATGGAGGAGAATTCTTTCCTCTTCTGTGGTCCCGGTCCCATTATGGGAGTCCGGAGATTAATTTTAACAGGTGTAAGGAGAAGGAACAAAAAAGGTGATCTGTAACTTAAACAGACCCACAGTTTGCTCTTTGCCTCTCCCTGGTCCACTGGTGTCCTTATCTGTATTGAGCCCTACAGTAATCTTGAGGACTCGAGAAAGGAGCCCCTCTAGAGAGGGGAATTTCTTCCCTCTTCCACCCTTCACTATATAGGGAAGGCCAAAAAGGCCTCAATTGTCTAGGCTTTCTACCTTGGAAGTCATAGTAAACAGGTGGTGAAGTTCCCACCTATTACTAAACTTATGTTTGACTATTGGTTTGAAGTTAATGTTAATACAGTTTATTGTTTTATATTTATGTTACAAATGGTTGCTGCTTGTCTAGCCACTGTCTCCTCCTCCCCTATAGGGCCACTCTCACTAAAATATGAAGTAGGAAAACATGGGAAAAACAAACAATTACATTTTATAATTATGGCTAAAATTTGTACCAACTTGCTTTCCCTTAATGTCAACGGATTAACAAATCCAGTTAAATGGGGTAAAATCATTTCCTATATTAAGAAAAGGAAACCAGACTTTTGTATGCTCCAGGAAACACACCTCTCACAACCAGAACATGAGAAGTTAAATAAATTTGGCTTCTCAGAGGTGGTTGCTTCCTCATACAAAAGGGGCTGTTGTAGGGGGGTAGTGGTTTGGTGTTGGGAAAGGTCACCTTCGAAACCAAGGATACCCTGATAGACATAGAAGGCTGTCTAGTGGCTCTGAAAGGGACTTATAATAGGCAGTTAAGTATAGTTGCCTCGATTTATGCCCCCCTCCAGGCTCAGACTATAATTTTCACTGGAGGATGTACATGAGACTTACAGAATGGGCGGAGGGGTCATTGATTATGGGAAGGGACCTGAACCTGGCACTAAATGACCATCTTGACACCACATCTTAGGTGAAGAGGTCTGAAAGGAGAGTGGCCCTAAAGGTTAATAGAGTACTAACAGAGGTAGGCTACACAGACACATGGAGGACATTTTATGGTCAGAAAAGAGACTATGTCTTCTTTTCACAGGTTCATAAGGTATATACCAGAATAGATTATTTCTTTGTTCCAAAGGAAATTAGCTCACAAATACAGAATATAGAAATAGGGGAAATTTACCTATCGGACCATGCTCCTTTGTGGATGCAGCTGCAGTTTGGACAAAATGAGAAAAAGACCCTGTGGTGTCTCAACCTATCTCTTATTCAGGGAAAGGATGATCAGGAGCAAGTCCAAGAAATGATTAAAGAAGCACTGGACATAAATGACACATCTGATGTACCCACTTCCATCCTTTGGGACACAATAAAGGCAGTGGTACAGGGGAAGTTGATACCAAAAGCCGCACAGCATGAAAGGGAAAGGGAGGCCCAAAAGGCAACACTGCAGACATAGATTAGGGAACTGGAACACTCTTTAAAAGAGCAGTATGATGCAGATAAAAAGCAACAGGTGCAGATGCATTGATGTACCCTTAACACCATCCTGGACTACAGGGTGAAGCAGAATCTGTTATACATGAGGCAGAAATATTATGAAGGGGGTCCTAGAGCTATGCGGCTGTTAGCTAGTGGATTAAGACAAAGAAAAGCTAAGGCCACTATTAGCAGGGTTTTGCACCCACTTAATAGGAAACAGTTAGTGAGTACAATAGATATAGCAGCTGCATTTACAGATTACTTTAAGGAGTTATATAAGGCAGGGTCTGCACCTGAGACAGAGAAAATAACACAGTTCATAGAGTCACTGCACCTGTACAAGTTGGGGAAAGGGGAAGCCACATCCTTACTAGCACCTATACAGGACTCAGAAATTGCAGCTGAGATAGCCAGAATAAAGGCAGGGAAGTGTCCTGGCATGGATGGATACCCAGCTGAATTTTATAAGCTTTTTAAGAATCAGGTCGCCCCTGTTCTAGACAGAGTTTGCAACTCATTGATGACAGAGGGTGGCATGGTCTCCCCATCATGGAACTACGCGGTGATTGTGGTATTGTCCAAGCTGATCAGGGACCCTTTACTATGCACCTCATATAGGCCAATATCTATCTTAAATACTGACTATAAAATAATGGAGGGAATTATGACTAGATGACTTCAGAATATTATTCCATGCCTTATACATCTCGACCAGAGGGGGTTTGTACCCGGCCGGAAAACCCAAGATGGTATCCACAGGGCTATAAACATCTTTGAACATTTAAAGGGGACAGGGGAAGCAGCACTGATCATGAGTCTAGACACAGAAAAAGCTTTTGATAAAGTGTTGTGGCCTTTTCTTCAGGTGTCCCAGGAAGGCTTTGGCTTTCCAGAAATCTGCAATTTGATAGCCAGATTCTATGCTGCCCCCCAAGGTTGTGTAAGGGTGAATGGGCATATAGGGGAATCATTTAATGTAGAAAGGGGAATGAGACAGGGTTGCCCCCTATCACCCCTTCTTTTTGCATTATTTGTGGAGCCGTTAGCACAGGCAATTCTCATGAATCCAGCCATACGGGAAATAGAACTAAGGGGTACTGAACATAAATTAGGCCTTTATGCCAATGATATCCTGTTGTTTTGGGGTGAACTGGATTCCTCCCTTCCAGAGGTTTTTAAGCAGATTCAACATTTTACAGAAGTATTTGGGTACTCCCTAAATACAACTAAGACAGAGGTTTTGACCTGCTCCTACCAGGTCCCTCAGAACATTCAAAGGAGATTCCCGATGAGGTGGGGACTAAATAAATTAAAATATCTCAGAGTGTACTTGGGGATCAACCCATCAACCCTTTTTCAGGATAATTACCCTAGTTTACTGCATGAGATAACACAGGACTACAAGAGATGGGCTCTTTTATCTCTGCCTATGCACGTGCGAATATAATCAACCAAAATGAACATACTCCCCTGACTATTGTACCTGTTTCAAAGTGTTCCCTGAATTGTCCCACAAAAAATACTTTCTGACTGGCAAAAACAGCTGTTGACCTTTGTGTGGGGAGGGGGTCGGCCTAGGGTAGTAGGGAAGGTATTATATTTGCCCAAAGACTCAGGAGGATTAGCAGTCCCATACCTTCCAGGATATTGGGTGGCTGCACAAATGAAAATTGCATTACTGTGGCAACACCCCCACTACACCTCTCTTTGGAAAGCTATTGAATTACAGCAATATCAAGACCCACCTCTGCAGGCTATACTTTTCAGTCATCGCATGCAGCAATAAACAAATGAACATCTCCTAACAGGGGTGTGGGCAGCTTTAGAGGGTTGGAAAAGGGGTACTAACAAAGGAGGGATAGTACAACATATGTGGAAATACAAGTGGTGGGCCTGGGAGGAACATTTCATGCCAGGGTCTCTAGACCCGTGGTTTACAATCCAGTCAAATAAAGGATTCCATTCACCATGGCAGATCTTAAATGGAGAGTCTCCTGTATCCTTCGAAGCAGCTATGACCCTATTTAATTTGAAACCAAGTGACAGATTTAAATATTATCAAATTAGTAATTGGATCCATACCAACCTAAATGATCCAAAGGTGGTGAGGAATCAGGATTTGCCCTCTCCACCTTCTGAAAAAATTTGGTCCTCCCTCTCGGGGAGAGGAGCGATAACGGCATTATATACTAACTACATAGTAAACCAAGGCCAAAGTGCACTCACCATTAAAAAAAAGATGGGATGAAGAGATTGGGGACATAATAGAGAAAGAAACAGGGGAGAAAAGCTAGGAACCTCTTTGGAGCACCACCTCTTCTCCAACATGGAGAGAATTTGTTTAGAAAGCCAGGATTCATTATTTTCTGGTCCCCAAAACTCTGTCTAAATTTAAGGAGGGCAGAGAACCTGCATGTTGAAGGGGATGTAGAAAACCTTCTGCAGGACACCTCCATATCCTACGGCAGTACCCCAAAACAAGTGTCTTTTGGGAAGGTTTGAGCAGACTCGATGGACCTTAAGGCCTAATCTGCTGGCAAATAGTATGTTAGTAATTCATAAGGCACTTTAAGGCCATGTTTGTTGGAACGGAAGATCTTGGTCTATTACATGTGGTACTGGGTGTAGAACCTAAATCTCTGAGAGGTAATGAAGCTAAGTGTCTCTGGTGCACCCTGTGAGCATCTGCATTAAAGGTGCTTACCAGACACTGGTTGCAGAAGGATAGCCCAACAATAAAAAAGTGGATTAAAATTGTAACAACAGCACAGGAAATGGAGAGACTAACTTACACTGTTCAACATAGAAAAGCCCAATTCATCAACAGGTGGACCAGATGGGAAATTTATGTTATTAATATAGAAACAGGATGAGGTTAATGGATCAGCCAACTGACCAAAATAAAACCAAGCAAAGAGGGATATGATAGGTGTAGTGAGACTATGAATTAAGCTCAGAGGCAAGTAAACAGGCTAAAACCCAATGGCTCTCCAAATTACCCAGAAGAGGTTGGGGATGAAATGAGATGTATCAGTGAGACAATAACAGAACCTATTAGTGAAAGGTAAACCTGAGCCAGGGCTTGCAGTCCAAATGAAGCAGCTAACTGAGTATGGCTTAGGAGATAGAAATAAAGATTATAATTATACAAGATATGCATAAATTTACATGAGGGGAGTTGGCAACTGGCAGCAGCTTTATATCTTAATGTTATTAGTTTCAAAGTTTCAAAAGTTGAAGAGAATTTTTTATCTTATTTTTGGGGGGAAGGGGATGGGAAAAGGGAAATAAATGTATACTAGTTTCTGTTTTTATAGCTAAGGAAATGTAATTGCAATTTGAAGATTATCAAGTCACCAAAATATGTATAAGTTGACAAATTTATTTCCAATGAATAGAATGACAACATAAAAAATGTAAGAATGCCTATTGTACATTAAATCTGTTTGAAAATAAAATTAAGTTTAAAAAAAGGAGGGGACATAATGGACAATTATGTGTGTGTTAAATGTATTGAAATTAGGGAATTAAAAGTGGAAATTGAGGGTCTTAAACAAAGAATCAAGGTTCAGATTGAAATTAACACACAGGAACAATTCATTGATTCTATGGCCGAAGCAATTCCATAGGAAGGTCTACTGAAATCCCCTAATGATGTATTAAAAAAGGGAGCCGCTAGTATTGAGGACAATAATTTAGAACAATGGTGTATGGTTCAAAATAAGCCTTCACTAAAAAGGGGCAGAAGAAATATAGGAGGATCTTCTAACATACTTACCCCCAAATAGGTTCTAAGCCCTAGTACCATTTGTAGATGTTCAGCCTGATGTAACAGTGAACACTCACACTTGTCCAGAGACATTGAATCATGTACACCAAAGCACTCAGGGTTCCAAACAAGTAAATAAACAAAATACTACTGAAAAGTCCACAACCCCCTAGGATATCCTATATATTGGCAATTCTATCCTACATTATGCTGACCATGTATTGTGTAAGAACCAGAACGATAACACCACTGTTAGCGTATTACCAGGAGCTGGTATTGGTGATATAAGGCAGCTTCTACCTGGGCTTCTAGACAATACTATGGCACCTGTCACAGTTTTACATGTTGAGGTACATGATGTTGGAAAAAGAGACCTTTTAGACATACAGTGGGATTTTGAGTATATAGGGCAGTCCCATAAAAATAGTGGGTGTGACATTCTGATCTCTGGGCTGCTACCTGTCCCACAGGCAACTGATACAATTAACAAGAATTTGTTTAGATTAAATGGCTGGCTCAAACAATGGTGTTTTAGAGAAGGACATGTTTTATTGATCATTGGCAGGATTTCCAGGGTTCCCATCTGTATGCACATGATTGGTTACATTTAGACAATCTGGGCAAACACATACTAGCTCAGCACCTTAGGAACGTAGTAGTTAGCCATTTAAACTTTACCAGTAGGGTTATGTGGGGACTCCAAGGCCAGCTCCATATTTACTAGCAAGACCCTACAATCAAACTGGAATTTTGTATTAATCAATGCCATAAGTTTAAAGAACAAGCTTGATGAGCTCCAGTTAACATTACATGCCCTTAAAATTCATGTTTGTGCTATTACTGAAACCTGGTGGCAGGACAAGAATACCTGGAATAAACATATCCCAGGTTTTACTCTACAGTAGTAGCCACAGACATTGCCAGCTATTTCCAGATATTTCACAACATTTCTGAAGAGTTTCTCTCTGTTGCCCCTATTCTGGAAATGCAGAAAGCAGGAGATATTTGTTGAAATATCACAGAAATTTCAGGAAATAGCTGGCAGTGTCAGTGGCTATTACTGTATATAACAAGGATATATCCCAGTCAAAGGGTGGAGGGATAGCCTTATATATTTCTGACTGTATATCTTCTGAATGTTTGGATACATCCAAATGGGCAGAATCAGAAATCTTGTGGATTAAACTTACCCCACCACAGGCTAAAAATATTAACCTAGATCTTGTGTATAGGCCACCATCTACAAGGGTTTCAGAGGATACTATTCAACTGGATTTTATAAACCAACTAACTTCAGCAGATAATTTTATATTAATAGGTGATCTAAATCTCCTTAGAATAGATTGGGATACATTAAGAGCAAACACAGTCATGGAGTCCAGTTATTTGGAAACATTTAATTTGACAGGATTGGAACACTATGTTTCCAAAAATACCAGAGATAACCATATTTTGGACCTGTTATTAAGTAATTTAAACAACCATATTCACAACAGTACAGTGTTACAACCATTGGGTTCTAGTGCCCATTCTATGGTTAGTTTCCAGTATTTGGGATCCCTAGGGAAAACTATTGGTCATACAAAAATTTATGAATATGATCTAGCTGATTATGGAAAAATGAAAAAAAGGATCTAACAGACTGGAACTGGGAATCTGATTTTGAAAATCAAACAATTTCTGGGATGTGGGATAAGCTATATAATAAAATTCTTTCAGTGGTTCATTAGCATGTACCACAAAAAAGAAATATAAGGGGATAAAAAATCCCTTCCCCCTTGGATGACTTCTTCAGTGAAAAAACTAATTAATAAAAAAAACAAAGTTTGTAAAAAGACAAAACAGAGTGGTGACATAATCACCTAGGAACACTACAAAAATGCTTAAAAAACAACATAGTAATGTTGGACCCTTAAAAGACCCTGACAGTACTTTAACAACCTAACATACCCAGATGGCAGAGAGGTATAATAATTACTTCTTATCTGTCTTCAATAAGGGCTCACAGATCAAAAAAAGATATGGATAAAAAGGATTCTTCTGAATTTAGCCTTATATTAGATGTGGCTGAAGTAGCTAGTAGACTCAGGAAATTAGATCTAAACAAAGCACAGGGATCTGATGGCATACACCATAGGTTGATTAAAGAGCTCACGGATGTTTTGGCCAGTCCAGTCACTCATCTTTTTCAGAAATCTTTAAAGGAGGGGGAAAGTCCCTAGAGACTGGAGACAGGCTGTGGTCACTCTTATGTATAAGAAGGGATCAAAACAGGAGGTAGAAAACTATAGGCCCATCAGCCTGACTTCCATTTTGGGTAAGATTCTCGAGGATATTATAAAAGACTATATCATCAACTGTATGAACTTGTCAGGAGCCATTGATTACAAGTAGCATGGGTTTACCAAGAGGCGGTCATGCCAAACCAATTTGTTGGAGTTTTATGGAAAGATTAGCAAAGCCTTGGATATGGGCTAATCTCTGGATGTTATTTTCCTTGACTTTGCCAAGGCATTTGACAAAGTTCCACATGTAGAGCTGGTAAATACCTTAATTGATCAGGGGCTTCATGTCAATATAGTTCAGTGGGTTGAATCATGGTTGTATGGAAGAAGACAGAGAGTTTGTATTAGGGGAGAATACCCTGGATGGGTGGATGTTACCAGTGGGATACCTCTGGGCTCAGTTTTTGGCCCTTGCCTTTTTAATATATTTCCTCAATGGACAGTCTGGGGTATGGCTCTCAAAATTTGCAGACAATACTCGCCTTGGTTATCTTTCAAATAATCAGGAGCAAAGTGATATTCTACAAGTATCCCTTACTGATTTAGAGTCATGGGCCAAAACAAAGAAATCAACATTTAATTTATAGAAATGTACTGTTATGCATTTGGGGAAACACAATAAACAATTTCATTACATATTGGAAGGTAGGGCACTTAAAGCAGTCCTTGTTGAAAAAGATTTAGGCTTTAGAATAAGTAATGATCTAAACTTTAAAATGCAATGAAACCAGGTAGTTAAGAAAGCTGGCAGTATACTCCATTGTATTCACAGACACATCAATAGTAGGGACAAAGAGGTCTTAATTCCCCTTTATTACTCACTAGTGCACCCCCACATGGAGTATTGTGACCACTTTTGGGCTCCATGTAATAAATGAGACATTGAGGCCCTTGAAAGGGTTCAGAGGAAGGCAACTAGGAGGATTAGTGAAGTTAGAAGTCTGCACTATGAACAGAGGTTACAACATTTGGGTATGTATTCCATGGAGTACCGCAGATTAAGGGGTGATATGTGCCTGATTTACAGCCCTTTCAGATGCACAAATGTGGGAACAATTAGGCTTGGTATTGAAGGCCCAACCATATAACACCAGAGCTCACCCTTTTCAAATATTTAAGGATAACTATTCTACCAAAAAAGGAAATTTTGGTTCAATATTAGGGTGACAGAGATTTGGAATGTCTTACCATGTGAGGTTGTGAATAGCAAAACTATGACGGAATTCAAAACCAGGCTTGATAAGTTTCTTATCAGCAAGGGCATTCAGGGGTATTCTTAATATCCCATGCGAGCTTAATGGACTAATGTCTTTATATGCTCAGTACTAACTATGTTACCTATGTTATTGCTGAATGAGGCTTGTAGTGTGTTGTGATAAATACTTTGATGAGGAAACATAGTAGGGTATCAGATCTACATATGTACTATTTATGTCAGATGGCAGAGAATGAACAAGATGGACTACTGGCTACAACAATTTTATGATTCTACAGTCAATGAGATTAGTGCAATAGAGAAAGAATCTTAAGGTTAGTACTGACATTGTACAATCAGTCCAATCAGTATGCAATGATAGCCAAGAAGACTGATTGGATACTGGATATCATTAGATGGTGAACAGAGAAAAATATAGAGGAATGTGATCTTGCCACTAAACCTGGCTTTTGTCAGATTGCATTAAGAAAAATGGGACCTATGCATGAAGGTGCAGAGTGGATACATGCAGCGTAACATGGGCGTGTAGCCACCCTGCACCCACTGTGCCCACTGTGTGGCATGCACTAACGGGGGCACCTGGACCCTATGCAGATGATCCCCCATGATGGTGGACCACACCATGCTGGGGTATTCCAGGGGCATGCCAGCACTACATGGCATTCACAAAGCCATGTAGTGTTAGCTCCAGGGGTGTGGAGGGGGGCACCGGGTATGTCAGCTGGGACCAGGCATAACCCAGTGCATGCCTCCAAAGATGCCCCCAGCCAGGCACAGCAGCATGGTGCCATGACCCCCCCATACTGCTACAGCCCATGGAGCAGTGCTGGGTGGGTGGCTGGATTGGTGAGTGCCTGGCAGCACCCACCAGGTGTGGGGAGAGGCACAGCAGCATTGCCGGAGTGCGGTCCCCATGACAGGGTTGGGGCATGTGGCGGGGCCGTCTGTGTGCTGGGAGAGCACTGGGTGTGCAGAGCTTGGCCTGGGACTATTGGGAGATAGGAGCGTGCTGCATGGGTCTGCGTGCCTGCTGTAGACTTGCTCCATCATGGACCCGCACCCCACTACACGAGGGATCCACTGTGGGTCTCGGGAGGGGCATCCCATTGGATGCCTGTCCAAGTCCTCGACTGCTCCACCAGCCATCATGTGGAGTCCTGCGCACGGGGGAGATGGAGCCATGGACAGGTGGTTGATATTAGTGAATGCTGGTATTTGCACACCTGTCCGCATGTGTGCAGCTACATGGGCAGGGTACGCTCTGCTTTTGCATACACCCACCCGCTTTGTGCATAGGGCTCAATGTGGTCACACCTGGACACTATATTTTAAAAAGAACCTAACAGAACTGTAGACTATTCAACATAGGGAAGCCAGAAGAGGAACTGGTAAATAAACAAATGGGAGCAGTTGGGGCTGTTATTTGAGAAAATGAGGCTGAATATGAATAACATAGGAGTTCATAAATTGATGAGTGTAGAGTGCAAAAGCAGGTGATTCATGGTGTCTCATATACACCATGAGGTAAAGACTGGAAAGGGTAAAACTGTAAAAGGATTTATAACCTCTCATAGATGCTACCACACTGGGGAGATATCGTCACAGAGAGGCAACTGATGAAGATGCAGTATAAAACTTCAAACAATAGCTGGATGAGGCATGGGAAAAGAAGAGAGTCACTGAATAGAACTGAGAGGCTAGCAAGGGGATAATAGATAGACCTCTGGTTTTATTATATCCCATTATACCTACAAACCCTATGCAAGACCACTTTGAACACTAAAGAGCTCTCTCTTTGTCTTCCTATCTATAGATACATACTCATTAGCACTGTTAAATGTACACTGTGTAAAGCTACACTGAATAACTGAAGGGCATGAACATTTAAATTGTTCATTATGAAATTAATCTGTATGATTCATACCTAAGCAAAGCTGTAATTTTTGTTATTTATACCCAGAAGATATTTATTAGACAGCTCATTCCAGCAGGATCATGTAACATGAAAATCTCAGCTAAGTAGAATTCTGCAGAGTGTGGGAGTAAAACACTTTGCCACCAGAATTCTCATTGGTTTTATGATAACATCTATTTTTCAATGTTTTTCTTGCTTTACTAGACAATTATTTTATTTTCGAAGTTAAAATGGTCATTGAAAACTGTGTCCAGGTGTATTCATAATCAAAACAAAATATTTTTTGTGGCATTCAAAATTATTTGAAAATCGGTAAATGTAAGAGTTACACTGAGCCAAGACTTGTTTGCTGGTGTAAGCCAGAATATATTTTATATTTCTATGGATATTATGGTAAAATAAACATATAAATACAGGTAGCTTTGTTGATTAATTTGTCTTAATATAATGTGGAATTAGTTATGTGTACTCAACCTTCATATTCCAAACAATCCAAATGCAGTTTCATATTCTCTGAGTATGTAATGGAACTATTGCTTTTGGGGGCAAAATAGTTCAAACATGTCTTATTTGGTTGTGGATGCTATTTAACCCTTTACAGTGCAAGTTGTAGACAGTTGCCAGTGCAATGGTGAACAGATAAGAGTCTATTCTTTAGGGACCATGGGTTCAGTTCCTTAGTCTGCAGTCCCAGTTGGTTTTGGCAGGGAGATGGAGCAGCAGTCTGATTAATATTTTCCTCTCCTTAGTTGGGGTCTCTTGCACTCTTGTGGAATGGCCATACTCTGGAATCCCAGGGTGATAAGGGAGTCATTCTGTGAAGAAATACCTTTAGTTCTCCCCCCATCTGCCTGAAGCAAGGCTAGAGGGAGCCCCATTGATGAGGAACACGGGGGCAATTACACCAGTCTTTCACTCATGTTTTGGAGTGGGTGTTGTGACATCCCAGGCACAATGACTCAGCACTGTCAGCTGCCTCATGTTCAACCAGGGTGAGTGTTGCTGCCAATCAACAGGATTCACAGAAATGGTGCTGGTGAAGAGGGACTGGTTACTGTTCAATGAGTCAGTAGCAGTATGAACAGTGAGAGATTTAACCCCTGCATGAGTCCTGGGGGGTTCCATGACAATTTTACAAGGGTAACCCATGAAGAGAATGCAACTTCTGCAGTACGACGGATTACAACAAAGACTGTTTTGCACCCCCCTTTATTTATTAACTAACTCTGAGGAGTATAGATCAGGGATGGGGAGAACCACTGGTCACCTGAAAGTGTCAGTGCTGTGGTTCCATGGCCCTCTTCATAGGTCGCCCATGTAAAATCACCATTTTGACATGATACCATCCTGGGAAATACAAACCCCAAACAAATGAATGACTGAAGGACCCAGATGGAATGCAATAGAGGCAGGTAAGATCTGTAAGAAGTGAGTGTGATCAGGAGAAAACAGACAAAATTTAAAAATAAAGGGAATGATAAAAATAAGTTGTAGACAGCATCTGCATCATGTGCTGTGAGTAGGAGGGAGATTCAACAACAACAACAAAAACAATGAGTACTGTAGCTAAGAGAAATTTGCAGTCTCTGTCTCCATGAAATGCTTTTAACATTCTGTGTATTGGTGCCAGAACAGTTGGAAAAGTGGTAGGGCCAAGGATGTAAGGGGTAAATTCTCCCCTATTAAATACATTAACATGATTGCAAAAAGTGATAGGGCCACTAATGAAAGTGGTAGGGCCATGGCCCTAGTAGCCCCCCCCCCGTTCCAGCACCTATGATTCTGTGATTGGTTCTGTGACATAGGAGGAGGACTACAAGACAAGATGTGTCTCGTCACAGCTGATACTAAGCTCTGGTGCAGGGTAGATACTGATAAAGGGGTTAGGAAGCTGCAGAGAACCTGAAAAAAATTAGAGAGGTGGTCCAAAGTTTATCAGTTGAAATTCAACACCAAAAAGCACAAAGTGATGCTCATGGGGAACAAGAAGCCCAGGAATGAATACTGGATGTGATGGGTTAAGCTGGAATCTACCACTGAGAAGAGGGAACTGGGAGTCATTATAATCAACTCCCTAAAGCACTCTAGCCAATGTAACAAAGCCTAAAGCAAGGTAACCAAGATATTGGGGAGTATCGGGAGAGTTCAACAGGAGGAGGAAGGATATGATAGAGCATCTTTATAATAATAATAATATTCTTTATTTATAATTCACCTTTCAAATTTTCAGTACAGGTTGAAACAGTTTAAAACAGTAGTACACCATAATAATAAATGTACAATACTATATACTTAAAAACTATTTGCCACATCACAGTATGCCTTGCTCCATAAAAACGTCTTAAATGCCTGTTTAAATCTCCTCACAGACATGCACTCCCTTATCCGATGGGCTAGAGAATTCCAGAGGGTGTGGACCACAAACATAAATGCCCGAGCCCCAGAAGATTTTAAAGAAACCCTCAGAATCTCCAGCAACCCCTCATCAGCCAAGTAGAGTGAGCACACAGGGTGATAAGGAACCAAAAGCTCTTTCAGGTAGTCAGGACCCAGTCCGTGTAGGGCTTTGTATGTCAGTAAACTGACTTTGAAGGTGATCCACCACTGAACAGGCAGCCAGTGCAGTTCCTGCAGCACCGGTGTGATATGAGAGGACTGAGGAGTTCCCATCAACAACCGAGCTGCGGAATTCTGCACCAGCTGCAGGCAGCGGATATCAACCCCCGGTAGCCCAAAGTAAAGGGAGTTGCAATAATCCAGATGCGAGGTCACAAAGGCATGGATCAGTGTAGGAAGGTCACTGGATGGAACCAGGTGCTTGATCCTAGTGATGTTTCTCAGATGATAAAAGAATAACTTAATGACAGCCGACACCTGAGATTGAAGTGTCAGCCCTTCGTCCAGTATCATCCCAAGCTCTTGCACCCATTCAGTGGTAAGGAGCTTGGAATCCCCTAGGAATATACTTGAAGGATAACCTGCCCCCAACCCCCCTATCCAGTGACCTGGATCCACAACCATCACCTCAGTCTTCCCAGGGTTCAACTTCAGCCCACTGGACTTCATCCAATCTTGGATTTCAATGAGGCAGTTATTAAATACGGAGAGTGCTCCATCCTGGTTGGGTGCAAAAGACAGGTGGAGCTGGGTATCATCACCATAGCAGTGAAACCTCAGCCCATACCATCTCACAATGTCTCCGAGAGGCAGCATATACACCGCAAACTACATGGGGGACAGCACCGAGCCCTGGGGGACCCCACATAACAGAGGAATTGGTTCAGAGGAAAAAAACCCCGGCACCATCCTCTGAGTTCTACCAGTGAGGAAGGATGTAAACCATCTGTGGACCACCCTAGAAATCCCACAGATGAATCTCAGGCGCTCGAGCAGAACCCCATGGTCCACAGCATCAAAAGCTGATGACAGATCAAGAAGTACCAAAATGAACCATTTTTTCTGATCTCTCTTCTTCAGGAGATCATTGAGCACCCGAGCCAGTGCAGTCTCGGTACTATGCCTCTTTCGGAAACCAGATTGGAGAGGTTCGTAGATGATATGAATGGTCAAATGGTTCTCCAGCTGTACAGCCACTGCTTTCTCAATAACCTTCCCCACAAAGGGAAGGTTGGAGATTGGTCTGTAGTTTGCAAAAGAGTCTGAGTCTAATGAAGCTTTCTTCAACAAGGGTGTCACCACTGCCTCCTTCAAGGAGCAGGGGTACTCACCCAAGTCAAGGGAGCACCAGACTATCTGTGCCAGAACCTGGCCGATAACATCCCAACAGACCATAATTAGGGCTGTCGGGCCTGGATCTAAACTACAGCATGTAGGATACATACCCTGGACAATTCGCATAACATCCATGATTTCCAGCTGATCGAAGGAGCTCCAGGAAAAAGGAGGGACAGTGGCCAGGCATCGATCATCCGCAACTCCCATAGAGTGTGCTGAATGGGTCTTCAACTTGATGTCTGCCACCTTATCAGCCAAGAACCGAGCAAGCTCTTCACACTGCAATTGTGAAAACGCTCTTCGGACTTGCAGACAGGCTGGGTAGCACAGCCTGTCCACAGTTCGAAAAAGCTGAGCTGGTCGGTTCTGAGCAGCAGCAATCTCCCCAGACAGGAACTCTGCCTTCTTACAGGAGATTGCTGACTGATAGAGTCGATAATGCTCTAGTAGTCTGAGATGGTTGGCATCTAAGCTGGATTTCCACCAGCGTCACTCTAACCTACATCCTAGTCACCACAACTCCCTCAAAGTCCCATCAAACCATGGAGACTGAGGACGTAGGGAGAGAAGACGTACACGGACTGGAGCAATGGAGTCTAGGGCTGAGGTAATGGCCTGATTATAGGCCACAACCAAAACCTCTGGATCCATGCTTGCCCAAGGAAATTCTGATAGATCAAGTACCGCTGCTAGACCATCAGGAGTCACATCCTGTAAAAGGCGATACTTGACCATCTCCACAGGGGTTGGCCTATGGGGGGGGTGCAGAAATTGAATTGCACAGTGTAATGGTCAGACCATTTGATGGGTTCCAACCCCATGTCAGATGCCTCGAACCCCAGAAGGAAGACCAGGTCAAGACAGTGTCCGTGTTTATGAGTAGCAGAGGTAACCACCTATGTAAGGCCCAGTGAGATCAACAACTGGAGGAAGTGTTGTCCAAATTGTGAGAGTTCATCATTGATCCAGGCATTGAAGTCACCCAGGACCATCAGCCTAGGTGACTCAAACACCAGGTCAATCATGAAGTCCCCCACTTCCTAAAGGAATAAAATCCCATCACCGGGTGGACGGTAGATGAGAGCCATCCTATAACCCATACCTGCTACTATGGCACACTCAAATGATCTGGCCTCCTTAACTGGTACACTTGTGAAGTTCAATTTGGTCCTGAAACAGACCACAACCCTCCCTCCCCTGGGGTCTAATCTCAGGTGGTGTATCATTGAATACCCAACCGGAATAGCTGCCTCCAATATGGGGCCCGCATTTCCATCCAGCCAGGTTTCAGTGATGCAGGCCAGATCTGTCATTCCAACAAGATCTTCAATAATAGCAGTCTTGTTCTTGACAGATCTGGCATTGCATAACACCGCCTGAGTTGGACAAAACTCTTGGCCCACCCTGACCTACTGCCCACCACTAATGGAGGTGCCCTTGGGTATGGGGACTAGGCAAGATGGCCCATGCTCTATACTCCATTTCACCCCAGGGCATCTTCTGGGCTTAACCATCCCAATGTGGGCACCCCACTCTTTCAGCCTCAGCTGTTCACACCCCCCCACCCCACCTCCCTCTCTTACGAGCAATACCCAAAGCTCAACAACGTTGATAGATAGAAAAGGACAATGGTGGGGGGAAGAAGGGGCAGAGGGAGAGAAGAGCGGAGGCTGAATAGCACATGACCTGAGGGGTGGAATGATAACATAAATCCCAGGCCCAAAACATGGAGCAGAAAACCAATATAATTCAAATAAAACTGTACTCAAACTCACAGCAATGCCCAACAGAAATACAACCCCACAAATCGTATTTTTCCTAAAGTTCCCGACTCATCAATTCCCACCCCAGACTTACAATAACAAATAACTAAATTAAATAACTAATTATTATTAACTAATGACAAAACCAAATGTTAAAACATTTATTAGCCCAGGTCCTCTCATGACCTAGGGCCCAATAAAATCCAGACTAACTAAATTAACTAAAATCCTAAAACATTTAAACATCACACAGGTCCTCTCACTAACTGGAGACGTTAGTCTAGCACTCTCACTACTTAACATAAACAAAATACATAGTACTGAAATTAATAAAACTAAGAGGAGAACCTAAGGAAGTAATATTAAAAAAATGCCCCCCTGACACTATCTCTCACATATGTCTGGGATTGGTAGGTTATCAACTGTAAGGTACTCTCACTACCAGCACAATTTCCAGAAAAAAAGGATAAAATCACAAAGTACTTGCAGTCTGAAAAGACAAATCCAGCCATAGGTTCATCACTGTTGATGCCGCAGCTGGAATACTGTGCCCAGTTCTGGAGCCCCCACCTAAGAAAAGACAAAGAAAGATTATACACAGTACAGCATAGGGTAACCATAATGATTCTAGGTCAGTAAGGCGATAGTATGAGGATAGGGCTAAGGCCCTGAACATGTACTCACTGGAGACCAAAAGGAAGAAGGGAGATATGATGGTATCATGTCAATTGCACGTATCATTTACAGCACAATCAATTCTGCATAGAGATATATGCATAAAGAAATATATCGTAATATATATATCTTACCATATACTGCTACATCACAAAGGAAATGTTTAATGCTCAGAAACAGGGAGAATAGCACCATACTGACATGGAAAGTGGCATCTAAGCAAATCAAAACAGGGACATGGTAAGCAATGCAAAGCAGTAATAACACCACACAGACATGGTAAGCAATGCAAATGTTAAAAAAAGCATGTTAACAAAAACATTAAAAATGTCATGTTTACCTCCATTGTTGAAGATGCAGATTCCTCCAGTTTTGTTTAGGCATGCAGAAACATAAATTCCAACTGAGGATACAGACGTAGTTCCGATTTGTTCATGCAAAAGTAACAGAAAGATAAAATCCAAATGAGGACACAGACATAGTTCAGCTTTGTTCAGGCAGGCACAGCCCCCCATGTAGGACAGTCATTAAACTTTATTTAACTTTATTTAACAACAACAGAAAGATAAAACCCAAACAGTTGAAAAAGTTAAATGTAGCTACCAGAAGTACCACTTAGCTTGCTGCTAAACCTGCAGTTGAAAATTATGGGCAGTTACACGCAGATAATCCAAATCAATGCATCTGTCATATTCAGCAACCACAGCCATGATTATTTTTGCCATATCCCTACACCTTCAGTGAGGAGCAGGTGGTTCATGTCCTGAAATGTATTGCTCTAGCTTTAATTGATTCATGTTCTGCTCCAGATTGAGTGCCTTAATAAACTTCCATATAGTGGGATGGCTTTCTACCAAAAGGTTATTAAAACTTCTATGCCATCCTTCCACTGCATTTATTATGTGGGCTAGCCCATCTTTGACAGCAGCATGACAGTTCCAAAATTCTACAGGGAACAATGGTCTGCTGTGACCACGGTGACCCACTGGTTGCCCGATCCATACGTCTTCAAAATAGTCTATTAAGGTGGATAGGAGCTCATCATGTTGTGTGTAAAATTCTCCAAATTTCTCCCAGCTGTAGCAGATAGTTACAGGTAATTAGGTGATCACCTGCACTACAGTAACATACGGGTTCCTTCTAAGACATCAGAACACCTGCCTTACTGCCTCACTGTGCGTCATCTCCAAGTGATAGCCTACAAAGTGTTTATGCTAGCAAGACAGCAGAGAGTAGAGGAATGATTTTTAAATGTTCTCAGAAAGGAAATGGGACACCAGTCAGTAAAGGAACTACTGCCTGTGAATATGGATATGGTAAAAAAGATTTTTAAATGTACTACTCATTTTGTAGTGGCAGATATAAGAACGATGGAATGACTGTCAATGAAATTGCAATGTGTACTTGTTCATCACGGCCAAATGGTTGCACTGCAATCAACTGCAATGTGTTTTCTTGTGCAGAGTTGCCATGGAACCGATATGATACCGATCATCAAGTTCTTGAAAGGTACATCACAGTAGATTATGAGGAAGTATTCAGCAGGACTGTTAAATCAACAACATGAGGGCATGAGTGGAAGCTAGCAAGAGGAAAAGATTTAAGAGAGATGTGAGGAAGTTTTGTTTTCCAGAGAGAGTGGCAGAGCCATGGGACAGTCTACTAACAGAGGTGGTTTGAGCAAGAGGCATTAATGGTGTCAAACATAGCTGGGAGCAAGTAGAAGGTTTAATAGTTTCGCTGGGGGAATGCAATAAGACAGAGATAAGGAAGGGAGGCGTTAATAATCCCCACGAGACATACGGTTCAGGGTAATGTTGAATAAAACATGTCAGACTGGATGGACCAGGGATCTTTTGGATTCTGTCTTTTATGCTTTGAGAAGGAGCAGAAAAATGCTTGATTTACTTGATTTGTTTTGCAGTCTGAAGCAGCTGCTTTAATTTAAAATAAAAGGGGAATTTTAGTAGTGTGGGTAAAGCTACCAACTTTCTGAGGCCTAAAACTGGGACAGTCCATCCTGACCATGATTCCCCCCCCAACCCCCAACTGAGTCACACCCACGGGCACCACCACAGACAACGTTACACACAATCAATTAAATTTTGCTGCTTGCTCTGGCCATGCCATCCCACAGTAACACCAGTAGCAAACATCCAGATTAAAACAATACATCATTCTGCTGCAGTAAGTTCCAAATCATGATTTACAGAAAGTACATTAGAAGCAAATCTGTGTAAATTTTGTTCAGAAATTCGAGCTGCATGTATTGCTCCTCCTGACAGTCCTATCCAACCCTCTTACACTTACCTCGTTTGCTGAGTAAACTTCACTTCAGTGACTCCCACCCTCACACCAGATTATTTTCACACATTTCCCTACAGTTAATCAGGTACGGATACCTTAGTTCACTGCTGCCGGTCTCTGCTGTCTGGAGTCCCTCTCAGTTGCTGGCAGGTAGATGTCCACATGCGCTTGTTTGCACTACTACCCAGTCTAATCTAACAGGAAGGAACATGCTTTACTGTTCTCCCACTGACATGCTTGCTGTACAACACAGGCACAGGGCCTGAAGTTGCAAACTTCTGTCCAGTCTGAGCAGCGCCACAGTGGTGCTGAAATAACTGTCACTCATGGATTAGCAGTCAGCAAAAAAAAAGGGACAAAACTGGGACAAGTAAGCAAAAACCAGGACAAAAGTGTAATTTTGCAAAACTTATCGGTACACTGGGACATGCTGCCTAAGATAGGGACTGTCCTGGAAAAATAGGGACTGCTGGTAGTTTTAGGTGTGGGAGATAACTATTGAGCAAGGCCACTGGTTTTCATTTTTTATCAGAAAACCTGGTAAAATTCCAGGGCTTGGACTGCCGCAGACCATTAATGACAAAGAGTACTACATAATTTGTCATTTTTTACCAGATCAGTAAATCTGCAGAACTTGTATTTTTCCTGTAATTGATTCATGTACTATTTTCAATTTGCTTCATCTAATGCTCTGCATATTAATCCTTCTTTTGTTCTGATTATTTATATGCATACTAAAAAAATGAGAGAATCCTTGTAAAATTCAGAAATTAGACTAACAATCACCAGTGCAATTCCCAAAATTTCAAGTCTTGAAAACAGAATTTCATTATTTTAATCACTGTAAACCAGTGGCCCTGTTGTTGAGTAAAATCAGGACATGTGCAGGAGAGGTGGTAAAAGGAGCACAATAAGGCAAAAGTTTTGGAGCAGGAGCTGAATTAGAGAATAAGTGCCATGGATTTTGAAACTTTTTGTTTTAGTTTTTGTTGCCCAGGAAAGGGGAACTAGGCAACTCTGCCTATTTTCAGCCCCATTCCATGGGAGGAGGATACAGATGGAAAACAGCTGACACTGAACCATATTATACCACTGATAGTATTTTGAATGGGGGAAATTTAGCCAGGACATCAGGGAAATTCTCCTATTCTCCTCTTGGGGAACCTTTGACAGCCTGGTCTTTGGCCAAGATGGCTGCACCTGTGGATCCAGCAGGAGGAGGACTGCTAACAGAGGAGACAGAGATGAAGGAATCCATTTCTATTCATGTGGCTGATGATGACCTGAAATTGGAAGAAGAATCTGATGTGCCTGTATGTTTTCTGGAATCAGATATGGACTGGTCGTAAATTGTAGAGAATGCCACAAATGAAGCTAAGGTACTGTCTTCTTTAAATAATGATAATGATACAGCCACAGAAAAAAAAGAAACTGGTGCAGAAATTACTGAAGGCAGAAGAATGTTGTAAATTAAAGAGAAAGAATTTAATGGCTGACCTGTCAAAGTGGCAAGATAGCCCTGTGTCTGTTGTCAAAAATGACTCACCAAAACAGCTGAGAGGTGATGTGGCAGGAGTTCAGCAAGCGGCAAGTTCAAGAGCTAGTCCAGAACAGAACAGTACTCTCCTGGCTGGCAGTTACATACAGCATTCAGCTGTGTGTCCAAAGCTGGTGGAGCGAGAAATCACTGTCATGGCAGAGCGCCGACTGGGAACAGTGCGAATAGCAGGGAAATAGTTTTAAAAATACAACATGGACACCAGCTGAGCCACAGAGTAATACAGAGAGTGCATTCAGCACAAACAAGTAAGCCCATTGCTCTAAAGTTATACTTTCAGATGAGCAACAGGATTTTCGAGTTTTGCAAGAAAATTGGTCCCTTTCCTGTGCACTGGAAGGGGCAGGCTGGCTGCAAAATGAAAAGGGAGACTGGCTACCTGATGCAAGTGATGAAACAGTGCAGCGGTATAATAAAGTACCCTTGACAGAGGCAGCTTCTGATTCTGATATCCTTACAGTTAAAACACAGCCTGAGAAGGAGAACTTTTTACCTGTCACTAAGGGCCCCAATGATAAAGAAACTGCAGAAATGACTGAAACAGACAGAACAAACTTTACTGGAACTGATATTGAGCAGAATACCAGAATGGGGCCTGCTGAACACATTTTGCAAGACCGTACCAAAAAAAGCATTGCTAAATCCAATGTTTAAATTATCAGATTTGTTCCAGAATAAGGGAGAACCTGCCCCTAGAAAGAATGCAGTCAGGTTAATTTTTAAAGGAGGCCCAGAGGAATCTCCAGACAGGTTATATTTTGCTAAACGGCTTCTAAAATGCACCATGAATTTTATTTCTTCAGAAATATTTGCTCTAATACATCTGGGAAATGGCAATTATGAAGTGAGCTTTAATACTGCTTCCAGCTTAGATAGATTTTGGTCACAATACCATACCTTCAAAAATAACCCATTATGGATCCCTTACATGGCCATCCCTCTTATGAAACCAGCCATAAAGAATATTACAATCATGTTTTGTAATGAGGGGGTCCATGTAGAGGAAATACTGTTTTGGTTGAGGCAGCACATGGATAAACCAGCTCCTATACTTGGTAGCGAGCAAATATGGAATGGGGCTGGAAAATCAAGGTGAAGCTATATTCTACTAACAATGGCCCAGTGCATTTGCAAAGTACTTTCTTTTTAGGCAAGGATAGAGGAATGTTGTTTTACATGGGGCAACCCAAATCATGCTTTAAACGTGGCTCACTTAAGCTCAGTGCGTGATACACCTCATTGCAGCCACTGCTTAGAATAAGGTCATGTTTCTGCATCATGTGTTAACTTATTTAAATGCAATCTGTTTGAAAATACAGGTCATGGCTATGGTAAATGCCTCTGGCTTCCCATAATCATAAAGATTGCCCATCTCAAGAAGGTCTCATTAACAAGGCCCAGCAAATACAGAGCCAACAAGTGTCTACGGCTGCTAATGCCAGTTCTGACCCCTGGCTTCTGCTACACCAAATGATAAGGTTATTTCAGAAGCAAGAATATCCCCCAACATAGCAATAAATCAGGAGGAAATTAATGCCCCTAAGGAACAAGGAGAAAACAATCAAGAATTAGAAAAATCTAGACACGCAGGCATAGAAAACCCTGAAGACAGGGAGATGCCTCCCCTTCCTCCACCTAGTCAGGAAGATAAATTTACAAATGTAATGGCAAAAAAGCTAAACAGATCAGGGAAGGCACTTTCAAATAAACCCATAGGAGGTAGGAAAGGCAAGGAAGATGTGAAGGACTCTTGGAAGAATGGAAACAAATATTTAGCACTACTATCAGAAAAATCTAATGAAGAGTCAGGAGGGGAGTTGTCAGATTCCACATCAGTTACCTCAGCCACTACAGAGGCAACTTCAGACACAGAAGGGGGGGATGCACTTATTTCCCAGAGGACAAGGAGGAGAAGATGTAGCAAAACCCCCTGAGCTAGGTCCGTAGAGGTACTTCTCATCTCTGTACGCTGACAAATGACTTCCCTATCAATATCCTCTGTTAATGTTAATGCATGAAAGACCAGCTAAAATGATTACTGTGTTTAGTGTTTTAACTCAAGAAAAAAGCATCATCACTTGTGTTCAGGATGCCAGGCTAAAGACAAATACTGAATTACAATCTGCCACTAAATCCTGGATCAAAGAGCCTTCCTTTTGGTCAATAGGCCAAGAAATGTGTGATGGGGTGGGATTTTTCTAAGCAATCCCAACATTAGAGTCACTAAGCTAGTTGATATTGAACCAGGCAGAGCCCTTATGAAAGACATCTCTTTTTTGACAGAACGGTTTAGGATAATAAATGTCTATGCACCACATACAAAGACACAGGCTCACTCTCTTTAAAAAAAAAATCCAACCGTATTTATGTACATATAGATTACTGCTTTGGGCTGGAGACTTTTAACTGTGTATTAGGGAGAGAAGATAGAGGTGCTGAAACTGATAAAATATTTTGTGACTCCGCAGCTTTACAAAAAATCATCTCAGATTCAAAATTGATAGATTCATATAGAATCAAGTTTCCCACTGGGGGTAATACATTTTTTATAAGGGGCATCTATCAATGAGGATAGACTTTATATTTATTTCAGAAGTTTTGATACTTGTAAATGCTAATCTTCAAGTTAGAGAATTTTCTGACCACAAATCCATTACAGTAAAGGTCACACAGGAAGGCACTCCAATATGTAGGAAAAATGCTTGGCGGTTAAACAGTTCAGTATTAATGGATGAACAAATAAAAAATGTTTGGAGAAAAGAATGGAAGGCCAGATTATCAGTAGCTATTATATATGAGAACACTGCCTTCTGGTGGGAAGACACAAAAATGTCATAGATTATGTTTTTCCAAAAACTAACTAGAGAAATCATAAACAAGACATATTTAAAATATCTTCAAGTTAGGGCACAGCTGCAAAAGATAATATCTCACACAGAAACATGCAAATTAAATTTAGGACACCAAACCGCAGAACTCAAACAACAAATGTGCATCATACAATATGACAGGGCAAAATCTTTAGATCAAGAAATGAGATTTGGCATGAATTTAAGAAAGGTCTCTATTGACCCTTTTAAAGAAAGCAGAAAAAGAGTAGAGCACAAAATTTTAACAAACTTGAGGGTAGATACAGATTGCATCACCACTTCACCTAGGGAAATAATGGAAAAGGTTAATTCATACATTCCTGAGGTTTTTGAGGAAATCCCCGTGATCTCCAAAAGTGAAGGTATGTTGGATACAATACCAAAGCTGGGAGTAGATGACAGTGCCCAATTGATTAGACCTATACAAAAAGCAGAAATAGAAGTGGCTATAACAGGATTGAAAAGTGATTCAGTCCCAGGCCCAGATGGAATAGGAGCAGACTTTTATAAAGCATTCTGTGAAGATTTATTACTGGCCCTGGAGATAGTTTTTAATCAAATCTGTTGCAGCAGGGGGACCTAGTGGACTCCATGTACAAAGCAACACTAATATTTGTGTTCAAGAAAGGGGAGAGTGAAGAGTTGAAAAACTAGAGTCCTATTAGTCTTTTGAATACAGATCTCAAAATATTAAGTAAAATCTTATTGAATAGGTTAGTTAAAGTTGCAAAAAATTAATTAGCCCCCACTCAGACTTGTGCCATTCCTAGTAGAAAACAGGCAGATAATTTGATACGACTTAGAGAGATATTTCATAGAGCAGAAAAAGAGGGTTTAAAAGGGTATATACTTGGCCTTGATCAGGAGAAGGTATTCGAAAAAATATCACATCAGTACATGTATAATATTTTAAAAGAATATGGTAAACCTACAGAATTCATAAGATGGATACAGACATTATATAGCAGGGCCTCACTTACCACCAATATAAATGGGTGGATAGGAAAGGATATTAAAATTAAAAGAGGTGTTCGACAGGGGTGTCCTCTTAGCCCTTTATTGTGTTTTGCGTAGACATATTTTTAAGAAAATTGGAACAGGATAAAAGAATAATAGGGTTAAAGCTAAGCCCAAATTTAACTACCATTAAGAGCTTGGCCTATGCAGATGACTTGGTTTTGGTTTAGATCCCCTAACTAAAGAAGAGTCCTTGTATGAACTCTGTCAATCTTTCTCACGGTGTTCAGGGTCCAAAATTAACTTTGGTAAAAGTTCAGGAGTGACATTAGGAAATACCCCAATCCCTACTGACAATATGTTTGCAGGAATAAAGATAGTAGCAGGTTCAATCCAGGCATTAGGAATTACTTTTGGAGGAGCAGATATGGGCAAACAGAACAGGGAAATGGGAATGTCAAGAGCTACTACTTTGGTTAATTCTTAGAAAGGGCAATGCATTGCAAAGAAAAAAATGGTGCTTTTAATCAAAACCTTACAATTACCCATATTTTTGTATATAAGTTATGTGTTTCCCCCTCTGCAAACATTGGTCGTGACCTTATACAATTTATTCTTTCTAACCTTATGAGGAAATAGGTTGAATCCCATAAAAAGAATAATAACCAATAGGAAAATAGAAGAGGGAGGGTTATGGATGATGAAGCCGGTTTTATTTTTTTGTTTGTTTTGTTTTTGCAGCTTGTTCATAACATATAATTTTGGGGGTGCTTTGACACCAGGCAGCGCAATATGGAAAGAACAAGTAATGTATTGGATACATCCATGCTTTATGGCATGAACAAATAAGAAACCTGGTTCTTTGCATAGAGCCCCAATACTTTCAATGTATGGACTGAAACAAGTGAAAAACTTGATAAAATGGAATATCACTAAAGAAGAGGTTAAGATTAAAAATAGGAAATAAATATATTTCCACATTTTACAGGAGGATGATAAAGAAAATACTTGGTTAGGGGATTGTCCAGCAACTAGAGGGCAAACAAATATAAGAATGTTAAAATTGAAGAGGATGCCAGATTTTATATGGGACACAGTATGGCATAGTTTGCATGGGAAATTGGGGGTGAGAAATAATCACAAACATAAGCAGGTACAGGAGAGATATTGTGTTAGACAGGCATGTGTATAAAATCCTGGAAACACAGGAACATTTATTTTTTAAATGTGAATATAACCAAGGCTTCTGGTTGTATCTGGCCAAAGAATGGAGGGAACCTATGTTTTGCAACTTATCATATGATGCTTTGGTTTATGGGAAAATGGAACATGGATTGGGAAAATATAACTCAGAAACTATGTATATCATTTTGGCCATAATTATATACTATACGTGGTATAGCCAGTGCGTATGGCTTACTCAGCAAAGAATAATTTCAAACATTGAAATGAATAGGAATACTAGGATTTTCTTACAGAAAGTATATGGACTTGATGCTAAAAGATGTACAGAAGAGAGAATGAAAGTACTTTGGATTAATTGTGAGCACTGGGAAAAACCTCCTTGAATGTTGACAGGAACAATATTGTTAAGTCACATTGTATACCTATTTTGAATTTGTAACATTAATGTGTTTTCTTTTTGTTTTATAATTTCTGTATATTAATGTATATGTTTTGTAAAATAGTAAAATTTTATGTCTGCAGTCCTTTCAATAAAACTTCCCCTACTCTCCTGTTGGGAAATCTCTGGCCACATGATGGAGGACTCTGTGCAGACAGAGCTTGGTCATGATGTAAAGAACATTGTGATAAAAGCTGAGGATATGAACAACAACCTAATTTCAGAAGAATTTCAGGAGCAACAAATGATTCAGCAAGAACAAACAGAGATGGAAATAAAGAACAACATTGCTATAGCAGGGAAAAAACTAAAAGAATCTATTGCAGAAAAAAACTCATATTGCAAGAGCAGATGAATAAAGCTGAAACTGAATATTTGCAAGAGAAAAACAAACCTGAGGAGAAGAAAAAAATGAAAGTGACTAGAGGACAACTCACCACTATTTCCAGGAAAAAATGCTATCTTGAAACAAGTTTTTAATTTTGGCCTTCTGTTGAAAGCCCTGATCAAACTTTGGAATCGGTTGATAGAGAAGGAGTTACTATGCATTCAAAATGAAACCCAGAGATGGCATTATAATCTGCTGGCTGGAAATGCACAGAACAAGGTGTCTGGGTTGCTGATCCAGACATCCCACTCCCAGGTACACTGAAGTGGAGACTGGTAGATGGCCAATGTAACCAGACAGAACAACTGCACTGCAGCATTGTGCAGCAGCAATTGCAAAACCATACTCAGGCGTCGGAAACAAAAGATAATGAAACAGCTTTACCTCGCGATCCATCAGAAGTGTTTTTTTTATGAAATGTAGACTGTACTGAGTAATGAGGAACATGATAATCCCAAAGTAATAGACAGTCTCCAAACCGTATTTTCTGTTACCCATACTGAGTCGCAAAGAGTAACATATGCAAGTTTATTACAGAAACTGGTTGAAAATGCCAAAAGAAGGCATGCAGTACAACTTAGTTATTTAGGTGGAATAACTTCCCAAACATATATGTATGTTTTTGTGGGAAAAGAAATAATTAAGAACAAAATGGCATTTTTACGATCAGAAGTGTACGCTTTAATTCATGCAACAGGAGAAACCTCCTTTGACATTAGCATTCATACAGTAGAGTTACTAAGCAGATTGTGGGTAATATGTTTCTCTCAAAAGCAGGATCCCACACTGGCCCAGTGACACTGAGGGCTGAGGTGCTGGATGCCTTACTTTAAGCCATGCCATAGACCCGTGTTTGGAAACAAGCACGGGCCATCGTGGGTCAGCAGGGAGGAGAAGGATTGAGCATTTGATGGAGTGCTCTCCTTCTCTGGGGAGGAGGACTTCAGTTTTCGGTGCTCCACTGGCCCCTAGCAGCTGCTGGGGGGCAGTGAGCCAATGCCACAGCTAAGGGGAAGAGATGGGGCTGATGTTTGGAGAGAGCGCATGCGGAAGCGTGCATGTTTTCTCTGCAGGCATCATTGCATGCCCCACCTCCACACACAAGGAAGTAAACAGAAAATAGCCTCTGATAAATGAAGCTTTCCCCACAGTGCCACCCCTGAGAAGCCACCTCCCTGGTAATGATCTGTTTGGGGTGGATTGAGCCGTTCCCCACTACCCTGCCATGAAAGGTAAGTTGTGGGTGCATAAGAGAGCGGGGTCTGTCCTTTAGGGGTTGGTGCTGGGGTGACAGCTGATGGCAGGCTTGCCACCAGAGCTCTGGAAGAAATAACATAGTAAGAAAAAAAAGAAGGATCCCATTTGGATTCCTTTTCAAGTGCTCCCCCTGACTAAACCTACCATAAAAATCATAACCATTTTATTCAGTAATGAAGGGGTCAACCTGTCTGATATAATACACTGGCTAGAAAAGAAATGTGTTATCCAGGGTACACCCAAACCCATTATTGATCAAGAAGGATTCTGGACTGGGGATGGAAGTTCTGGGTGAAATTAAGAAGCACAGAGGCAGGCATAGAACATTTGACAAACTGCTTTTTCTTGGGACAGGACAAGGGGATTATTTTTTTACCAAGGACAACCCAGAGTGTGTTTCAAGTGTGGTTCATCTCAACATCAGCACAAATTGTGGAAAGATGAAATGTTCAGTCTGTGGGGTGTTGGGTCATACAGGTTAACACTGCACAGCAACCCCAAAATGCAACCTATGTGATGAGAAAGGTCACCTCTTTATGACCTATACTTGGACTGCTCATAAGACTACAAGTGCTGATTATGCAGACCAGGAGTTTTATATCAATAAAGCAGCCCATACTCATAACAAAGTACCTGTTAATTGGAGAAATTCAGACATACCACAACTGGAAAACACAGAGGTACCCCAACCCCTTCCCCTGTTCCCACCACAGAAATTGTGCAATCAGTTGTTATTATAACAGCACCCAGGGAACCTACAGCAAATGAGAAAATGCCTCCCCCACCTCCACCAGTCAATGTGGAATAATTTCAGACAGTACCTAAGGGAATAGGAAAACTTCTTATGAATGATCCTATAGGTCCTGAACCACTTGAACTTAAAATTCAATATACTTCTCTTCAGTGGGCAGACACTGAAATGGATCATGAGTTTGATTCAGTTTTGGTATCCTTCTCTCAAGTAGAGATGATATCAGACCCTGAGGAGCAGGAGAAACCTGATCAAGTTTAAACTAAATGGAAAAAATGGAAGACTAGAGCAGAAACTAGGGAAAAAAAAGAGAAAAGAAAAAAGATTCTTAAATAAATAATTGCTGGTTCCTCTGTTATGGACTTATACAACCTACAAATAGCCTGTCTTAACACCAATAGTATTAATCAGGCAGGAAACAGGGGGCCACCTTTGCATTTTTTGAAGAAAACATTTTAACATTTTTTTTCAAGACACAAGATTACACACTGAAAGAGAGGTATTAGTAGCACAAACATCATGGTATTGGGGACAGTGTGTGGTCAATTGGGGAAGAACAGTGCTGTGGCTTAGGCACAGGAATAAATAATGATTGTATAAAAATCAGTTCGTTGATATCTGTCCACGTAGAGCCATGTTACTGGACATCACCTTTTTAAAAGAAGAATTCAGATTAATAAACATCTATGTGAGCCAGATAAAAGCTGGTAGGGTGCAGCTTTTTAAATCTGTGCAACCATACCTATTTACATCCAAATTATTTTTGCTGGAGATTTTAATTGTGGAAGGTTAAGATCAGACACAGGATTACAGACAGAGTAAATATTTTGTGACACACTTTTCCTAAATCAGTTATTATTACAAATTGGTCTTATAGACAGTTTTACAAAAAAAACCAAAAAAAAACAGCTCACACATACTGTATCATCGGGGAAAAATGTCCACCATTATATTTTTTATTTCACCATCTCTGCAAAGACTTAGACAAGATGGAGGCTGTCCAGAGGAGGGCAAACAAAATGGTGCAGGGTCTGCACCAGAAGACATATGAAGAAAGACTAAAGGAGCTTCAGATGTATAGCCTCGAGGAAAGGAGGGAGAGGGGGGACATGATAGAAACTTTCAAATATCTCAAGGGAATCAACAAAGTCCAAGAGGGTAGCATCTTTCAGAAAAAGAGATGTGCAAGAACAAGGGGGCATAATTTGAAGATAAAGCAGGGACAACTCAGAGGTAATGTGAGGAAATATTTCTTCACTGAGAGGGTTGTAGATGCATGGAACAGCCTTCCTGAGGAGGTTGTAGAGTCAGAAACAGTGGAGGAATTCAAGAATGCATGGGACAGACATAAGGCAATTCTAGTGGGGGTTGGAGGAAGTAGGCTGTTGGTTAACTAGGATCTGCAGCTTATCTGTTAGGTAGGTAAATAGGCAAAACAAGGTGGGTCAAGCGGTCCTTATCTGCCACCAAATTCTATCTTTACCTTTAATGTCTGTAAAAACACAATCCATAGTATTGTCAGACCATGACTTACTAAGTATTAAAAGCGCAAATTACATTGCAAACACTACAGGAAAAAGGTTATTGGAAACTGAACACAACATTATTAGAAGACCCAGAAATATTTCAAGGTTTACAACATATCATTACAGCCAGAAAACCTGTAACCTTTTTATATGACACCCCTAATAATTGGTGGATAGACAGTAAATCAGATTTCACTGACTTTTTAAAATTAACAGGACAACTCAAAGGGAAGCAGAAAAATCAAAAATATATGGCTCTTAGAAAAGAATTATATGGACTGATATCTTTACAAATTTCATCATCCAAAAATTTCCCTGAACAAATTTCTAATGTTAAACAGGATATGACAAACTGCCAATAGAACAGAATGAAATCCCTTGTACAGGAACAAAAATTCGGGACACAGGGTAAAACCTTTTTTACAAATTCTATTGATAGTTGCCAATCCAGAAAGAGAAATAAAACAATGAAATTTATTATTATAGACACAGGACAGTTAGTAATTACTAATTCAGAAATTTTAGAAACATCATAAGCTTATATTGGGGAACTTTTTGGGGGAATCTGGTTCAAATGATATTAACATTACAAACTGGCTACAAAAACAAACAGTTCCTCAAATCCCAAGAGAAATTTTAAAGGTTATACAACAACCCATAACAGAATCAGAATTAATTACTACTATTCAACAGCTTATAACAGGTTCTGCTCCAGGTAGAGATGGTCTACCAATGGAATTGTGCAAAAAAATAATCATAACAGGATTAGCTACAGAATTAACACAAGCATACAACTACAGTATATATTGAACACAGGTTATATACCTGAGAATATAACAAAAGGTCATATCATATTTTGATATAAAAAAGAAACAAAATTAATTTAAGTAAATGGAGACCAATATCTCTTTTAAATTGTAATTTTAAGATCCTCAGGAAAATTCTCAGTAATAAGTTGGCTCTTATGTTACCATACATAATGCACATATCCCAAATTTGTTCTATCCCTGGTAAAAAAAAAAAAAGTCTCAGATGTTTTGGTATTAATAAGAGAAATTATGGCCAAAGGGACAGAGGGTGCGATAACAAGATATATGATGTATTTAGACCAGATTAAAGCATTCGATTCTGTGTCACGTAATTATTTATGTCACTGTATGGCATACTATGGCATTCCATCTATTTTTATAACCTGGGTACAAAAATGCTATGAAAATGCACCTGTGTCTCCATACATAAATGGGTAGATTGGGAATAAATGTGACATCAGAAAAGAGGCAAGACAGGGATGTCCACTGAGTCCTGCTTTATGTACCTTAACACTAGACCCTTTGATTAGAGCCATTCACAATAGTTCAAACAATTTGGGTTTATCCGTTTCAAGTCAAGACCCTGAAATAAAAACATTAGTTTATACCAATGATTTAATCCTGATCTTAGCAAGTGCACAGTCAGCTACACCTGCAAATACATTTTTTCAAGAATATGCCACTTTATCTGGTACAGTACTAAACTACCCCAAAAGTACATGTATCCCAATAGGACTGAACACACCAAAAGTGGAAAATATGATTGGCATTCCTGTGGCAAAAACACCACAGAAAGTGTTAAGAATCCTTTTTGGTGCAGGATATTTGGCAATATAAATTGGGAACATATTTTGACTATAGCCACAGAAAAAGTAGAAAAATGGAATTAATAGTTTATGAGTAAAAAGAAGTACATCTACTTAATTAAATCATTTTTAATCCCTATGTTTTTACATTTAAGCCACATCTACCCTCCTCCCAAGCAATTAGAAACAGTGGGCCCAATTCCAAGATGAATGTCGCAAACTTGCCGGCATATGTGAGTTGTGACATCCACCACTATGCCAGAGACCCTGCATCGCATTCCAAGAGTGGCAGGGTCCCAGTACTTGCAACATGTGGGTTGCACCATGTGGAGACTAATGCCACAGGCATGTCATAATAGCCTTGCATGTCACAAGTCACAATCTGCAACTGACAGCCCCCTGGAGCCCCCTGCCTTGGAACACCATGGCACGCAGCAGGGGGCAGGGGGGCAGGACAGGTGGCACAGAAGTCCAGGGGGTCACAATACAGAATGGACCCCTGGGGGTCCCTGACATTCAGGGGTGGGGGGCTTGGCTGTGTTTGTGCGGGAACAGCGAACACATTGGTACCACTGCTGTGGCACTGCAGAGTGGGCATCTGATGGCTGACACTGTTGGATGCCCCTTAGAGCAGCTCTGAGTTGCTCTAAGTTCACTCCACAAGTGTGGTTCCTGGAATTGCAGCAGCAAGTTATGGCAGCCACCCTCCTGGAATAAGGCACAGCTGCTGTCATAACCCGCCCTTGCACCATGTCGTTGTGGGCTGTGGTGTAGTGGGTGGCATAACCCATAGTTGGCATAGCCCACAGCCTACATGGTGCAAGGTACCTCTTGGAATTGGGGCTGGCATAATGTCTGGTGCAAGTCACAGGTTATGCCAAGGAGTTTAGTGTATCTTGGCTTGTGCCAGTGTAAGCCAACTTGGAATTGGGCCCAGAATTATACAGCTGTTTTTTTCTAGGATTATGCGGTAGTATGCTCAGTCCCATCAAACATACTATCACTTATTTATCAGTTTCAAAAGGAGGTTTACATATGATAAACCCACAAGTTTTTTTTCATTGTATCTTCATATATACCAATATAAAACCTGCTGTACTGCAAAATCCCACCTTGTGGATGGCATAGGTTCTAGATCATATACATTTCATGTTTCAAGACTGGAACCCTAATTTTGGCATACCTAAACAAAAGTCAATACAGAATTTACTTCTGCATTGCCAATGTGTTTTAAGTAAATTAAAACAATGGAAAACTATTAAAAATGAAGTAATTAACACAAATAGAAACATTTTCTATGAATACATACAAGTCACCTATTTCTATGATTTACCCCACTTTCTTACCAAACCCCAACAAGCAGTAATAGAAATTAAGCAGACACTATTAGATTTCTGGACTCCCATACGTTTGGAATATAGTATGGTTAAGTGACCATCAAAATCCTAATGTAATGAATAATCTTAAACATAAAGATAAAACAGAAAGAAATTGTCCAAGACAATCATGTAGCTCTGCACCTGAGACAATAGCATATTTATTCTATGAATGTCCATACATAATCACTGGCAACTAGTAAAGAAAAAATGGGTCTTGTACCCATTCTATAATATCCAACCAGACACTTTAGAGCTAGGAATAATCCCACAACACTGGAATATGTTCCACCGTAGTAGCATAAGATTGATCTTCACATGTTTCAAATATTGCATATGGCAAACCCGATGCAAATTGACTTTGCAACAAATAGAACTGACACTAGAACAGCTGTTCCAACAAATTATACAGACTATCAAAGAGATTCAAGAAAAAGAAAAAGATTATACTCAAAAGATTTATTTGAAGAATAGTGGGGAACTTTGTTGCATCTAATTATCTAACAGTGTTTAATACTTAAAGAAAAAAGTAGGCAGTGGTTGATACATTTAGGTATTAAGAGCAAAAATACAATAAGAAACAGAATGACAGACTTTGTTATAGCTGATATAAACTAAAAACAGTTTAATTTTTCTTTCTGTTGTGTTGAACATATTGACATTTAACAAGAGACATAACAGATTATCATTAAAGTATGCATTTTGTTCTTTTTTCCTGAATCGGATTTGTATGTTTTTTCCATGTGACTTTCAACATGTTTCAGTGATATTATTTAATTTTTGTTTGAAATTATAAATAAAATGTCCCCTACTCTCAGGGGTGTGGGGGGTGGGTTATCAAATATATGAATTAATACCTACTTTGCTTTAGTACGAGGGTCTCTTTTGTTGTTTTATGTTACAATTTAGAACATATTTAGTATTTCCTGAGGGGACAGTATGCATTAATACTTATCTTTGCTTTAAGGTTTCTTTTGCTTTCCTTTTTGAATAGAAACAGTATAATGTATTATGATTTTGTTTGAAATTTGATTTAAAGATTCCCCTACTTATAAGCAGTGGGAAGGGAGGGGGAGGTAATCATTGTTCATATGTATTAACACTTTCTTTTACCTTATGATTTATTTTGATTCTTGTTTAATATGAAATTTGTGTAGTAGTATGATTTTTTTTTGGATGAATAAATAAGGATGGGGGTATGAATTAATATTTATTTGATTTATTATGAACTTTTCCTTTATAATTCATATATATATATATATATATATATATATATATGTTGGTGTGAAGAAAACATGTGTGTGTCTTAATTTGTTTTTTGAAGTTTTAATAAAAAATCCCCTGTTTCTTTTTGAGAAGTGCCAAGAGATCACTAATGTCCACCTGAACAACCACACAGGACCTCGGTTTAAGGTCTCAGCTGAAATATGGCACTTCAGGAGGAGTTTAGCATCCCCCTCATACTGCACTACAGTGTCAATACTGGGATGTAACCCAAGTTCCTGGTGTGCAGATGGAACCCACAGCCATCCAATCTTCTGGCCACAGTGGCAAGTGTGCAGCCACATAATGAGAGTGCAAAAGAAGAAAACAAGGTGTGAAATGTTTTCATCTTTCATTGCAATATTAGATGTGTGTGAGATATGAAGTGGGGTAGGGATATTAAAATATGTTAACATGTTGTTTTCATGGGTATGGCAAGTAAGGGCAGTATTTTTATATCCTAAAACATGGCTGCTAGAATGTTTGTTTTTAATTTATGGGAGGCATTGATATCTGGGTGTGCTATGTCCTGGTTGGTGAAGCAAGTCCAAACCAGGGAGCTGGCATCACATAGGGCCCTGGGCATGGAATGGTTTTGACAAATCCATATACAGAGTTTTTCTTACCCATTTTATAAGATAATACTGCCACATAAAACAGTTTTACTGCCATAATAGTGATCTCACATAGTTTTAGAGTATCAGAACTGCTCATCTTTCCATTTACAATGCTGCTATTCATAGAATGTGGGTGAGACCACTCTTACAAGCATTCCAGTGGTCCCTGCAGCAGTATTAACATACATCTTCAAGATGTATTCAAACATGAGGCTATTTGGTGTATGTGAGGGTAGCCAATTAGAAGGCTGCTTGAGAGAAGAACTCTGTGCCACCCAGTGCTAAATTCAGAAATGTCTCCAGTTCTGCATCACCTACAGAGACCAAGCATGTCTCATTTGATGTGATAAAATCAGCTTTGATAAACCTCCAACTTTCAGAATGAAATTCAGTGCTGGAATGGAGATACATGGCAGCTCTGAAAAAGCAGTTGGGAAACTGGCACAGATAATGGCAGCAGCAGCTCCTGTCATGAGTGTGGTAGAGATTAAAATGATGCTTCATCAAGTCCTGAAAGAAATCACAGTTTTTAAAACCTCTGTGGCAGGGCTGGAGAAGAAAATTCAAGATTTGCAGCACAAAACCTGGGACATAGAGACATACTTGTTGTATATAAATATCAGGACTCCTACCACAAGGCCAGGATTCAAGAGCTAGAAAGACTGATGAGTGCCCTGTGGGAAAGGGCTGAAGATGCAGAAAGCCAGAGCTGATGGAATAACCTATGTTTTGTGTGCTTTCCATAATGGGCTCTCTTTTGACAGAGATGAATCTTACTATCAAAGCATGGCTAAGAAGACAGCTGACTAAGGAGCTAGAACCTTACTACTAGAAAATAAGGTATGCAAGGTAAATTGGGACCTTTAATTAGGGTTAAAAAATAAGAGTTAGTGTGCTTGTCTGAGTTGGGGGGGAAGAACTGTTATCATCTTTGCAGTTAGCTAGGTGAACAGGAGAGCTGTAAATTGGGGAGTGTGGCTCAGGCAGAAGTAAACCAGGTGTCTGCATTTAAACTTCCATAGTTAGATTTTGGCATAGAGGAATCTTGCAGTCAGAGCAAGGTTAATGCAGCTGACTAAGGAGCTAGAACTGTACTACTAGAGAAGAGGGTCTGCGAGGTAAATTGGGAATTTCAATTAGGTAAACAAAAATGGTTAGTGCGCTTGTCTGAGTTGGGGAAAGGAGCTGTCATCATCTTTGCAGTTAGCCAGGTGAGTAGGAGAACTGTAAATTGGGGAGTGTGGCTAAGGCAGAAGTAAACCAGGTGTCTGCATTTAAACTTCCCTAGTTAGATTTTGGCAGAGAGGAATCTTGCTATCAGAGCAAGGTTAAAAAGGCTGCTGACTAAGGAGCTAGCTAGAACCATACTACTAGAGTAGAGGGTCTGTGAGGTAAATTGGGACTTTCAATTAGGTAAACAAAAATGGTTAGTGTGCTTGTCTGAATTGGGGAAAGGAACTGTCATCATCTTTGCAGTTAGCTAGGTGAGTAGAAGAGCTGTACATTGGGAGGTGTGGCTTAGGCAGAAGTAAAACAGGTGTCTGCTTTTAAACTTCCCTAGTTAGATTTTTGAAAAGAGGAATCTTGCTATCAGAGCAAGGCTAAGAAGGCAGCTTACTAAGGAGCTGGAACCTTACTACTAGACTGTATCACCCTCCCACCCTTATCCAGTCCTACATTTATAGGCATTGGAGTTGACTGATGACAGGAACTTCCTATTTGGGAGCAGTAAGGGAGGGATCACCGAGACACATAAGACTTGCCATCCTTGAAGGAAAAGAGTAGCTCTCTCCCTGGCTGCAGGAGGTCTGACTCTGGCAAGGAAGAAAGAGACGACTGAGTAATACAGGAACTTCCTGTCCCAAAATAGGAAGGATGGATGCTGTAAGGGCACAAATGCATTAGGAAAGTAGGGAGAAATAAAGGAAAACACACTACTTCACACATAAACACACTACTTCATGCATTAGGGACAACCTAGAGCAGAGACAGCCCCAAGGAAGTGAGAGGAAAAGAAAGGAAAAGAAAAAGTCACAGGCGGTATGGATATCTACAGTTGCCATGGGTGCAGAGCTCTCATACCCAAAGGACTTCTTTGGAGAGTGGGCATTGTCCCATCTGCAGGAATCTACACAAACTAAAGGCACAGTTAAATGCAGCATGGAAGGAGATATCTCAGCTGAGAGACCTGCTATGTCAGAACAGAAATGACAATCCACGGCCCCATGTTTTGCAACATCAGTTCCCCCAGAAGTCCACTTCCACAAAGAAGTTCCAGTCCGGGGGGGTGGGGTGGAAGGTGGTAGAGAAGGGAGGAAGTAAACTCAGCAGGATGGATGAGCTAAACCCTATTCATGCCACTACCATTCTAACTGCAAACGTTTTTCACCACTGATGGAAGAAAATGATCTTGGCCAAATGGCAGAGGACAAAACCAGTCAAAGTGTAAAGACTGCAATCAAATACAGAGAATGGTGGAGGCAACATAAAGAACAAGAAGGAAAGAAGTAGGAAAGTAATCATTATGGGAGACTCTATGATCAGGGGTTAGAGACCCAACTTAGCGACCATGGACATACAAGGGGGCTAGTCAGATGCCTCTCTGGTGCCTCAGCAAAACACAACACTGATTGCATCAGAGGAATAGTGGAGGAAAAAAGGGGAGGACCTGAAGATCCTGGTACACCTGGGGACAAACAATCTGGTAGGATAGTTGATAGAGGAAGCCAAACAAAACTAGTTAAACTAGGAGACTTATTGGCCACTCAAATGACATCCCTGACCTTCTTTGAGGTCCTTCTTGTGTTGGGTAAGCGCAGTAACACAGAAAAGATTAGGGGTAAAGAAACTGAAGAGTTCAATGTGTGGATCTGGAGCTGGTGTCAAGAAAGAGGCTACCACTCTGTAGGTGCATGGGGAGACTTCTGGGATAGGAGGTTCTTCGGTTATGATGGACTGCACCTAATGAGGGAAGGAACAAGAGTATTGGTCCAAAAATGTGATGTGTGCATCAGGCATTTAAACTAGGGAAGGGGGAGCTGGAGGCAAAGGACCCTATCAAAGACACCCTAGAAGATAGAAACTTAGCCATAACTCCTACCAAAGCAGGAATTAATCATGGAATGCAAAAGGGGACCAGCAGGAACATGAAGGAAGATAAACAAACAAATGGAAGTGGAACTCAATAGTATTTCTTATGGAAAGAAACTAAAGATAAAACACACAGTCAGAGGAGGAAAAATTAAAAAGTTTTGACAGACCGTGGAAAACCATCTACACGAATGCTTGCAGCCTGGTGAATAAAATCTCAGACCTAATGGCCTTGATGTCAGAGGCTGACATGGACATTGTTGCTGTGACTGAGACATGGTACACAGGGAACCATTACTGGGATATAGCCATGCCATGGTATACTCTATTCTGAAAAGATAGGGTAGGGAAAAAAGGCGGGAAGAGTGGCTATCTACATTAGGGAGGAAATAAAAGCTATAGAAATACAGGGCATAAGGAAGGAAGGGGAGGCACTGTGGATCACGCTGGAAATGGGGAATGGTACTGCCATGCGAGTAGGTGTGATCTACAGACCTCCAGCACAGGGGGAGCAGTTGGACAGTGTACAGGTGGAAATAATTCGGAAAATGACAGCAGAAGGGGAGATATTGCTGATGGGAGACTTCAATTTGCCAGAAGTCTATTGGAGCACCCATACTGCAGCCACAGCAAGGAGCAGAAAGAACCTGGAAGCTTTTCAGGAGATAGGACTCAGACAGCTAGTGGTAGAACACACCCATGGGAGGGCAATATTGGACCTAGTGCTCACCAATGGAGAAAGGGTAATGGATGTAGAAGTGGGGAGTCACCTGAGGTGAACTATTACAGTGCAATATTGTTTAACATGAGGATAGTAGAGAAATCCAGCCACACAAAGTCAAGGGTCAAGGATTTCAGAAGGGTTGATTTTGCAAAGATAGAGGTATGTCTGAAGAAAGCCCTAGGGGAGTAGAGTGGTAAAAGGGGATGTAGAGGAACAATGGTCACATGTTAAGGCAGCCATAACGGAAGCCATGAGCCTTTGCATTAGACAAATAAGTAAAACAAAGAGGAAGAAAAGGCCACTCTGGTTCTCACAGGAGGTGGCAGGGAGGGTGAGGGAAAAAAGACAACATTCAGAAAATACAAAGAAACACAGAGGGAGGAAGATAGAGGAATATGTCTGGAAATGCTAAAGGAGGTGGTTAAAGCAGTCAGAAAGGCAAAGGCACAGACAGAGGAAAGAATAGCCAAGGCAATTTAAAAATGAGACAATACCTTTTTAGATACATTAGAGAGAAGAGTATAACCAGGGCTGGGATTGTGAGAATAAAAAGGGAAAGGAGGAGGTCAGCAGAAGGGGACTAGGAAAAAGCAGAAATTCTAGACAAATATTTTTGTTCAATGTTCACAGTAGAAGGGGACAGAAAGGGACCACCATTGTGTGTAAGAAGTACCATGGGGAAGAGTGTAGATTCCAGTCTGTTCACAGTAGAGAGAGTCCAAAAGGAATTAGAAAAACTGAAAGGAGATAAAGAAATGGGACATAATGAAATGCATCCCATAATTCTTAAGGAACTAAGAAAGGAGCTAGCAGGACAACTAACAGCCTTGTTCAACAAATCATGAGAAACAAGTGTGGTTCTGGTAGACTGAAAGAGGGCAAATGTCCCTATCCATAAGAGAGGGAGCAAGGAGGAGGCTGGTAACTATAGGCCAGTCTGTCTAACCTCAGTGAAAGGAAAATGGATGGAATCATTACTCAAGGAAAGGACTGCAACATACCTTGAATCCAGCAGACAGCAGGATCCGAGACTGCATGGTTTCAAGGCAGGCAGGTCTTGCTGAACAAGCCTGATAGATTTATTTGACTGGGGGACAAGGGATATTGATCAGGGAGGGGCAGTAAGTGTGGCCTACCTGGATTTTATCAAGGCCTTTGATACTATCCCACATAAAAGACTAATAAACAAATTGAGTGCCCTGGGAGTCAGATTTGGGGTTGCTAACTGGGTTAGAAATTGGCTGAGCAGTAGGAAACAAAGGGTTGTAGTGAATGGAGTTCAGTCCATTAAAAAGGAGGTGGCTAGTGGGGTGCCTCAAAGATTGGTGCTAGGACCAGTCCTCTTTATTGTCTTCATAATGACATTTCTAGTGGTGCTGGAGTGGAAGGTGTGCCTCTTTGTAAATGACACAAAGATCTCCAATAGGGTAGACACATGGGTGGAGGGGGTAGAAAGAATGAGAAGGGACCTGGGCAAGCTGGAGGACTGGTCAAATGTATGGCAGTTGAGATTCAACCCAAGGAAGTGCAAAAGTATGCATTTAGGTCACAGGAACCCAAGAACGGAGTACTCAATTGGGGGGAGGTACTGTCACACACCAAACAGGAAAGAGATCTAAGAATAATTATATCGGAGGTCCTAAAGGTGGCCAGACAGTGTGAGAAGGTGGTTAGAAGGGCCAGCAGGATGTTGGGTGTACATAGGGAGAGGCATCACAAATAGGAAAAAGGAGGTGGTGATGCCACCATACAGATCATTAGTGAGACCTCATCTGGAGTACAGTGTCCAGTTTTGGAGGCCACATCTAAGGAAGGACATAGAGAGATTAGAGGCAGTCCAAGGAAACGTTACAAAAATGGTACAAGGGCTGCACCAGAAGTTATGTAAGGACAGGCTGAGAGCGCTCAATATATATTCTCTAGAGATGCAAATAGATAGGGGGGACTTGATAGAGCTATATAAATACCTTGAAGAGATCAATAAGGTACAGGAGGGTAACATCTTTCAGAAAAGAAGATGGACAAGAACTAGGGGATATGAGATGAAGTTGAAGGGAGGAAGTATCTGGAGTAATGTGAGGAAGTATTCCTTTACAGAGAGGGTGGTGGAAAGTAGTCTCCGTATGGCAAGCAGCTGTCACGTCCATCATGTCACCAAGAACATCCTCACAGGCCATTTTATCAGGGATAAAAAAATGGTAGCACGGGGCCATGGTATGAAAAAGAAGCAACTTATATGGCAACAATGTTTATCAATAAGGGTTTAAGAAGCTAAAATTGAGGTACTGTAGATCAAACACTGAGAATAAAATTGATATATTGTGATAAGAACAGTAACAATACAATATTCAGCACACAACTCGTAATGCTCAAGATGTCATGTGTAAGAACTGGAACATTTCTTCAAGCAGAACCATCCTTAAGAGAAGACACCAAAGAACTTTCCCAGAATGGTGTTGAAAGGAGCAATTAATTTAAAGGACCGACTACTATACCGTCTTTAATCACATGCTAAGAAGACAGGTTGGTTACTCCAACCACCAGCTGAGTGTTATACTGTAGATGTGAAAACTTTAAATTCTCTGGATTTATTCAAAACATGAACATGAACAATTTTTTTGTGGATTCAGAAAATGTTAAAAAAGTTTTAATGAATAATTTAATTTACTGTGATTCACTGGGGTAATTAAACTGACTTTGTTAGTGTGTGGTTCTTTCTAAGTAGGAAAGACCAAATGGAAATTGAAGATATGTCAAAGAAAGCACTTATTGTACAACATGCTATTCAGAACCAGAACTTTGATTATGCCATTGCAGATCATGCATGTAAAGAAATAAGTGGGTATTTCAAAACATCAGATTCAAGGAAGGGAAAAAAGGCAGCACTCCAGCAGTAACTCAAAATGAGTGCTCAGTGTGGGAATCCATTTATTTTTTTGGCAAGATCTATTTTACTTGCCTCATGCTCCAGTGCTCCCCTCTCCTTCGGGTTCCACAGTACTCCCAACTCACCGGCCATCCTCTTCCTGACTCACCTTGACCCTCATAAAGCAGCCAACTCCTGAGGTGTATCCCAGTGTATCCCTTGACCGGGTGGGTCCCTCTCTTCCAAGAGGGAAAGCACTGGGAGGGGGCTTACCCATTGCACTATTTAGTAGGTCCCCCAGAAGTGCTGCTGAGGTAGAGGAGGCCCGTGGAGATTCCTGGGTGTTGTCACAGAGTGGGGGAGCCATCATTCAGTGAGCACAGGAGCCATATTCTGTTTTTCTGGTGTTCCCACATTGTGCTGCTCTGAACAATGCCCCCAGTCTCCACTGGGAGCCGCTGTTGAGTGAGGCAACCCAATTCCCATCCCCCGAAGAGAAAAGCAGTCCTAAAGATGATCAATTCTCTTGGTTCCCTGCTGACCCCGAGCACCCTGAGTCCGTTTCCGAACCCGGGTTGCAATCCTGGTTCAAGGTGTGGCATCCAGCGCCTCAACCCTCTGTGCCACTGGGCTGGCAGGGATCCGTTTATAAAAAAAAAACAAGCAATCTCACTACTCAACAGTTCAGTGGTCAGCACTGTCAAACAAGGTAATTTGTAGGCTAGTCACAATGTTCAATATCTTAAGGTGACATCCTCATCTAGCTGCTTAATGAAGAAGTCACTATAAAGTGTTGACACATTGGGTTCTCTTCACCATTTATGTGTGAAACATATGTAGGTACTCCACGCTGCTCTTCACCACCAAGTGAGTGCACACATGTGGGCGTTCATGAATGTCAGGTTCTGGACTGTTCCCCCCTAGTACAGCAGAACAGGTGAGGGGCATGGCTGTGGGGGTGGGCATTCAATGGGATGCCCTTCCCAGGACATAAAAAGAATCCCTTATGCAGACTGGTGGGGGACCCTGGGAAAGCACATACTCCCTCCAAGAACAAACAAAGGGCATTTGCCACTACAGACATACCCAGAATTTCTGAGCAGCAAAGTGCGCTGGAGCTGCTGTGTGCAGGGGGATCCTGGTGCCACCATGTCATGCTGTTGATCTGAGAGGGGAGGGCACATAACCACTTACACTTTGGTCCCCCCACCCATGGTTCTTCAGCCCTGGCTTGGCGCACAAGAGTGTTAGAGCATACACGCAGCTCAGACCCCCCAACATGTTCATGGCATGAAGCCATGCAGCTGGCATGGGGATCCTTCCAACAAGGTGCTAGTATGCCATTTGTGAATGTCACTGGGGGTGCACAGGGTAGTGTCACATGGCATTCAGGCATAGAAATGCCAATATACTGCCCTTCTGTGGCACTTAGGCATTTGTGAATAGTGTCTATTGTGACCACTCTACAAACCTAGCCCCATACTGTGGTGAAACTGCCATTTCTTCAGTTAATCACAAAATAAAATAACTAGTTCTTTGTAGATAATTTGAACTTAGCACAATGGCACTGATCCTAGGGCGATGCATTATTTCAAGACTTGATCCTGTTTGGCCTTGCTGGCCACTCAGCTGTGGATCATTGAGTTTGTTTTTCATCCCAGCCAAGTGTAGATATTGAAAACATATCTGTAGGAGGAGAGGGGGTGAGCAGCCATGAGAAATTGTTAAACAAGAAGTAGTCCTTTGCCACCTGATGTCCCAGTGGTGGAATGTCACATGGATGTGCCATTTACCTGTCAAGTCAAGTCAAGTCAGATTTATTTACAAAGAGGTGCTTTTCAAAATTATCAAAGTGCCTGTACAACATTGAAACCAAATAGCAATAAAACTAAAATAATTCTAAAAACAGATTCAAATTTAAGATATTCAGCAATTACCTAATTAATAATCATCTGAAAATCATCTGCTAAACTGAATAAATAGATTTTTAAGACAGTTTTAAAGGTCTCAGTGGACAGGCACTCTCTAACCTGATGAGGCAGAGAATTCCACAGGGTCAGGCCCTAAAAGCAAAAGATCTTGCCCCTGAGGTCTTCAAACAGACACTGGAAACCTCTAGCAATTGCTTGTCAGTGGAACAGAGCAGATGGATGGGGCACTAGGGACCACAGCAGGTCTTGCAAATACCATGATCCCTGTCCATGTAGGGCCTTGTAGGTCAGAAAACTGACCTTGAAGGTGATCCTCCACCTCATTGGCAGCCAGTGCAGCTCATAGAGCACAGGCATAATATGATTAGATCAAGGTAAGCCAGTCAACGACCTAGTTGCTGCATTCTGCACCAGCTGCAGGTGTCAGATGTACACCCCCGGAGGCCCTAGGTATAGGGCATTGCAGTAGTCAAGGCGGGAGGTCACAAAGACATGGACCAAAATTGGAAGGTCATCAGGAGGAACAAGATGTTTTACCTGGGTGATATTCCTCAGATGGTAAAAAGAGGACTTGACAATGGCTGACACCCATGATTTAAGTGTCAGCTCACTATCAAGATATAACGCCAAGATTCCACACCTGTTCAGAGAACCTCAGCTGACTGCTCCCCAGCACAAGTCCAGTGGGCCAAACAACAGAGGACCTCTCTACACGATGATCCAGATCCATAACCAACACCTCAGTCTTATCTGGATTCAACCTTAACCAGCTCGCACTTATCCAGTCCTGGATCTCAATGACTTACTTGTTAAAGACCGAGACTGTGTCCTCCTGATCGGGCACAAAGGACATGTAGCGCTAAATATCATCAGCATAGCAGTGAAAACTCAGCCCATACTGCCTTATAATGTCCCCTAATGGCAGCATGTACACCATGAACAACATGGAGGACAGCACGGAGCCCTGTGGGACCCCACAAGATAGAGGGAAAGGGTCCAAGGAAAAAAATCCCCAACACCACTCTCTGCAACCTGCCCATGAGAAAAGAATGGAACCATCTGAGGACTGTACCAGACAGTCCACATATCAATGGCAAGCATTCCAGCAAGACCCCATGGGCCATAGAGTCAAATGCAGTGGAGAGATCAAGAAGAAGTACGACTGAACAGCTCTTCCAATCTCTTGCCACCAGGAGGTCATTAAGCACCCGAACAAGAGCCATCTCAGTACTATGCCTCTTCCTAAATCCAGACTGGAGAGTATCATAGATCTTGCGGGTGGTAAGATGGTCTTTGAGTTGTAAAACAACTATCTTCTCAATAACCTTACCCACAAAGGGCAGGTTAGAGACAGGTCTGTAATTTGCTAGGCAGTCCAGGTTGAGGAAAGGTTTCTTCAAAAGGGGGACCATGACAGCCTCTTTCAAGAAGTCAGGAAACACCCCCTTCTCCAGCGAATGCCATACTATCTCTGCAGGGACCGGTCCAATGTCTTCCACACACTCCACCAGGAGGTGGGTTGGACCAGGGTTCAAACTACAGTAAATGGTTGCATACCCTGGACAATCTTCACTATATCAATGATTGCCAGCCGGTCAAAGTTAGATCATGCAAACCAGGTGCTAGTGATCTCCCACCGACCACCAGTCTGCTCATTGGAGTGTGCTGAGTGAATCTCCGACCTGATGGAGGCAACCTTATTTGCAAAAAAATGAGCAAACTCCTCACACTTAACTTGTGAAAAAGCTCTCCAGTTCTGAGGGCAGGTTGGATTGCACAATCTGTCCACAGTTTGGAAGAGCTGAGACAGTAGATCCCTTGCTGCACCACTCTCCCTGGACAGAAAATCTGTCTTCTTATGAGAGATGGCTGACTGATAGTCCCTATAATAGGACATCAATCTAAGTTTGTCATCCTTCAGGCCAGATTTCCACCAGCAATGCTCCAGCCTTTGCCTTACTCATCTCATCTCCTTCAAGGTCCCATCAAACCAAGGGGACCGAGGATGTAGAGTGAGTGAGTGATCTCGGACTGGAACAATGGAGTCCAGGGCCCCAATATAGCATTATTATAATGCAGCAGTAGGTCATCTGGCTCCACACATCCGAATGGCCTACTTGATAGGTCCAGCACTGCCATTAGACCAGTAGGGGATATACCCCTTAAAGGACGCTAGTGGACCATCTCCACAGGAGTAGGTCTATTGGGGGGAACCGCAATACTAAACCCTATAGTGTGATGGTCAGACCAGCTGACTGGTTCCACCACCAAATCAGAGATCTCCAACCACAGGAGGAACATCAGGTCCAGAGAGTGACCACAATTATGGGTAGCAGAGGTAACCACCTATGTAAAACCCAATGAAATCATAAGTTGGAGGAAGTCTTATCCAAAATGTGATACCTGTCTTTGGAAACAGTCTCTGGAGCTAGTCAGATGTTCCAGGGAGGACAGGGAATTAATTTAATTTATTAAGGATGAAAATCATTGAGACAAGGCTCATTTACAGTGTTGTCTTCAGCAGTTACAAAACTGCATTTAAATACAGATTAAAAATACAACAATATGGACAAATTAAATAAATATCAAGCACTTAACATCGTAAGAAACATGATGATTTAACTGGTTGCGATTGTTTTATTTATTATATATTTAACGTTGGTGACCAGGAGAGTCACCTGAGCTAAGGCTCATTTCCAGGTGAGACCTGGGGGAAGGGGAGTAAGGCAAGCAGAAGTACAGCAACAATAAATAGTCTGGTTACAATACAGCAATGCAGTTACGGATATAATACAATTAATTTGAGTATATACAAGGAATACATAATTTGTGAACAAGGGAGCATAAGAAGTACAAATCATATCAGCACAGTGCAGAGTAATTCAGCAGTCAACAAAGATACATTGCAGGTTTGGACTTGGGGAGATGGCAATGAAAAAGGGGAGGGGGGAAATGAGGAGGAGAAGGAGTACAGCTTCATGGGTGGGGACTAGAGAGGTTGGTAGCATGTACAGGAGGGAGGAGGAGAGTGGGAAAGGGTACATTTGAAAGAGTGGAGGGAGGGTCACAGACAAAGTAAGGAAAGGAGAGAGTTCCAGAGATGGGGAAGGTCGTAAGAGAATGCCGCCTGTCCGGAATTAGAATGGGGCTAGGGAAGGTTAAAGGTGCAAGAGTCTCTGGAGTGAAGAATATTGGAAGAGTGGGAGGAGGGGGAAAGATGAGAGTGGAGGCATGGAGCTGTCGACAGGAAATAAAGGAGGAAAGAGAGAGAGAGAGAGAGAGAAGAATAAAGGGTACAGTGGGAAGTGTGGGAGAGGTATTAATGGCAAAACAGCAAAAAGCATTGAAAAGAGACTCCTGCCTGGAGAGACACATAGAGGAGGTGGACCTGTAGATGATACATGCATATTCAAAGAAAGGGAGGATAGTTTTAGTGAGCAAGTCATGATGGACCTAACAAGAGAGGACATCTTTGTTCCTGTGTATGGTAATGAGCCTAGAGCAGAGCCTCGAGTGGATATAGTAGATGTGGGTCAAGTAATTAAGCTGGCTGTACAGCCAGACACTTAGGTACTTATAGGAAGGGACTGTGTCCAGTGTAGTGCAATCAAGGGTGGACAAGGACAGGAGAGGCAAAAGGTTAGAAAGTTTTTGAGAGATTCCAAAAGTCATTGACACTGTTTTCATTGCACTGACTTTAAGATGATTGGCTTGGAACCAATGCAAAACACAGGTGAAGTCAATCTGCAGTTGTGCAGTTACCAGGGAGGCAGAAGAGCCTGACATGTAGGGAATGGATTGGTGTCATTGGCATAGAGGTGGATTTGGGAAGAGAAGCAGACTGAAGGGAGGTCATTGAGGACAATAGAGAAGACAATGGGTCCAAGAATAGAGCCTTTGGGAATGCCTGCAAGGATAGGGAGGGCGTGTAGAGGGCATCCCCAGCTAGGACCCATTAGGTTCCACAAGACAAATAAGGTCTGAACCATTCAACTGCTCAGGGAGAAAGGCCAGCAGAACAGAGTTTAGAGAGTAGTAGTGGATAAGAGATAGAGTCGAAGGCCTTTGCTAGGTCAATAAAAATGGGAGAGGTAAGGTGCCCTTGGTCCATACCAGTGAGGATGGCATTGATAACCCAGAGAAGTGAGGAGACTGTTGAGTGTTTTTTTCTGCTGATGGACTGGTAAGGGAAGAGGAAGTTGGAGGAGAAGAGGAAATGAGTGAGCATAATGACATGACTTTAACTGATGGTACCTACGTGTGCAGCACCCCCAGTTACAGATGAATATCATAGAACCTTAATGGCAGAAAAGGACCACACTGTCCCATCCAGTCTGCCCCATTGCTGGTTTCTGGAGCCACAACAACACCTGTGGATGCCTGGGGAGTTTGTTTCCTCTCAGGATGCCTTTCTAGTTGGCTTGGAGGTAACAGTAGGTGGCATGAGGAGGTACGCAGTAGAAAAAGACAGGCAGAAACCCATACTGCCTTTGAGATGATGGATGGCATCACTCTTGGACTATCCAGCATGGCCTCCCACTGGAGAGATGGTGTAGTGCAGTGAAAATGGCTGGGAGTTCTGCTATGGGATACACCTACAGGTCAGAGGGCTGGACAATTGATAGTTGGAGGGGAAAACAGCTATATGGAAAATAAAAAAAACAAGAGAAATAATTTTGGATTCACTATTTGGGAGCATCCTTGTAATCAGGCCAGAACAAGGATTTTGAAACAGTTCCTTTTTTTTTTGACATAAAGTATATGCATTTAATGTTGTCCTTTTGGTTTGTATGGCAATTCTATGTACCCCTTTGCTATTGCCATCATGGTCCAGGGTATTGTTCTAGGCTGTTATAATATCTACTGATATTGTATACTGGAACATTTGCTTTGTTCTCCTTTTTACATACTGTATATCACCTGAAAAATATTATGCATTTTAGTTGTCATATGATCCTTTCATGGTGCCTTGAAATTAATTCAAGAGACAGAAGATGCAAAATTGGCAGAGACAGTGTATGCCATGTTGCACCTAACATATGTATTTTCTTATTTCTAAGCCTTAGTGCTGTTGTTATACAATTTTATGGATGTGTACTTTGTGTACCCTAGAACTATAATCAGGTTTAACAGTCATAGTTTTATCCTTACTGGCCCAGATATTCAAACTGCGCCAGGCTGTGGTGCAAGCCTGGGCGCAGCACAACTTGGCTGCGCAGGAGTGTTGACCAGGTGATATTCAACAAAGCCGCACCATGGCTCAGCATCATTGAATATCGCACCCTGGCCACCTGCAGTGCACATGGCGCAGTGGCCAGAGTGGAGCATGTGGATGCACCAGTGCAAGTTCCATTGCACAAGGCGCAGCACCCGCGATATTCAAAAGTTGACATGCAAATGGGGCCATAATGTATGCAAGGCACACAAGGGTCCATTTGCATGTCATTATGTCCCCATTTGCATGCAGGTGTGCCAATCCCCAATGACTTGCACCTGGTGCCCTGCCAGGCAGCAGCCATTGGGGACCAATGCCCCCTGCAGCGCAGCAATGTGCCCTGGAGCCCGATCACAGGCCGCAGTACAAAAAAGAATAATCATTGTATCCCTGGTGGTCCAGTGGACTGCCCGATCATGGGCTAAGTAAATAGAAGATTAATCATTTTATCCTTGGTGGTCCAGTGGACAGCTGCCCACCTGATCGCAGGCTAAGTAAATAGAAGATTAATCATTTCATCCCTGGTGGTTCAGTGTACCACTGCCCACCAGATCACGGGCTTCTGTGAATTAAATAAGATCCCTAATATCCCTGGTGGTCCAGTGGACCTGCTCACCCAATTGTGGGCTTCGGTAGAATAAAATAAGATCCCCAATATTCTTGGTGATCCAGTGGACCACTGCCCGCCCAATTGCAGTGGACCAACAGGGATTTTGGGGATCTTATTTTATTCTATTGAAGCCCACGATTGGGCAGGCAGGTCCACTGGACCACCAGGGATTTTGGGGATCTTATTTTATTCTACTGAAGTCCGCAATTGGTTGGGAAGGTCCACTGGACCACCAGGGAATTTGGGGTTCTCCATTTCTACTGATGCCCGCAATCGGGCATGGGGTGGCTGCTACCACGGAGGTGCAGCCAGAGCTCAGGTGGCCACCCACAGGTGGCAGCTGCCGTGTTGCTCCCTGCAATACAGCAGCATACCTGTGGGTGGCCATCCGCTGTTCCTTTTTTTGGGGATCAACTTTGTGCTGGCACAGGTTGGGGTTGTGCATGTATGGCTCCGCACATCCTGGCTGAATATCGGGCTGTGCAGAGTAGGCATGGGCACACCTCCCTACCTGCGCATGCATACATTACTGATGCGCTCTGGCGCATCGGAATTTGTGCCGCACACTTTTCCCATTTGAATATCGCTCCTGGGCGCATCAGTGAGTTGCGCCATGCGCAACCCTTTTGAATAGCTGGGCCACTGTGTTTTTTTAACTGTGATTAGTCTGAGCTATTTACCCATATGTAGTATTGTATCATCAGTTTTTGGTAAGCTGCTAAGAGATACTGTATACTGACCAACAATTGATCTGTCCATATTCATAGATTGTCACTGAGACATCTCTGACATGGCAGTGGAACATAATGTTTTAAAAATCCAGTTAATCTTTCTTTTTGTAGGCTGCTACTTGCAATAAAGCACAACAACTGATTCTTGTATGTTCTTGTGCTGTCACTTTCAGTTCAGTTCATGTTTATTGTTCAGCTATAAGCCTTTACAAAATACATTTAAACCAATTCTTAAAATTCCACTTACAAAGGTTGACCAAGACAGTTGTCAAACACCAAGACAATAATAAATACATAATGAGTAAATAACAGCTTTCTAAAGCATTATTAAATCAAATTATAGGTGTCTCCCTAAAATTCCAAATAGAGGTATAGTATACAATAAATGTCTGTATCTTGAATTAAAGATGCCATTTTCCTTTTATCATAATCAGGGCCACTGTTTCTCTGATTCCGTTATCACAGACAGAATCACAGAATTCTATTGGCTGACCAGAATTTGAAATGTCCGGCGGTAACTCAAGGATCTCATGCTGCTAGCGTGAATTTTCGGGACCTCAGTGGTATAAGAGGAGGCATGAGAGCAACCTTTGTCCCAATTTGCCCAGAAGCCAGAAGAAAGAGGAAAGAGGAGTCAAGACCACACTAGAGACCACGCTACAGAGGATGCCGAAAGAAGCCACTCTAGTCTACTGCCCAGTAAAGAAGCCGGAGATGCCACCACCTCAGATTTTCTTTTTTGGTAATTTTTCCATTCCTTTAAAGCAGTTTTAAACTACAGTACTGTAGAGCTATTGGCCGTACTGCTGTTGTGCCACATTCTGCTACAAACATGAGCAGAGCTGCATCGCGATCTTTCCCTCTCCCTTCCCTACATTTCGGTTTCAGGTACTGTTCAATACAGCTATTTTCTGTTTTCTGGGGGAACTGCTGGGGTTACACTGAGGAGGTTAGTAGCATCTCAGTGTAGATAGTTTAAAATCTCAGCAGTACAGAAAGCAAATGTATTAGCAAGCTGGCAAAGAGCTGTAGCAATAAAAGAATCACATTGGCTGTATGCTTCAAGAATTTAGTGTTAAAAGCCCGGAGGTGAAACTTTCAGATGTGCAGAGGAGCATGAGTTTGCTACATTTAGAACTGTATGTAAGAACTTAGTGTTGAAATCCCCTGTTGAAAACATATGCTTCTCGTTTATGCTGGGGGGTGTGGTGATAAAAGGGTCATATAAGGAGGTGAAACTTTCAGATGTGCAGAGGAGCATGGGTCTGCTACATTCAAGACTAGTAAGGTCAGAACATCTAAAAACAAACTTACTTATCCAGCAAAAGTGATTTCAGGTCTTTTTGTCCAGTGCTAAAATGCCCTACTACAATATATTCACATGCAATCTGCAAGCAAGTGACCCCACAGAAGTAATTTAATTATTTGTGTGTGTACATTTTGAGAGAGTGGAGGTTCAAAAATACAAGCATACTGCTACTGTATTGCTATTTTTGGGATCGAATGCTTAGTTTGCATTATTTAAATTATAGTAATTTGTGTGAGTACATTTTGCTCAGGGGGGGTTCAAAAATACATACATACTGCTGCTGTATTGCTATTTTTGGGATCGAACTGCTAGGGTTGCACTTGGGAGCTTTTAGTTAAACTGCTTACTACTTAGTAGCATCTCAGTGCAGACAGAACTTGCAGACAGCAAAACTGAGAAAACTCTTGTCACATTTACATAGTTGGCACCTTGAAATGCTTAGTTTGCATTATTTTAGTAATTTGTGTGTGTACATTTTGCTCGGGGGAAGGGGTCAGAAATACATACATACTGCTGCTGTGTTTAACCCAAGCCAAATAAGTAGTGCCAGTGTACAGCACTGTGTTTGCTTTAAGTTTTTAATAAAAAGAAAGAATGGCTCAGAGTGTCTGTTGTGGTGGTGTGGGGGTCAGAGCTGGCAGTGCTGCATCTGGCAGGGGGGCAAGGATCCTCAAGCTTGCCATGTGCAGTGTTTTTTCCTTGTGTCCTAGTACAAGCTTGGTGAGGGGTGTTAGGGTTACGGACCCTGCTTCACACTTATGAAGCCCTTGTCTGCAAAATTTCTCTGAGGCACACAGAAATCTGCACAGGTAGTGCCATCAAACTTTGCAGGTGGAAAGGCAAGTCTAAGGAGCTCTGAGCAGATTCTGTGTACCCCAGAACACGTGAGTGTGTGTGGGGGTGGAATGATCCTTTAATATGCTGTGCCACAGTAAGGAGGTGGGCATTGCACACTAGCATGGGCATTTTGGGGGTTAGAGCTGGCAATGCTGCATCTGGGAGGGGGGCAAGTGGTTTCTTTGCTGCTGTGAAGTATAAACCCAAGTAGTGCCCTTTTCCTAGTTATCTAAAGGGTGTACAGCACTGTTTTTGCTTTATGTGGGAATACCAGCAAAGCCCTCAAAGTGTTTACTTTACTCATTAGGGCCACAGCTGCTCTTTTCTTCAGGGACCTCAAATGCACCCTGGCAATGGGAGGGTACGGGCCACAAGCAGAGATGAGTGGCTTTGCTCTTCTCAATTATTTAGCCCCTGGGCTAGGGTGGAGGAGTCTACCTTTCCCCTCCTACCTTCTGGGAGAGAGAGCGTGCACTTTGTTACTGCTTCCCCAGATCCTTCCTTGCTTGCCAGATGCTGAGGCCTGTCTATAGATGCAACCTGTGGGGTGTTTCCTTGTTTGGTCCTGCCCTCTCTGGCAACAGCACCCTAGGAGGACCAGTGAGAAGGGGACATGCTGAGATGTGCCTCTGCTCCAGTCCCCAGTTGTTGCCAGCCCCTCCCTTGTTATTGGTTTCCCTTACTGCACTGTCACCACCCGTGATCACCCAATATTTATACCTTCTGTGTGCCCCAGAGTAGTTGGGGGGGATGTGTGTGTGTGTGTGTGTGACTAGCAGGGAACCCTTTTGGGGGAGGCCTGAGTAGAGTGGGGAGGGTCTGAGTATGTTGCCTAAACATTCTTGGTGTGTAGGGTATATAATAATAATAATAATAATAATACAGATTCTTGTGTCTCAGACTCTGCCAAGAAACATTCGTAAACAAGCAAGGGGTACTAATAAAGATTATTATACTACTTACGCCAAGCATGTGACAGAGAAAATCACAAGGGAGATGGGTTTCTCACAACTCTCCTGAAGAATGTACATAATCTCCAGAATTATAGATCTTAGGTTTGCTAAGATCTTGTTTTCTCTCCCCATGCTCCAGCTCTCCGTGTTCTAGACACTTTGTTTCTAGAGACTCTACAATAGGTTTGCAGACAGCTAAATACTACAGATAACAGCAAAGCAACAGAGATTACCTCATAGTTACAGATATGAGAAACAATATGTATTGGTCCTAAGTCATTCTCCGTTGGAGAATGATTTAGGAGACAGAATTATTAATGAGTATCATATGAGACAGAATATGATTCCATTAGGATTATAGCTTAGACAAAAGAAATGCTGATGGGTTCAAACTACATGTTGCATTTCTTGCTTATGTTTCATTTTAGACAAAGACATAACAAAGGCTTTCTCTCTCTCTGTCAGTTTGCTTAGAGACAAAGAGAAGTGCTAACAGGGCTCAGTTATACGTGGCATATCTGCCCGAGTGTAAAACACACACTACATATAATTATATGAGAATATAGGTATACAATAATCACTGATGATTCCTCAGAGTCATCGTATCAGTAATTAGGTAGATTATATATGGAATACCTATGAAAGACAAACATAATCTAGATAGATGTATTATAATGAGGTATAATGAATCATGCATGTCACATATTAGCATATATTAGCAGCAAAACACATTCCTGGCACTCATGCTTGTATGATGTGTGCCCATATCTATATGTTAGTACAAAACAGCAGTTTCACAGCACAATAGACCAGAAATACAGTGCTAGGTGTATGTGGGACAATAGGGGCATAACCCAGGTGTAACAAGTATTTTGTACCCCAGAGTGTGAATCAGTGGGGGGGGGGAATGTGCACCTGCCCAAGCTACCGCCTCCACCATGGTCTCACAGTTTTGAGAATGCGTGTGGTGGTGGGGAGAATGAGCAGGTAGTGGGTCTGGGTATTCTGGGTATTCTGTTGTCTTTTGTTTGCCCCAGAGAATATGTGTATGTGGGGGCCCAAGGTGCCCCAGAGAGGTGCAGGTATATCCTGTCTATGAACTGTTTTAGAGTGTAGAAAATGTGATTTGTGCCCAACCTGCCTACCACTCTAGTTCAGCAACAAAACCACCATATGTCCAGAAAAATGCAGAAATTCATGTAAAAGGGCAGCTTGGTGAAAGTTCAAAACTTTTACATGATTTTCTGCATGTAAGTTTCACTGCATCTGAGGAAACACTAGGAGTAGGCCCAGATTGCCATGTGACCCTGCCTTCTCTACCATGTTTGGTGGTGGTGTCCAAAATGCATTTTGCAGAGTGGTGCTTACATACTGTGTTGTAGAAGTGCTGGTGACAATAAATAGATACACTCCTGATCTGTGCGTTAAATGAATGCTGCCCTTGTGTGCATGTGTGTGTGTGTGTGTGTGACACTAGTCTGCTGTGTGCTACAAAGTTATTGGGGGCAACTGTGTAGCCAAATAAGTCTGGATAGTGGGGTTAGTGTCACATATGTGAAGCAAAAGCAGCAAAATGGCTTGGTTGCTGGTGCATAACAAATGTGAACAATACTTGCAAGATCAGCAGTGCAACACTGGTGACAAAACAAACCTTGATAAATATGCTTTTTCTTTCTTTTGTTTAACACATGTGACTCCAACCCCACTAGCCATTCTTATTCATGGCATATTGACACTCTGATGTTTCAGCAGAGATGCATCTGTCCTGACTCTATGGCAACTCCCAACCATGCCTATGTTGCCTCACATAACTCTGTGGCACACAGCAAGCTACTGTCACTCACACACACTCGAACTCTACAAGCTCTGGGGCACACAAAGACATGGAAGTTGCTTTGGGATTTTTGCCCCCTTCCCAGTCAAAATACTGTGGATTTCAGCTTTTTTGGCATGTTGCAAATGCAGGAAAATAAAGCACCCTAACATTTACACACTGACCTCCTTGCTTTTTAACCCCACTGCCAGAGTGTGTAGCTCTGATAAAGTGCTATGACTCGGTGACAGTGCAGAAGGGTTAAAAAACAAAGGGGTCAGTATGTGTGTGGGGGTGGGCAGGATGCTTTATACTGCCCATGATCTGTTTTAGTGTTTGAATTGGTATGCTTTGTGCTTTTAAATGGCGTTGAAGATTCACAGCACAACCCCTTAGACTTCATAGGAGATGGAATGGTTTGCACACACTGTTCTTTAGCAATTCCAAGGGGCTATTTTGGTGGTGTGTGTGACCCAGAGTAAGTATGGTGTGGGGCTCATTTTTGGGGTGAGAGTTGGCAGTGCTGCATCTCTGAGTATGTCCAAAGGTGCTGTGTTGGTTTGTATGAGCCATGAGCTTGTTTAGTGAGGGGTCTTTATGCTGCACATAAATTCTGTCACATATTTAGATGGTAGGCAGGTATGGCTAGGCACAGTTGCAGTGGGAATGTGTGGGGGGGGGTTCCTGTTTTCACCAGCAGAAAAACATGCCTCTGCATACATTAAACTGGAAAAAAATCACTGCTCCTAGGTTGGTCTTAGGAGCATATTAGGTAGATGTGGAGGAGGATTACAGTAGAGATCCAGGGAGCTTTTGAGTTTTTCCCCCAAGAGAAACACTTGTGTAAGAACTTACTGTAACAGTACATCTCCAAGGGAATCTCTTGCAGCAGGTTACACCTTAGGAACTACAACTGTCATGTGTCAGGACCACATGGAAACCTTTTTGCTAATGGTCTATTTGGTGCCACGCATGGCAATGTTGTCATCATGTTGATCTTCCCTATATAGCTGTGCATGGCTCCAGATGGACAGATGGACTGCTAGCAAAAATGTTTGTGCGGCCTGGCATCTTGTGTTTGTACTGCAGTTTCTAATTTATGACCTATTGCAAGAGATTCTCTCAAGAGCTGCTGTTACATTGAGTTCTATAAATAACTGTTTCTGATTCTTGTGGGGAAAATCTGAAAGTTGTAACATTGCAGCTGCTTTCCCATCTGGAGGATGGGAGTCGTAGAATGGTGCTGCCATTGTAATTGGAGGTTGGGAGTTGTAGACTGCTGCAACCTTCACACATGGAGGATGGGAGTGGTAGAATGCTGCTGCCATTGTACTTGGAGGATCGGAGTTGTAGACTGCTGCTGCCTTCACACATGGGAGGATGGGAGTCATAGAATTCTGCTACCACTGTACCTGGAGTATGGGAGTCATAGATTACTGCTGCCATTGTACCTGGAGGATGGTGGTCGCTTGCTGCTACTGCCATCCCAGGAGGATGGGAGTCATAGGCTGCTGCTGTTGTTGTACCTGGAGGATGGGAGTTGTAGGCTGCTGCTGCCATCATACCTGGAGGATGGGAGTCGTAGGGGTTCCATGTCAATTTGGTGAAAAAACAACAGTAATTACAATTTCAGCGACTTTTCCATAGCAATGGTAAATACGGTGAACTGCAATATCAGTGCATACATTTCCAGCTACAATTCTACATGTTGAGCTGAAAATTGTAAGCCTCTGAACAGTCCGTCTTAGGGCACGTATGTCTGGCAAAGCCCCTGCTACCACATTGGGTGCTCCAGCAGTGCTATCAAGCACCACCTGTGCAGTGGTATCCACCGTGCTCCATGATATCTCCCTAATACCACACATAACTCTACTAGCACCTATCTCTGCAGCATTCGGTACATGGTTATGGTCCCTCGTTGTAGCCACTATGCGATCCGTGACTGTATGTAGCCTTGCTCTACATCCATAGCGATGGGCATCCACACAATGCCAGTACACCTTCTGGGCGACAGCCTTATCCCGCCGATGAACATAGCCCCCATACACAAGCAGAGGCATACCATGCTGACTCTGTATGATTTCTACCAACATCCTCAGTCACACCCCACCAGGGACTGCACCCTTTAAATATCCACCCCACACCTCTATGCAGTTATGCAGGGGGACTCTGCCCCCCAACCCCCCGCTATTTCTAAATTAACATCCTCCGAGGCGCACCTGGACCTCGGAGGTAGGTTATAGGACACCATGTTGCTATAAGCTATCGTCGCTAATATTCCTTACACGCTAAGATTACAGTTGCTGTATTTGAGTCTCTCAACATGACTCACTGAATTGATGTGCTACCAGACGTAGGCTGCTGCTGCCATTATACCTGGAGGATGGGAGTCATAGGCTGCTGCCACCGCCATTGTACCTAGAGGATGGGGGTCATACAATGCTTCTGTTGTCATACCCAGAGAATGCAATTCATAGAATACTGCTGCCTTCACACCTGAACGATTGGAGTTGTAGATTACTGCTGCAATTGTACCTCAGGGATGGTAGTTGTAGATGGCTGCTGCCATCTCACTTAGTGAATGGTGGTTGCTGGTTGCTACTGCCATCCCAGAAGGATGGGAGTCATAGGCTGCTGATGCTGTCTTACCTGGAGGATGGGAGTTGTAGGCTGCTGTCATCATACCTGGAGGATGGGAGTTGTAGGCTGCTGCTGCCATTGTACCTGGTGAATGGGAGTTGTAGGCTGCTGCCATCATACCTGGAGGATAGGAGTCGTACCTGGAGAATGTGATTCGTAGACTGCTGCTGCCTTCATATTTGGAGGATGGGAGTCGTAGAATGCTACTGCCTTCCCACCTGAAGGATGGGAGCTGGAGATAGTTGCTGCCATCTCACCTAGTGAATGGTGGTCGCTGGCTACTGCTGCCATCCCAGGAGAATGGGAGTTGTAGGCTGCTGCTGCCACCATACCTGGAGGATGGAAGTCATAGAAAGCTGCTGCTGTCATATCTGGAGGATGGGGGCTTTATGCGGTGGCTGCTGCCATCCTTGCCAGAGGATAAAAGTCATTGACTTCCCTATCCAGGGGATCTGAGACTCCCATTTTATTGAATTTGTATCTTATCGAGCAGATTAGTGGAACGCACAATTAATAATTTTTTTTTGGTTGTGATTTCAGTAATAATACTTTCTGTCTGCATGATGTTTGCTGCACCACTGAATAAGAAAGTCAAGCTCTGCTACACCTCAGCTAAGGAGCAAGCCCTTCATTTTAAATCTGAAGACCTCTATGAGGATGGAGGAAAACTTTTCTGTCCATACTGCAACCATGTCCTAGACCATACCAGAAAAGATACAGTCAAAGATCATCTGCTCAGCAAGAAACATGCTAGGAATAAGGAAAAAGCTGCTAGCAAAGGAAGACCAGCAAGGCAGGTGACCCTGACCAGCAGTTTTAGAGCTGCAACAGAATCATTCATAGTAAGAAATGAGATAGTTATGAACACAGTGAAGGCATGGGGGGCTGCAAATATCCCATTGGAGAAGCTAGATCATCCACTGCTGAGGGAATGGATGTGCAAGTATGTGAAGGGGAGTGGATCGGTGCCAAAAGCAGACACCCTGAGACAACTCTTTCTATTCAAGGTAAGAGATCAAATTGATGAAGACCTTAAAGCATCTGTGACTGGGAAATCATTTTCTGTGATATGTGATGAGAGCACAGATGCACAGTCATGGTGCAATCTTAATGTCACCTTTGTGTTGGAAGAGGGCAAGACATACATGTGATAGGTAATTATAAGTTTATCTTTCCCAGTTCAAATTGTTTGTTGAAAGAAATAGTAAATTATTATTGTCCAGCATTTGTAAGTTTTGGCTTACAGATTTGTAAAAGTAAACAGAAATAAATGAAATACATTTAGTTCCTACGTGACGGTGAATAAGTCAGGACTATCGCACACTTTTTTGGTACATTGTGTCCTAACTTATATGTTAAAGTGTATTCTTGGCAAGATGGAAGATACACTAGGCAAATTATACATTCATAAATGATTTAACATACACACATTAAAAACCGGGGTACAAATCCAAATTATTAGTGCCTTTCATTTGTAGAATAACATTTTATCATCTTGGAAGGGACAATAAAAACAACTAAAGGTAAAATAATGGGCACTATAGCCCAGATAGTCAAAAGGGTTGCAACCTGCACAACAGAGATGCGCCAGCATAAGTACGAAAATGCGCCATTGTGCGATATTCAGCCGGAGGTAGATGCACCACTAAAGCTGCAATGGGCAAGGCGCCAATGGTAATGAATGCATGCTCAACCGTGAGGAGGAACCTTGAATAAATGGCGCAGTGCGATGATGTTCAACAGCACTTCACCATCGCAATAGGGAGCTTAGACGAAGTTGTGTGATAGTGGAAATGATCCAAAATAAGAAGGAACAAGAGAGAGAGGCGCAAGAACGCTACAGGGAAGCCAGAGGTGGGAGTGATCTGGCAGCCAAAACAAAGAGGGCAGCAGTGAGTTGGACACTGAAGGAGCAGGACAGGGCACCCCTGTGACCACACAGGACAGGAGTGGGGAGCCTGAGACAGTCATGCAGGACAGACAGGGTAGTGCTGCAGTGTAGTGAGGGCAGTGGTAGTAGGCAGGACTGGCGAAGGCCGGAGGTGTACCTGGTGCAGGGGGAGCATCACAGAGGACAGCGGGGGGAACAGGATAACATCTGCCGGGGGGGACACCAGCCAGGGACATGACCAGTGGCACCATCCAGATGGAGGTGGTAATGAGGGGTGTAAGAAGGCAGGCAGCAGGGGGCGTGACCATGGAAGGGCCCATCGGTGGTATGCCCCCAACAGGCGGGTACCGAGCCTGCATCACTTTTGAGCAGTACACCGACACAGAGATTGTGGGCTGGTACCGCCTGAACTGGGTGATCCTGAGGTGGCTCTGTGAGCTGTGCAGTGATGAGATGCAGGCACCCACAAGACAGAGCCATGCTCTGTCAGTGGAGATAAAGGTGACAGCAGTCTTGTGCCTGCTCACCATGGGCACCTTCCAGAGACCAACAGGGGAGACAACAGGCATAACCCAGTTGGCCGTGTCATTCCTATTTACACAATTCCTCAGCGCACTGCTGCCACATGCTGCAGAGTACATCCATTTCCCCAGCACACAGGCAGAGCGCACAGCACACATACTAGAGTTCCACAGGGTAGCACATATGCCTGGCATGCTCGGGGCCATTGACTGCACCATGTGGCCATCTGCACACCACCTGGCCCGGATGGTGTAGCTTACATCAACCGTAAGGGTTTCACTAGCATCAACAGCTAGGTGATGTGCGATGCCAGGGGGCACATAAACAATGTCTGTGCCATGCACCCTTGGGAGCACATGATGCCCTCATCTGACACCAGTCTGCACTGTGCCACAGGTTCAAGAGTGGGAACATCCCTACTGGCCACCTAGTGGGTGAGTATGCACATCACGCAGGATGACCTGGGCAGATGTGGGGGTGAGACATAGTCAGAGGTGCCATGGGTACCAGCCTTGATGGCCCATGGTAGAGCGATGCAGACCACCATACTAATGTACACCCTCTATACACAGGTGACAGTGGCTACCCACTCCCTCTCTGGCTGCTCACACCATACTGGTGCCCCTCCACCCCATCACAGCAACGATACAATGAGGCACATGGCACCACACTTAATGTCATTGAGTGGGTGCTCAGGATGCTGAAGTCACATTTCCGGTGCCTGGACACGTCTGGCGGTGCCCTACAGTACAGTCTCTCAAAGGCCTGTGGGCTATTCCTGGCCTGTTGCATCCTGCACAACATGGCCAATGACTGTGGGATCGCCATAGAGGTCGAAAAGGAGGACAGTAATGGGGAAGATGAGGATGCCGGTCCAGATGGTGATGGGAAGCCACCCCCTGGGCGAAGGGACCCCACCTATTCTGGATGGCGCAACTGCACCAGGACACCATCACAGAAGAGCACTTTGGCCAACACAGGTAGGTCATGGGGCCATGTGCAACCACCAATGGCAAGGGCACAATCCACAGACAGGCATGGATGAACCCCAGGGGTGAATGGCAGCAAGTGAATGGGACTGAGTGTGGATCCGCACATGCCATCAGGGATGGGCATGGCCAAACACGACACGGGCTCACACACACACACACACACACACACACATATACACACACACACACCACAAGACATGCACAAGGGGTAGAAGGCACGCTGATCCTGACTGCAACCCCTAGCCACACACAGATCCACACACAACCACACCCAGTAGACATTACTGTGTGTGTCTCAGATGCTGGTCACCATTGCACACTGGTGGACAGTGCAACACAGGCATCATCATGCACACACCACAGTGGGCAGCAGTCAGGAGGGTGTACACATGGACTGTGTGTGTGCATGGCCGGGTACCGCACCCATGCATTGTACAGTGCACAACACACTGCACACAGGGCAGCAGCAGACAGTGGCCATGGTGGGAGACAGGTCAGTCACATGGCACAGTGCCACAGCTGCCTCAGATGCATGGGTGGAACCGCTGAGACCTGCCAGCCATGCAAGGCTGACCATTGACCTCATGCGGTGGTGCTGATGGTCCCCCAGGGGTGACGCTGTGGGAGTGCGACTGTGTTCTGCAGGGGTCTGCAGCTCACTGAACATGTCTGAGCCAGGCATGCTTGGTACACCCACAGCCAAACCTGGTGTTGACATGGAAGGGGTTGCACAATGCTGGGTAAGGGGGTGGACGTGACACTGCACGGTGTCTGTGGCACATGGGCAATGAACTGGGTGCCCACAGTTGACATGAGACCAGTGATTGCACATGTCTGCCTGTCAGTGGCAGCAGTCACATCCTCCTGCAGCCAGTTCATCCCTGCCAGGAATATCACGCGTGTTGCTCATGGGCGCACTGGACTTGCGCCTGCTCCTGCTATTGTGCTACAGTACTTTGTGGTGCAGTTTGAATATCTGGGCCTATGTGTACAACATGTAATATGTATACAATCACCTTGACAGGTTTGATTCCCAGTCTGTTTATTTGCCCTAAATGTATAGAGACTAATGACATGGTATGTTTAATAGCACAGTTTAATAAAAGAATGGCAGAGTCAGAACAAAGTCAAAGAGATATGGCAGAGCACTTTCAGATCAGACTCAAGAATAATTTGTTACATAATGAGTCTGGTACTTCAAGTATGCAAATTGGACACCCCACTTCTCTCAACAAGCGCTTGAACACCCCAAACAAAAAAAGGAGTAGAGATGAAGAAGAATGTATGAGTACAGAGGATGCTTGGTATCAAGTGCAGCACTTAAAACCCCAAGAAATAAAAAGGGAAGGAAAGCAAATCATTTTAATTTGGAACTCACAAATTTTTTTGACCCACTAGCTCATGAAAGTCCATGTGAAGATAGTAATTGTATACCAAATGCTATGATAGAAACATTCAATGATTTAGTTTGCCTACCAGCAACTAGCTTACTTGATAATTCTGGCATGAATGACGGTGCAAAAACTTCTCCGTGGGAACCTGTTATATTATTAGAAAATGCCATCTCAAATTCAGGGCAAAACCATCCTGTCACTCAATGTATAAATATTGAGATAGGGACAAAACAGTGTAATACAACCCAAGTATTCATCCTAGGAGACTCCATTGTCAAAGGCCTTGATAGAGCTGTCCTAATATCGATAAACAAAACAGAACAATGTCGTGTTTCAAGGGAGCATGAATATCTGATATTATCAAAATGACCAAAGACATAATAGGAAATGAGATAGGACACAGACTAGTGATAATACACACGGGGCAAAATATATATTACAACAGCATCCAAAACAAATTAAACAGGAAATAGTTAATTTAACCAATAAACTGGAATGTTTGGGTTGTGACTTAGTCTTCTCGGAAATATTACCAATACCAAGAGCTACATACCAACAAAACTGGAAAATAAAAAGGATTAATAACTGGCTATGACAATGGTGCCAGAAGCAGAATATAAGGTGTATTACACACTGGGAGGAATTTGAGAACATGGGACACAATTACTTGGTCAACATTTAAATAGTTATATTGATAAACATTTAAACTAATATATAACTAATATATAGTGAGGAGGAGTGTGAGACTGTATATCCTACTAGTTTACAAAACAGTAAAATATCAAACAAATTAAAAAAATAAATTTAAAACCAAAAGGAGAACAAAGAAAAAAAGAAAGAGGTCACTACACAAAGAAAATCTGCAACAGGGTTGATGCACAAGGTGGGGTGGAAAGGATGAGAAGGGACTTGGCAAGGTTAGAGGAATGGTCAAATGTATGGCAGCTTAGATTCAATGCTAAAAAGTGCAAGGTAATGCACCTGGGAAACAAAAACCCAGGGGAAGAGTACACAATGGGGGGTGAGATACTAACAACAACAAAAATGGAAAGGGACCTGGGGGTAGTCATATCAGATGACCTAAAGTGGGCAAGCAATGTAATAGGGCAGCAAGGAGGGCTGGGGGGATACTGGGATGCATAGGGAGAGGCATCAACAGTAGAAAACAGGAAGTTATTATGCCTCCGTACAGACAGCTGGTGAGACCCTATCTGGAGTATTGCGTGCAGTTCTGGAGACCCAATCTCCTCAAAGACATAGACAGAATGGAAGCTGTCCAGAGGAGGGCAACTAAAATGGTGCAGGGTCTGCACCAGAAGACATATGAAGAGAGACTTAAGGAGCTTAATATGTATAGCCTTGAGGAAAGGAGGGAGAGGGGGGACATGATAGAAACTTTCAAGTATCTCAAGGGAATTAACAAAGAGCAAGAGGGTAGCATCTTTCAGAAGAAGAGATATGCAAGAACAAAGGGGCACAATTTGAAGATGGGGGGACAGCACAGAGGTAATGTTAGAAAGTATTTTTTTCACAAAGAGGGTTGTGGATGCATGGAACAGCCTTCCTGAGGAGGTTGTGGAGTCAGGAACAGTGGGAGAATTCAAGAATGCATGGGACCAGCATAAGGCAATTGTAGTGGGGGGTAGGATGAAGTAAGCTGTTGATTAACTAGAATCTGCAGTTTATCCATCAGGTAGGGAAATGGGCAGACTAGGTGGGCCACGCAGTCCTTCTCTACCGTCAAAGTCTATGTTTCTATCTCTGCATCATATGTAGCTATGGGTTAGATTCTACTGTCCTTCACACAGTATGTTTTAGTTCATGTAGTCTGGGTAGCGTGTTTGTTGATCCATGTTCAGTAGTCAGTACTTGAATTGTGTTTTTTGCACATTTATCTTTATAAATCTTTTTAAAATAAAACACATGACTTGCATTTTAGCTTTGAGAAGTTTTTATTATACATGTCACAGAACACACTGTCAACATTAAAACAAAGACTAGATTTTGGTGTCTGTTTAGTATTGAACAGACTTCAGAATTAGTCCTCCCTTTGAGAAAAATGTTACTGTTACATGAGACCATTTATCTTCACTGGCTGCACTGATCTGAGAAGGGAATATTTTAATAATTATGCCAGTTTGGCCAAAGGAGTTCCACAGTCATTAGCCTTGATAGCTGGTAGATGCAAAACTTGGGTAGAAAATATAGCATGTAATATAAGATTACATTTTGTTGTTTTCTGCTGATGTGACTTAAATCTGCATAAAAACATAACACACTGCTAGACAAATTTATTACTTAAAATGAGTGAATAATATTAAGTTTTGGATTACCGAAAAAATTCCCGAAATTGGATTCCCAAACATTGGTAAAACCAGGATGGTCAAAATGGAATTTGCTTTTTCCAAGCACCAAAAAACAGTGGCCTTGATCATAATGTATCTGTACTGACTACATTGATATATTTCTAACCCAGTAGTTTAACTTATTTACATTAATCCCAATACATTAACTACAAATGAATAGTTGTCAAAAAACACAGATGTTATTTAAAGATTATATGAATTTAAAACATAAAGGACATTTTGGTCAGCGGGAAGTTGAGATTACCCAGGATACTACTCAACCATTCCTGCCTCTCCTTAGAGAAAAAGGAGCATAAAAGTAATATGTGAGTCAAATCATCCTCACATTTCAGATTGCGTTTACAATGAAGAAGAGATGCCCATCTTTTCTTTTGATTAAAGAATATATAATTTGCATTGTATAATTCAAATGTAAATCTCATAAGAATACATCATTTATCTGGATTAACTACTTTCCTATGATAGGGCTCTAAATGATGACTAGTTTTGAGTAATTTATACCATCTAATGTGTTTTAGGGTCATGAGGCACTATCTGAACGCTATTTGATACCTCAATATCCCTAACCCTTCTTTTGATTTGTTAAACTATTTCTTTTCTATGTCTTAAATATATTCCAGAAAGTAAATGACCAAGGCCTAGCAGAAATAGTTTCTTTTTAATCAATTGAATAAAAGGAAAATGGAATCTCATTGAAGAGGACTGTATTTCTTCCTCCAGACAATATCTAGCTAAATGAACTTCTGGCAGCCCAAAAAGCTGAAGCAAGAAGGTAAGTTGTCTTTCCACAACCAGAGATTGCAAGGAGAACTCACCAAGCTCAAGTCTTACTAATTCTGAAGGAACCAATTGTGGAATCAAACGGAGATAATATAATGTGTTTATTATAGTCTCTAGAGGTTTACTGTCTATAGACCTACATATTGCTGCTGCATATATTATGTTGGTTTAAAGTTTAGCATTTATTACCTACCACACATACAACAGATCCTTTTCTAGACCTTACGCTGACATTCTTAAATGCATTAACAGCAGTTTTTATTTTGGTTTGTAAATGTAATAAATGTGCCTTCCATGTAAACTTTTCCATAAATCTGTCCCCTAAATAATCATAGGATTTTGCAGTTTCCAATTTACTGCCATTAATGAATAATGTGGGAAGTTTTTTACATTCGTTCTCAAAAAATTGCCATTTTTGTTTTGTCCTTATTGATTATATGTCTATTCTCATAACTCTGAAAATACTTAACCTTCCTCTATAAGCCTCAAAAAGATGTTGAAAACAAGACTATGTCATTGACATACACAAGACGTGCAATTTTTGTCCTTAGCTCCCAGGGAATGAAAATCTTGATTTTCCAAATTCAAACGTATAATATTTATATAAATGTTAAATAGTGTCGGAGCCAAAAGGCATCCTTGTCTTATCCCACAGCTGGTATTAACTGATGATGCAATGCCTTCAAACTGATCATATTGTACTCTAATACAGCACTCAGAATGCAACCGAATCAAGATGTCCAATAAAGCTGAATCTATTCCTAATTTTTGCTATTATTTTCCACAACAGGATTTAACTTATACTATCAAATACATCACTTAAATCTACACAGCAACAGTACAGTTTTGCGTTCTTCACTTTAGTACATATCCAGATCATATGAGATAACACATAACATGTGGAATAGTCAAGTGACCTGATCAGACTCCAGTCTGATATTCACTCAGTGGCACTATGCACAAAGCAGGTGCAGGTACGCACAAAAATTGTGTATCCTGATCATGTAACCATGCACCCATGGACAAGTGCACCCATACTGGCATTCACTAGCGCTGGCCACCTGTCCGCAGCCCCAACTCCCTCTGTGCAGGTGTGCAGAGGAGTGTTCTGCAGACCAGGTGTGCATCCAATGGGATGTCTGGACCAGGTCTGCTAGTGGATTCCTTGTGCCTGCAGGGTGCAGATGTTGGCTGATGTCACACTGTGCACCAGTGGCACATGGGCTGCAGTTGCCTGTGGCCCCCATGGGGGGGGTTGTATTTTGCAGGTGTCCATTGTACCCCAACATACTTGCCACAGCTTGCAGTGGCATCATCGGGGGTACATAGCTCCTATGGCTGGGGGTTAACTAGTGCACGGTGCACCCCTACACACAGTACTCTGTACCTTTGTGCATGGCACAGAGTGTGGGCATGCTCTGCAAAACACCCCTTGCCTGCCCCCAGCATGTAGCTGTCCACGTGTCCAGGAAATCGGGTGCTTAACCTCTGCCTGCCCCTTTGTGAATGCCGCACAAGTACTCCCCTGCAGTATTCATATGTATGATGCCAATGTGCCCAGTTTCCGTGGGAGCATTGGCATCATGCATAGAGCCCAATATTTGCTTTTTCTTAAGCCAGTCCTGAAGTTTTTGAAGTGTTATCTTGGAAAATTTTATTTATTTATTTATTTATTGAAGTAATCAGATTTACAACCTTTGAGTCAGTGACTCGTTTACAAAGGTACCTCGTCATTGGGGGGGGAGACAACAATAAGTGAGGTTTAGGACAGGGATTACATACAGGTGAGATACATACACACGTGGAGTTACAGGCAGCAATTGTACAGGTACATGCATATGTTGAGATACATGCATCATTAAATAGAATTTTACACATTAATATATAACATCATTGTTACAGTCAGTATCCAGTCATCTATGGGATCCAAAGGGCACAGGGCTAAATGGGGCAGGGTTTTGGTCAACTATCGACATTTACAACATCGACTGTCAATAATATGTTGACGGAGGGCGATTTTGAACCGACCAATCCCAGGGATCTTAGTGATAGCCTCGGGAAGGGAGTTAAACCAAGGGGGGGCTTTATGATGAAAGGATCTTTTGCAGCGAGAGGTCCTTGCCCTGGGAACTATGAAAGTGGCTACGATGGAGTTACGGGTTGGCAGGGGCCGGACAGCCAGCTGCAGTGGTGCAGAGACCCCTGGTGGGCAAAGCCCTGACATGGATTTTTTGGCCAGCAGTCAGGTATGATATTTCAGTCTTTCCTCAAGAGTGAGCATGTTGGCGGTAGAGTATAGCAGACAGGTGTGAGTTCTGCTGTTAGCACCAGTAAGGAGCCTACAGGCTTTGTTAATAGAAGTCTGGACTTTAGATAAGGAGGAGGGATCAGCCGCTACGTAAATAGGAAGTCCTGAATTGGCCAGTGACAACAACCGATGAGGTAATGGCTAGTTTTAATGCAGACCTGGGGAGGCAACTTGTGTCGGTAGAGGACGCAAACCTGGAGTTCATGGCTGATGACAGGGCTTTAGGTGGGTGTGGAATGTAAGGCCTGTGTCAAAGGTGATGCCCAGGTACTTATATGTTGTTACCTGTTCTAGTGTGAGGAGCATGCTGGTGGTGATGTGAAGGGGAGTGTCCTTGGTGCTGTTTTGCCGATGTGAGAACAGCATGGACTTTGTTTTCTTCAGGTTCAGGACTAGTCGATGATTATTGAACCATTTTTCGGCTTGGAGGAAGGTGCTTTGCAGCGTGCCTTGGAGTAGGAGCAGGTCAGGGTGTGATGCGAGGATTACTGCATCATCAGAGTAGAGCAGTATTTTGCTGGAACAGGAGTTTGGGAGGGTGTTTAGGAATAGACAGAAAAGGGTGGGTCCAAGGATGGAGCCTTGCGGGACCCCTGAGAGTACAGGTAGGTTGGAGGAGAGGGTCCCATTTAGTTTAACTCTTTGGGACCTGTTATGCAGGTAGCTAGAGAACCAATTCAGTGGGCCAGATGAGAGTCCCAGTTGGCATAGGGAGTTTAACAGCAAGGGGTGGCACACAGTGTTGAAAGCCTTGGCTAGGTCTATGAATACAGCCCCTGCAAGTTGACCCTTGTCAAGCGCAGAGTGTATGTGGTGGGAGAATTCCAGAAGGGCAGTGGACGTGCTGTGGCCAGGATGAAACCCATGTTGCTCAGGACATAAAAGGTTGTGCTTAGATAGGTATTCTGTGAGCTGTGTGGATACTATTTTTTCTAAAGCTTTGGGTGGGGGGGGATGGAGATGGGCCTATAGTTATTTGGTAGCATATGGTCCCCAGACTTATGGATGGGGATTACTTCAGCATGCTTCCAAGCATCCGGGAATTGACCTAAGCATAAGGATTTGTTTATGATAAGCGTGAGGGGGATTATCATGACATCCAGTGTAAGGCGAAGCATCTTGTAGTCAAGAGGGTCATTACTTGGGTTATGGGAGGTGAGAGACTTTATAAAAAAAGGTTTGGCATCTCGGGGTGAGATTGTCTGGAAGCAGAATAGTGGCCTTGAAATGTGAGTGTGGGTGGACGTGGCAACCGGGTCAAAAAAGTGGGCAGGGAGAACTGCACTTAAGTCCGTGAAGGTTTTATTAAGGCAGTCTAGATTATGAAAATAAGTTCATGAAGCATCAATCAAGCTTATGGGATGATGCATTTTAGAATCAGAAGTATCGCCTTTCTTAAATAAAGGATTTGTAATGCTTCCTAACCAACAAGTTGGAAGCTGTCCTCCTTGAACTGTATGACTGAATAATATTTTAAGATTGGGACCCACCAATCTGGGAATATTTATATAAATCCACCAGAATTTGATTTGGACCTGGGGCCCTATTTGCATGGTCCTTAGGAAGTGCCAGTCTAATCTCATTTTCTTCTATATAAACTGGATAAGGGGCCATTAGATGTTGTGTATGATATTCCTGTGTGAAGAAACTCTGAGAATCCATCTCTTCTAATTCAGAATAGTACAATCTCCAAAAATGCTCTTCCCATGTGTTGGGAGCAATGTGAGACTCTATAGCAGTAGAATAACCACCGTTGTCTTTACTTACTAAGATCTAGAATTGTTTTGTATCTCTAGTATATATGGTTTCTCTGAGTTCCTCCCACGTTTCTGTAATATTTGCCCGTTCCAACTTCAAGTAACCTTCTAAATTTTTTCCTCGCTTTACTTAAGTTTGGAATGTCTTCTTTTGTCCTGGAGCCTCTACAATGTCTTACAAATATCTACAGATTTCTTTTTGCTTTCCTACATGTTTTATTGAACCAGGTAATATGCTTTTTCTTTGACAGAGCTCTTGTTCTCATAAATGGTCGAATATATGAAATTAATTTAGACCATTTTTCTTTGATCTTGTTTCTTTCTTTGAGGTTCAAAATATCAGTTCTAATATTTGAAGTGAGTAATTCATTCAAAATTTCCATGTAAATGGTTTTGTTTTGACTATCCCATCTGATTCTTTTTTTAATAATAATTTCAAGACCATCCCTGTTCCTATTCAGATCTTGCTCCATGTCTAGCGGACATTGTGCATTTAATTTTACCAATACAGGTGCATGAGAGGAGATAGAATGGTCTAAAATGTTTAGATCATGAATCATTTTTAGTGCCTGATTATTAGCCCATGCAAGACCAATGAGAGAAGAGCCCAACTGGCCCATATAGGTATAATCCCCACTACTATTGCAAGGCATGCGGCCATTCAGCAGACATAAATTATTTTCTGACATTAATCAGGGATAGGGAGTGGGTCCACTAGACATCAGGGAATGAAAGTTATTATTATTTTTTTCCCTACATTTTGTGCACACAATCGATGGGTGGGGGGGCGATAGACTCCAGGGATTTTATTTTTATATGGAGAGGCAATTTGGTGGGGGGGGAGCACTAGACAGCAACTGTTTTTTTACATGGGACCGTGATCAGTGGGTGGAGTGGGGCCACTAGCCACCAGGTATTTCAGGTATTTCTATGGGGCAAGTGATCGTCAGGTGGGGGGACCACTAGACACCAGGGATCTTATGTTTACATGGAGTGGGGTTCGATGGGTGGGGGGGCACTAGACAACAACTTTTTTTTTGTAAATGGGGCTGGTGATCGGCTGATGGGGTGGGGCCACTAGACATCAGTTATTTATTTTATTTCTATGAGGCTGGCAATCAGCGGATGGGGGGACCACTAGACACCAGAGATTTTTTTTACATAGTGCCAGTAATGGTGGGTGGAGGGGACCACTAGACACCAGTGCAGGGATAGATTTTACATAAGACCAGTGATCAATGAGGGGGCACTAGACACCAGGAGCCAGTGATTGGCGGGGGTGGGATGGAGGTCTGTATCATGAAATAATACATTAAACTACAGATGGATTAAATTCCACAGTTTAATATAGTATTCTACAGTTCAGCCACAAAAATCCAAACAAAAGAGTAAGTATCCACGTCCAGTCTCACCATAGGCGAAAGTGTGAAAAATTTTACGAAACTTCCAAAATTCCATGAAAGTTCCATTAAAGCAGAATTCACAACTTTTGCCCACCCCTACATTCTTTACCTGATGTCAGAGGAGTATCAGAAACCATTTTGGGAGAAGGCATTCTGTTTCAGTTGGTTCTATTGATCTATCTTCCAGACCTGTTGGTACTAATATCTTAATTCCAACTATAGCATGACTGAGGTCATGTATTACAGAGACAAGATTAGCAGGATTTTCTGTCTCCAAACAAGTGAAATCACCTTGGTTTTTGTATGTAGTTTCCCTATGTAAAACAGATTATTTTAATGTATACTCTGAAGAGGTTAAACAACTAAAATAAAATAAATAAAGAATTAGAGTGTGTTAATTCCAATGAGAATGAAGATGAAGCTGATAAATCAGAATTATACATGTAGCTTGAATTATCAAAAATGGAAGTTGAATGATTATATGAGTCCCATTCCTGTGCAAATAAAGATAATCCTTCCTGTTTGCCTTGATTTATTATTAATTAATACTTCCAAATTAGGGGCATTTTCAAGGTTTGAATGATTTGAGTGTTTACTTTTAAGATTTTATCACAAGTTCCCATATTTAGGAAACCATTCTCTAATGCTTGACTGTCTATTTCCATTTGGATCACAGGAGAAGATGCAGACAAGGAAACAGGAATTTACTTTTCCTTCTGGGAAGTACCATTTACAAACGTTGTACTTGTTGGTTGTTTAAGGGAAACCCCTTCATTATTTTCAATTTTTTCCCTTTTGTTTCATAGTAATTTTATACTGGGTGATCTGTTTCTTAATGTGTTGTCTCCTTTTCCCCTTCCTCTGTCTGTACTGGTTCCTCCAACAAGGAACTATTTTTCCCACTATATGTACAGATCATCCTACACCAGATAGAGCAATGAACCAGTATAGGCAATGGCACCAACTGATGGTCTCCTTTGTTATCTAAGTGCACCTAAATGTAAATATGAATATATGTACAGTATGTAAGTTACTATGTAAAAAAGCTGAGTATACACACATAAAATATGAGCTTGGTATATGTATATAACCCCCCCCCCAAGGCTTTGAAATTAAAGTGCAATATAGTATTAGGATAATAAATAGCACATTTAAGTTAGACCTTAATAATATCAAAACGTTTCTTTGCTGGTATACCGAGCCAGTGTGAAAATATTGGAAAAACATGTTATAACTTATTTTATTTTGTCCAAAGTCCATATACACAATTTGGTCCAGATGATCCTAGTCCAGTAGATATCAAAATCCTATGCAACCCTTCTTGGTCCAAACCATGCCACTTGTATAACCTAACTCCTTGGCTGTAGTTCCTTAATCAAAGTTAAGAAACACTGCTTTCCCTCTTTTGAAAGTGTAGTCTTCATAGACACTTTGAACTCCGCTTTATCTCCACCTTGTCTTTATTTTCACTTTTCCCAAACAAAGTGGAACCTGGTGAAAGAAAATCACAGGGGAATACAAAAGAACCAATGCCAGACTAATCAAGTCCCAGTTAATTGCCCATTAGACAGGTTAAAACCAAACAAGGTATTATTGCATTAATAGATAGCTAAGGCTAATTTTAGGACTACTCTGAATGAACTTTTAATTACCATATCTGCTCTAATAAGGGCCCCGCTGCTCATTTCTTGCATGAAGTCATTTACATTGACTTTGATTCGAACAGGGACTTATTCAGGATGAGGCGCTTATTTAGTTGCCTTTCATACTTTGGTGTAAACTAAGTTTGTAAGCACAATCTGTACAAGGAAGTTTGGGGAGTAAGCAACTACGGTAAGCTCGGTTTGGGAGGTGTGGAGTTATGCACAATCACAGGCACATCACACAGCCAAATAAGGCAAAATAACAACAGTGGTTAATATGCTGTGAGTAATTTTATTTTCACATACACAAAAAAAAAGAAAGTTCATTAAAAGAAGCATCACTCCTCATCACTATCCTCAACTGCCAGTTCATTTTTGGCAGTTTCTTCAGCATCTTCTGGTCTGTGTGTTGCATCAGGGGTATCTGCTTCAAAGTTAGCATTGGTGGACAGTTCACAAAGCTTTACCAACGCAACATCTCACTGCTCTTACAGAATGCCATCCCATTTTAACACATTTATGTTCTCATCTTCTGAGTTGTCCAGGGAGTTGGAAACCCCACAGACAACAAATGATTTTATGATCAGCTCAGTGGGGATAGTGTCCCAAGCTTGCTTCACTCACTTTGTGAGCTGTACTCTGGTGGGCGGCTTCAGGTTCCCACTTCACATGTACTGCTTCTCCTCCTCGGACATCCAGTCCTCGTAGAACTCTCAGTAATAAGCCTTGAAAGGCAGGTTCCAGCAAACGTGTGCATCCTGTACAAGGCCAGTGCAGTCACTGGGGATGACAGCGGTATCCGTTTTAAGCTTGGTGAGGACATGCTTTGTTGAGTCTTGCAAATGGCAGTGATAAGTGTCCCAAACAAGCAGCCTCCTTGAAAAAGCCAGGGAACCCCTCACCTGATTGAGCCAGACATGAGTGAGGTCCTCGTCCATCCATCCATTGTCACTATAAACACACAACAAACCTGTCACAGTGTCCAGCTCTTTGTCATGGTGCTTCCCCTTGAAAACAATAAATGGAGGTAGTTTTGTGCCATTCACCTTGACTGTCAATACAATTGTCACTCTGGACTTCTAGTGGCCAGTGGTTTTGAAAGGAATTGATTTTTTTCCAGTGAAATCCACAGTAGAGAGTGCTGCCATGTCCAGCTATATAGGAGATTCATCCTTTCCACAAATCTGAGCTAAGGAGTAGCCTTGCTTAATTCTCAGACTCCTGACAAATAACAAGAAGGAGGTTAACTTAGGGGCAACACCATCAAGAATTTTCTGGCCAACAGCTGTTTTGCAGTGTAAGGTGATACCATGCCTACAGAAAAAAATCCATAACCAGCTGTCGTTGGCTACAAACTGTCTGTCATCACTTGATTTAAAAAAAACTCTCTTTGCTTCTTTTTTCAGTGTTTTGCGAGTAACACACAACCTCTGTGCTCACTTTGATATGATTAAGGCATGAAGTTCAATCTCCAATGTTTTGGACACTGGACATCGACCACCACCATCCAGTTTCCTACAACCTTGAGATGCTATAGATCGTAGTTGGTCCTCTTGTTTGCACCACACCCTTATATGCTTGGCATCCACACCAAAATTATGGGCAGCACTCTCTTTGCTGTTCCCATTCTTAACAAAATCAATCACCTGCAGTTTAAAATCAATACTGTAGCTGTAAAGCTTTCATTTCTTCAATGTCATCTCTGCCTCAGGTGAGTGATCGCTGGGATGTTTAACAGTGTCATTCATTATTGCAAGATGCTAAGTCACTGCTAAGCATGTGTGGAGGGAATACCGATTTATACAATAGCCCTGCATAACACCTACTTCTAACCCCAGGAATCACTCATTATGATTAAACTTAATACAAGTCATACATTTTCCAATTATGATATTTGTAAGAACTTTTGCCTTAAAACATTAAAGAAAAGGTAAAACATTTTAGAAGATATTGCTTCTGCTTCTGCTGCTGGTATGGATAATTCTGCTTCTTCCTCTTCCAATAAAAAGGATGGAGGTAAAGTCAAGGATCTTGACAAGTATTCAGATAAATCTGAACAAGGTAAAACAAAAAGGGCTTTGGAAACAGGCTCTGAACCTGTTCCATTAAAGAAAAAGTATAAAGAAAAACATGTCACTGCACCTCCAGCCAAGAAGGCTAAGGAGCTACCAGCAGACAAGCATATTATGCCCTCGGCTGAGGACATTGCTAAGGCACTTCAAGTGCTACGAGCCCTACAGGGTACAATCCTGGTTCCTACACTGACTGCACTGGTTCTTCCTATAGTCCCAGCATGGCAAGAACTGCTGCAAGTGATTGGGGGGAAGGAGGAGGATGACTTGCAAGGGGAACCTATAGATCCAGACGTCTCCCATGAGCAAGAATTTGGGTCCCCTTCTAGGGGTCCTGAGGAATACTCCTCCCACTATGCTTTTGTTAAAAGCATGGTGGAAACCCTGAACCTTCCTCTTCAGGAAACAGAAGAGGATCTGGAGGAGACAGATTTTCTGGAGATGATAGGGTTAACCTCAACAAAATATCTGCTTCTGCCCATGCATAAATCTTTAAAAAAAGGTTGCAGTGCAGATTTTTAAAAATCCAACCTCTTTCCCTGGTGTGGATAAGAAAGCTGACAAGAAATATCAGCTGGACAGAACTACAGCTGATTTTCCGTTTACTCATCCTGATCCTGAGGGAGTAGTACAAGCTGCTGCCTGTGACAAGGCCAGGATTCCCTTGGCTACCCATCCACCAGACAAAGATTCAAGAAAAATGGATGCTATGGGAAGGAAATGGTACATGGCTGCCTCTTTATTAGTTAGGCAAGCCAATTACGTGGCATATTCAGTGTAGTACCAAAAAGCTCTATGGAACACTGTTCTAGCTTTGGCTGATAAGCAGGGCCACTGGAAAATCGCGCCTGCAATTTTTTTGTGGAATCCGCAATTTTCACCATTCTCTGCAAAAACTGACATGTTCCGCAATTTCTTGCAATTTTTTAGTTTTTATATTGAACTGTGTAAAAGGTATTAACATTTTTAATAAAATACTCTCAATATATTGACAATTTTGCATGCAGACTTGAGTTTGGCCGAAACAATGCAGTGCAAGGTAGATCAAAGGTTTTATGTGACACTGATTTCTTTTTAATCTTTGTCTTGTTTGGTTTCAAAATCCACTGGCCAAGCATAAGTACACTTAAACACTTAACATTTGTTTTGTGTTGAAGCAGTCTATCAGAAAACTTTTTGTTGATACAGACTGAAACAAAAAATGGGATAAAAGGTACAAATGATCTCATTCACTTAAATGGGGTACTAACTATGGAACCTTTTTGTAAGTGGCAGGGCAAGTTATTCCTTGTGAGCATACTTTCATTCAGACTAGTTTTGATTCAAACAGCTGAGGATTTTTGGATGACTCTGCCAATTTTAAACTTGAATAAGCTAGTTGGTAACAGAGATCTCGCTCTTAGCAACTAGATGCTCACATACAAAGACTGCAATAAAAACCTGACTAAAGTCTAAAAACAAGCTTATAAAACACAAAATGTATCTGAACATTTAACTAAACAAAATCATTGCAGCCAGAGTAAAACAAAGGTAAATTACAGGGTACCCTGACTACTGTATGATACAGTAAAAATATATTGGTATTTTTTTTTACATTTTTTGGTAACCATGTATTGCCACTAGACACAAGTGCCTGTTTTTGGGTACAATCCAGGAGCACTGAGGAGGTTATGTGACTTGTTCAGAATCACACGGTATGCAAGTGGAGGTTGTGGGAATCAAACCTAGGTCTGCTAGATGTCGTCAGCTCATTCACAGTTTGTTACTCTTACCTCTAGATTATACTGCTAGCCCCAATAACCCCCAGATTTAATGTTTAAATATGTGATTTCAAAACTAGTGTACAGCACCTACAGTACAAATTATGATCATTAAACACTTAAACAACATTTTACTAAAACTCAATTATTCACCACTCTGTCTGCTTATTTTTTCTTGTACCAATGTGGGTGAATAGATGGCAGAGCACTGTAAACAGCTGTTGATTAGGCTTCATGATTCTACAGCCAGAAACAAAAAAAAATATTTCTTCTGGCTTTATTCAATATTTATTTGCTGTGGCTCACTTTATAGAATCTATTTAGCACTGTATGAGGCAGATGCTTTTAAATTTTGGAAGATAGGCAATGCTTATGATAGTTTATCAGTTTAGTATTCTTACCAGGAACATAAACTGTTCTTTATGTTTTAAACATATTCAGGTGTCAGTGTATTCATTTAGCAATTTATACTGAATAATATATGCTGCAGAAAACATTAAAAGATTTATTGTGAAGCACTCAGGGTCTATAGTAGAATCCCCTCAATTTCCTGCAATTTTTGCAAAATGCTCCACAGATTTGGGTAACCTTTTCCGCAATTTTACAGTGGCCCTGCTGATAAGGTCCCATGTGAAGTGGCTCTAGAATTACAGGATACTGCAAGGGCTGCACTTGATGCTACCAATTACCAATTTCATATGGCAGTGGATGCCAATGATACTGCATCCAGGTTAATGGCTTTGTCTGTTTCACTCAGGAGGTTTGCATGTCTTAGAGCCACCAACCTGACTTAAGACACCCAGGCCAAAGCAAAGGATTTCCCCCTGGAGAACAATTCATTGTTTGGAGATAAAACAGAGACATACATGAAGAAGCTGGAGGAATATAAATCAGACAGCCCCAGCAAGGCAAGAAGTGCTGGAAGTGTTTGGTGAGGAGGAGGAGGAGGAGAAGGATGACTTTGAAGGGGAACCTATAGATCCAGAGGTCTCTCCTGAGCAAGAGTTTGGATCTCCTCCTGGGGTCCTGAGGAATACTCCTCAAACTATGCTTTTGTTAAGAACATGGTAGAAACCCTGAAGCTTCCTCTTCAGGAAACAGAGGAGGATATGGAGGAGGCAGATTTAGCCCAGGACCATAGACAGCATGGATTCACAGTGGGGGCATTGTGTCAGACAAATTTGGTTGACTTCTTTGACTGGGTGACAAAGGAAGTGAATCAGGGTGGGAAAATGACAATGCTTACCTTGATTTCAGCAAAGCCTTTGACACCATCCCACAAAGGAGGCTGATAAACTAGCTGGGTAGACTGAGCATGGGGGAAAGGGTGGTAAACTGGGTTAGAAACTGGCTAACAGACAGGAGGCAGAGAGTGGTGGTAAATGGGGTGCAGTCTAGGGAGAGGGGGTGACCAGTGGAGTGATGCAGGGATCGGTACTGGGCCAGTCCTGTTCAATGTCTTCATTAGCAACATTGCAGAATGGTTGAAGGGAGTTTTTTCGCCAAATTTTCAACATAGCCATTTTAGGACCTCTGCTTATGAACAGTGTCACTGTGATTTTCTTAATCTGTCCCAAACATTGATTGTGCACACTGACTGCACCATTGTGCACTACATGCACAGAAACACATTTTGTGTTACATGTGAAAAATGACAGCTGTACTTCTCATTAGAAGGTGTGGTAAAATGCCAGTGTTGAAAATCTGGAGTGCAAATATTAAAAATTCGCAAAATTACGAGCGTGCGTAGGAACTGCGCAATGCACGCTCGTGAAACAGTCATTATGGGAAATTTTTTCACCAAATTTTTAACTTAGCCATTTTAATACCTCTACTCATGAACAGTGTCACTGTAATTATCTTAATCTGTACCAAGCATTGATTTTGTACAGCTGACTGCACCATTGTGCGCTACATGCGCGGAAACACATTTTTGGCAAGATGTGAGAAATGACAGCTGTACTGCTTATAAGGAGGTGTGGTGAAATGGCAATGTTGAAAATCTGGAGTGAACATATTAAAAATTTGCGAACTTATGAGCATACGTAGGAACAGCACAACACATCCTCGTAAAACAGTCATTTTTGGGCATTTTTTCACCAAATTTTCAGCATAGGGTTTTTGGGGGCCTTCCTCATGAACTGTGACACTGTCATTTCATGAATTGGTTCCAAAAGGTGGTTCTGTGCAGTGACTGCGAAATCACCTTTCGGGGCCGATTAACGCCATGACAGTGACAGAACTTATGAGGTGGGGGTCCCCAAAACCCCATATTGAAAATTTGGTGAAAAAATTAACCAAAATGCCTGAAATATGCAGTAAAGTTGAAAAAACCCTATTTATTCCATTGTACAGATTACTGGCATTTCCTCAGTTTGCAGTCGGCTTCGAAGAGTGCAGATGTGTTCCCGGTCCACCAAAGATCGTCGCGCCAAGTTCTGGAGGTAAGTATGGGGTAAGGTGGGGGTGTGGGGAGGCAGAGTGCACAGAGGGGATTAGGCACCTCTGTTGGCTATACAGTGTGTGCGTGGGGGAAGCATGAGTATGCAGTATGCATGTGTGTGTGGGGGGAACGTGCATGAGCATGTGATCTTATCGCTGCTCACTGAAGCATAGCTCTCCCTTTTAACTGTACAGCCACTGCATTTTCAACTGCTGTCATAGACCACTGCAGCGCTGATTGGAGAACTGCGGCCATGCCTGCAAACACATTGACTGAATTGGAAGAGGGCTGCCACACCTCTGAAAACTTGGATGATGGCACTGTTTCTTGCACATGCAAGCAAGCAACATAAAAAAGGTATTGAGTGTCCTGGCTTTTATTCAGGCAGGCTCTTATTCAAGCACGGGTGCTAATTTGAGCAAATATGGTATATTTTATGGTATTTATTGAAAACTTGCATGTTATTTATTTAACAGCTTATTTAAATAGTTTAAATCAATCAATTAAATAATGCTAAAGTGATATTAAATGAAACTGTTTTCCCAGTGTATCAGAAGCTTCCTTAGTTTCCAAAGATAAAATAACTTTCAACAGCGTCCTTGCTTTTGTACAGTTTCAGCTTTAGCACCCCCCAGTTCCCAATCATATCTGCAACATTACACAACCCTAATCCACCCACCGTATTCCATGAAATGAAGATGCCTCAAATCCAAAAGTGGTGAAAAGGTGCCCCGCCCCTTTCCCTTAAAACTTGATGAATCTGTTTAGAGTGTTTTGAATTTAAATTTTCTTCTGGAACCAGAATTTGTTGCCGACAATACTAAAAGAGAGAGGCATGCAATATAAATAATGCAACAACTTCTTTTACCACTAAAAATAAATTTGGAAGGTATGGTATTTTCTGTCTCTCCTACCATGTTAAAATGGATCTCCAATTCACTACAAACAGCAAGATTTGCAAAAGCACCAATATCAAAAAGCTTCTTTAAGCCAAAACGGCCGACTTTAAAGCATAGCAAAGAAACTCTGCAACTCACTCTGACACTACTGCTTCAAAAATAGTGCTGCTCCACTAGGAATTCCAGTGCATGCATAGTTAAAACTAGAGAAACAATGTGATCCTGAACCCTAGCAGCACCAAATTTAAAGGCATATATACTTTAATCAATGCTGGGGATTATTTAAAGGAGATCTTGCCACGTCTATGGTTTAAAGATTGAATTAGACTATTTAAATGAAAGAACAAATTTACCAGATATAAGGTGTAAACCAAATTAACAGTTTAGCAGTTTAACAGATTATTAGTACTGGAAATGATAAAACTAATTTTAAAATTCACTGGTGCCAGGATTCCAACAAATCATAGGTTTAAAACCCAGGTTGGCCCGATATTTGCTAGAATTTACACTCAGTGCAATATTGTTTGTTTGTTTGTTTGTTTATTCGCTTAACGGGTAAGCACACTGGAAACAAGTTCCTTTTACAGGTGCGACCCACATATATTGCATACAGACAATACATAATCAAACATACATATACAATGCAGCAAATTGCAGACAAAAATGTCTTTGTTACGTATAAAATTCATAAAAAAAATTCATAAAAAACAGTTACAATTAAATTGAGATTCGAAATACATCCTTAATGCATCGGCAAACTTTTTGACAGAACACAACCACCTAATATCTTGAGGAATTTCATTCCAAATGAATGGAGCAATATAAGCAAAGGATCTTTGTCCACTTTTAGATTTCATAAAGGAATCTTAGAAACCTACTGTCTGACCTATGTCTAGAATAATGACCATCAATATATGGTCTCAAAACTTTGAAATACTATTGGAATTCCAGAGTCCATAACTTTATATATGAACTTGGCCACACAGTATTGGAAATTTAATGAAACCATTAACCAGCCCATTTCTTTCAAAATCACACAATGATGAGATGACTTAGAACAATTTTAAAGCAAACTTAGCTATCAAGTGAAGTAAAGTGGATTTCTTTGAAATCACTGTCATGAAAGCAGTGTCAGTAATCATAGCTGCATAGTTCACAATAGGAAGTAAGCAGCAATTTGAAATAACCAGCCTAGACTCAGGAATAAGAAATGAACGGATTCTGTACAAAGAACCTAATCTACAATGTATTCTTGAGGTAACCCTCAAAAATGAGATTCATAACTTAGATGAGAATCTAGTAATACCCAAGATATTGAAATGTATCAACATAGTCAAACAGTAATCCATCAAAGAATTTAACTTCAAAGTACCAACCTCAGATCTCAGCCTAGGTGGGGTACCAAAACCATCACCTTTGTCTTAGATTTGTTTAAGAGTAATTTACAGGCCATAAGTGAAGACTGAAAATTGCACATTCCTCTGTTAAAGAAACACCTAGATCTCCAAATGACAAACCCTGCGTATAAATTACTGCATCGTCAGCTTAAAGTGTTAAGAAGCATTATTAATCACACTTACTAGTTGATCAAAAACAAAGAAAAAAAGTGGCCCCAAAATAGAACCTTGTGGAACCCTACATTAACCATTACAGAGTCTGATACAGAACCCTATATTTAACCCTTTGAAACCTATTTGTTAAATAATCCCTCATCCAGTCCAAGAAAGACTCACCAACTCCCAATGACCCAAGTCTAGAAATCAACAATTGGTGATCAACTGAGTCGAATGCCTTGGTCAAGTCCACGAACCACGACACCGTCAGACACCCTTTATCCATGCCATTAAGTACGCGTTAGTGACTCGACAAAGGCAGTCTCAGTACTCCTTCCTTTCTAAAACCATGTTGGTTCTGAGACAATAATCCAAAACGATCCACATACTCAATCAACTGATTATAAACTATTCTTTCCTGAACTTTAGCTAAAGCAGACAAGATAGAAATAGGTCTGTAGTTACAAAACTCATGTTGTGAACCAGATTTAAATATAGGAGTGACCAAAGTATGTTTCCATATATTAGGTATAGTACCTGTAACAAAAGACAAGTTGAAAATAATACTAACTGGAAGTGCTATAACCGAGGCAGCATCCGTCAATAAACTAGGACATAAGCCATCAGAACCAGCTGAGCTGTCCCTCTTAATACAACCAACAATTCTCTACCTCCTCGGAGTAGTAGTCATAAGTACAGTTTAGGATTAACTGTAAAATCTTCAGTCAATCCCAAGTAGTTCACCTTGGACTGGTCACTAAGGAATCAGACAATGTAGTAAATTTCAAATTAAACTCGTTAGCTATCTTCAGTGGACAAGACAACAAGTCACCATTCAACCTCATTGAACCTGGTTGACAAACATTAGGCCTTATGAAATTATTAATTGTTTTCCAAAAAGTAGTAGCGTTAGATAACCCTTCACATTGTTTATGACGAATATAGTCTGTTTTAGCCTTCCTTATCTTAGCCTTACATTGGTTCCTTAAAGTTCTATCGCATGATAACCAGAAGCAGAATGGTTCATTTTATCGTTTCCAGGCCTTGTCTCGTTGTCTCATAAGTTTAATCAAAGGTGTTAACCACCCATAAGTTTCCCTCGGACCCTTCTTTTAACAAGGGAGCTAACTGGTCCAAAACATGTGTAAACTCAGTAATGAAAAATGCAATGCAGAATCCACATCAGGATAGAATATAAAAGACCAATCTATTTACCCAACTCTGTACAAAAGAATGTACATCAAATTTAGAAAAAGATCTGGAATCCTTATAATTGACTTGAACTTCTTCAGTCCCCATGCTTCCAAATACAGAATACTGGATGATGATCACTTAACGAATCAGAGGTCAAACCACATTTTATCATATTAATAGGTCTATTTGTTAATATCCAGTCCAGCAATGTGTGATTTCTGATCTATTATTGTGTCGAGTGGGCAAAGTAATAATCTGTTGTAAACCAGACTGAGACAAGACCGTATTTAACTTTGTTATATCTGAACCCATCAATTTAAATTAAAATCCCCAGTAGTATTAACTCTGTAGAAACCCCAGTATTCAAAGCATTTACAAGTTCTTGTAAGCCTGATTTGCTACCATTAGGTGGAAGATATACACAACAAATAGTTAATTTTGACAAATCCCAACAATAACTGAATAGTAATATGTTCACAATATTCCAAATTACTGTTAAATATAGTGGTCTCATTTACCATTAAATATTCCTTAACATAAAACAAAACCCCACCCCCTCTACCAGTAGCACGATCCTTTCTAAAAAGTTTATAAGCAGGTATACAAAGTTCAGTATCAAGAACAGGTAAGGTTAACCAGGTTTCAGTCAGTGCCAGAACATCCGGATTATATAAACTAATCCATGACTCCACCTCATGAAATTTAGATGTTAAGCTTAATACATTAAAATGCATAATTTTGAGGCCATATGAATGCTGCAAAAAATCACTATCTGCCATATCGTTTGCTAAAGGACCAGGTTGCTTCAACATTGCCAGATCGAATTAGCAAGAGAAAGCAATGTAACCAGGTTCTTATGCAAACAGGCAGAACACATTTCCGTGTCTTATATTTCCTAACACTGTAACCCAAGTTATAACACATGTATTTAACCTTACACCAAATAAATGACTATAATTAGGAATAAACAGTTGAGTCTGGAACTCCAGAATCTGATTATTTTCATACGTTCTAAAGTCATTATTAACACACATAGAACAAAATAACCCATCAGTACACAAAACACAAAGTGTATAGACTACACACAACAATATCCCTCTGTTAATCATAACTAATCTATAGGTACAAACCCAAAAGAAATGATTGACTCTAAGCAAGATATTACAAACTCTAGTAGCCCAGTCCGTCCCCGGTCTGACTCCGGTCAGACTCCTCTCTTCACTTTGCCATCCCACTTAGCTGCTGCCACTTTGATGCTGCCGCTGTGTAGAAGGCAGCCTTTATATTGAAATCGCCCCCCCTCCACTTCCCAGAGCTGCCACCATCTGGAAAAATGTGGAGACCAGAACAGAATTCAATGAAAGCAGGTGATGGCAATAATGCTGCAAGCAGGTCAGGTACTGTGCTATTACCTAGCAACCCAAGTCAGTCACAATATAATGCGCATACAAATAAAATACATAAAAATGAAAAATAAAAATATGTTCAAGTATTCATGAATGTGCTGCTTGAAGTTTTCAAGGAAAAGGAGCAATTTGATAACTAGGTGAAATGCCTCCTCGGCCATTCTTCCTCCATTTCTCTGGAGACAGTGGCTCTTCAGTCCTTTGCAAAACCATCAGGGCTCTCTTTTTCTAGACCAACAACCAGTGCACTGCAGCATTCACCCTCCACAGGGCTTACTGCTACTGACTCTCTATGGGGGCTCCTTTCCACCATTGACTCCCAACAGGGAGTGGCAGAAACAGAACTAGCAGTGCAGTAGTCGAATTCAAGTGAAACAAGACAGTCCAGAAAGGCTGTGCATGAGTTATTTATTAAGGATTCAAACAGAAAAAAACTTCTACTAGCAGTTTTCAGAATAAAGAGGCAACCGTGGCATACCTGCTATAACTCAATAAAACACCTTGCACTGCCCTGCTCTCATTGCTTCTCCTCAACAATGCAGCGTGAGTCACACAGCCAAACTCCCAGCAGCATCCAGCACTACCCGTGCTGTCACTTGGACACTCTGGTTGTTACTGAGGAACATAATGTTCCAAAAATCAAAAGATTTTTTGTTATTCTTTTGATGAACTGGCATTAGTCATTGTACAATTCTGCATTTAGTTACCAAGTAGGAATATATGACTGCACAACAATCTCATGATGTTGCTGTTGGAAAACTAAGCTAACTGATAATATAGTTTTTTAGCATACCATTTTTATGCTTTTTTGATCTGTATACATCTGTAATATTTTTAATTCATCTTTATCTATTTGGCACTGCTTGATTAGCACTGACTGTATATACTTGTGGTTGTGACCTAGAAGATGTCCTCACTGTTGTCTTTAATATCAGCGTTGTCATTTATTAGTTTTTGTTGGTATATGTATCTTTAAGGTTTATGCATAAATACTCGCCATTAGGTGGGCCACACAGTTTTTATGGAAGTTGAATATGACACTTCAGGAGCTCAATTTTCAAAGAACTCAGAGCTATGCAACTTGCATCACTCCAAGGCTGCAGCAAACTCTGGGTGTGCCAAGGACCCTGTGTCCAATTTTTGAAAAATCAGAGTCCCGGTACCAAACTCTCCAGGTTTGCCACAAGCCAACAGATACGCCAAACAGTTGACGCACCTATAGAAATTTCCACAGGTATCTGCCCCCCCCACCCAGAGCAACACAAAAGGGGCTGGGATATTTGGAGAAGTGGTGAAACTGCATCTCAGGAGAGTGCCAGGGGCAGAAGAGGCACAGGAGGTGACATGGGAGAATCATGGAGACAGCTGGCCATGACAGGGAGTGATGAGGCACCCGGTGGGACATGTTTGCTTTTGTTTTGTTTGTCTAATGTATATCACTTTCTATTAGATTAACACAAAGTACTGTACATATTAATGATGCTGTGGGGAGAGGGTTCCAGGGAAAGAACATGAAATGGCACCAGGTGGACAAAGCCCTGGCAGCTGCACTCATGGCCTGGGTTTACCCACAGTATCATTAATGGAATTTGAAGTACTTAGTGAGCAATCTAATAGGAACTGATAAATATTACACAAATAAATACCAAAACAAATGAAACCCACCAGGTGCCACATCACTCCCTGTCATGGCCATCTGCCCCCCAACTTCCCCATGTCACCTCCTGTGCCCCTTCTTCCCCTGGCAGCCCAGTGTCAGACCCCATCCCCTTTTGCCACATTGTGCAGCAGTGGTGCATGTCACTCAGACTTCCGTCTGGCTGGTCTAAATTGAGTCCCTTGCTGCATCCACAATGGGGCTTGCAAAATCCCAAAAAAGAGGATGTTTCAGCCCCACCAGGGCAGAAGCCTGCTTGTGACCTGGCACAGGAGTGCTTTTGCTGCAAGAGTGACATGGTGTGGGTTGGGTGCAAGGTATCCCTATTTTGATGCAGCCTGCATTCAAAAATCAGGACTGCTGCAATGTTTAAAGCAAGGCGGGACTTGCATCAGAGTCATTTAGCACAGGCACCTTGCATCAAACCTTCCCATTTGAAAATTGGGCCCACGTGTGCTTTTCAGCATCCTGGGGATTTGTTTGAATTTCTGTCTTTTCACTGTAGTTTTGCTTATATTTAATAAAAGTGCTGCACTTTGCCTCATTTATACAGTACTTGTCATTGCTACATGTCCCTACAGTATATGAGTACTACTTCTTTTGAGATTGATCCTGGATCAGCTTGACTGGTAAATCGATCACTGAAAATTTGTTATGGGCACAATGTACCTTCAACTCCTACTTACAACTAACTATAATAAGTAAATGAACAGCAATCTGAAGATAAAAAGAGAGAAAAATGAAACTACCAATGGAACTACCAAAATGGTAACACTTTATCATAGGGTTAATGTATCAAATTACTCAAATTATGTGTGAATTATATGATTACTTCTAATAAAGCATTGTGTAAGTAACAAGATATTTAGCAGATTTCAATTACAGTACATGTTCACTTGCATTTTAAGGTACATTAACAGCAGCTACAGTATATTCAGTACACTTATTTTGACATGTACTGTATCTGATTAACAATGAAGCAACTAGAATACTTAACAGGTTGCTGTTAGAAGCCATGAACAAAGATGCATGTTTGGCCATATGCCAGTTGAAAATGGTAACCTGCCTATGGTTCAGTAAGGATCCGAGAGAAGCCCTAAGGAACATGGACCTACTGTGGGCAACTGCCAGGTGGACAAAGATGGATACGGACTGGATCAATTTTAAGTGTGTTAGAAACTCCTGCACCAGATTAATTAGATCAGCAAAGGCTAAATACTATCTAAACCCCATGGACTTAAACAAATATGATGCTGTGAAATTCTGGCAACTCATCAATTCAGTTGGTGACTCATTGCCTGCCCCAACCCTTCCCCAGAAAATCATATTCAGTGGCAACCCTATTACAGACAAACAAACCATCCTGGAAGAAGTAAACTCCCAGTTTGCCTCACCTGGCCTGGCACTTAATGGGTCCTCAGACACAACTTATCACTCCCCTTGCTCTGTATGGAAAGATCTAGTAACCCAGCTACCAGCCCATTTGTCTTCAAACGCATCATATACAGACAAGTGGATCAACTCCTATTAGGTCTAGAGATCAAGAAATCAAGAGAAAAAGAAAAGTGCAGGTGCTAATGGCCTAGACCCCTTTTTTCTCAGAACTGGCTTCAAGTACCTCATGGCTCTAATAACCAACCTCTTCAAGCTATCACTCTCCTGGCCCAAGATACCATTAATTTGGAAAACAGCGCATATCATCCCCCTCCTAAAATCTGGCAATTCCAGAATACTCAACAATTACAGACACATATCTATTCTTATCAAATTGGCAAAGCTCTTAGAGAACTTTGTTAATGCACAATTAAGAGTTTTTTGGAGCAGTCTGATATTATAACACCCCTAAAACTAGGCTTTAGACCCAAACATAGTACTGTCACTGCCCTGGCTAAAGTTACTGATGACTGGTTACAGGCAATCGACCACAGAGAAATCACTGGAGCCATCTTTCTCGACAGCAATAAAGTCTTTGGTACTGCAAACCACAGCATATTGATAAACAAGCTGGCTAACATGGGAGTAGGCCTACCCTGCTACAGTGATTTGTTCACTATGTAACTGGTTGAGTACAACTAGTAAAAGCAGAAGATCTCCACTCCACCTGTACCCACCTCCTGAGGGGTGACCCTCAAGGCTTTGTACTGGGTCCACTACTTGTCATGCTATATATTAATGATTTGGGTGAGACCGTCACTGATACCAAACTGCACTTTTTTTAAAACTCCTCTTTATTATGGAAACAACCATACAGACATTACATAGTCTCTTCACCTTACAACTTGCGGTGCAAATCAGTGATATGTTAACAAATAACAGTGGTATTTTCAGCTAGGTATACTGCACATCAGCTTTTAGGTTTATGAATCCAGAGTAAGTTAATACCAGAGTTTCTGCAGCTGTTTAGTACTTTGAGTTCAAAATGCTTCTTCATGTTAGCCTTAATACTTTCGCCTTCCTCTACCCTTTGGTAATCATTGTGTTTTTTTGCAGGTGCCTTGAATTTTGCCTTCTGCCTGGAGTTCTCAGAGACCAACATCTCAACATGAATCAAAGAACACTGTAACATGACAATTAATATTTATTGAAATGAGGATAGTTAACTGGTTGAAATGAACATGTGATCGGCATCCAGCAGGTATTAATTCCCTAGTAATGACCTTTGATGCAGTACCATGCAAAACCATAGTAATAATCACAATTTTTTCCACACTGCACTATCAGCAACTGACCAAATGATTGTTTCCCATCTGCCCACCAGAAGGACGTTGTAGTCTGTCATCACCATTCAGTGTCTCGCAGCCATCTAACTGTCAAACCGCATACCAGAGATAGATAGCAAGAATTCCTGAAAGAAAACCAGAGTAAACAGGCACCAAGCATGGTACAGACTGATCAAAGCTGTAAAATAAATGTACTTCTGTGCTTTTCCTTCCTCGAGTGGCCGAAAAAACAGAAAGAAATATATTACCTGACTTTTTTGTGTTCCTAAACTATTAATTGCCATATTACAAAGTGCACTGTAAAGTTGTTTTGTTGCATTTCTGGGAGTGCAAACTTCACTTAATGTGCACTGCTAATTGTTTTGTTTTCCCTTCCTGGTACTCGAAAATTTACTTTCTGACATAGTGGACAAAGAACGCTGCAAAGGTTCAGTGTTATTAAAATGTAGGCTGCTTAAGTTTTAACTGTAGTTTGTAATAGCAATGTTTGTAATTTCACATGGCAAATACTGGCAGTGTGTGTATGCAAATGACCTGGGATTTCAATTCCATATATCATTGCAGTGTGTAAAGATTTGCTGTATACGCGATTAGAGAGCAGCATCAACAGAGTAAAACTATTAATTGCAAAAGTTTAGAAAGTGTTGTAAACGTTTGAAACCCATAGTAATAAAATGAGGCAAGTTTTGTTTTCAGGCAAAAATGTTAATTACAATATAAATGCATGTGGTTCCAGTAAAAAAAACACCTGTTGTTGTTATCAAGCCATTATTTCTATAAATGCAATATAAATAGCAAAACCTGTATCAGATTTTCTTTATCAGTGACATTTGAACCCATGTTGGCCATGTTACAAGCACATTAAGCCCCTCAAAAAGAGGCTTCTACTAGGGAATTAATGCATGGTTGGGTGGTTGGGGCACTCTGCCTTTGGTCTTGTGCTCCAATCCGCCCCCCAGCCATGCATTAATTCCCTAGTAGAAGCCTTCTTTCACGGGGCTTAATGCTTACATGAATAACAAGACATAAAATCAAACATTCTAACTGCACTGGTCTTAGTCCTCATTTAGTTTGCTCTTCTCGATCTCCTTGATCCTTTTTCTTTGTATTCATTTATTTTTCCCACTACCTGCTTTGCCTTAATAACATTTCACTCCCTCTTTCTTACTTCCACCTATTTCACCATCTGTGCTTTTACCTCTCACTATGTAGGTCAGGATCCATGTTCTGTCAGATAAGCCAGGCCCTGTATTTTCTTTTTTGAAGATTGCTTTCCCACTCAGCCCAGGTCTCCTCGTTGACCAGAGCCCTGCTTGCAACCCAATTGCCCCATATTTCACTATGTTTATCCATCTGTAACCTCAGCTTTGCTGGGACAGCTTCCATTCTTTCAATGTTTCCCACCCTCTGAACCCAGAAGTCAAATGTTGGGGGGGGGCTCTTCAACCAATTGGCTGTAATCTCTTTGAGGGCAACAAGGCTCAGAATTCTGAAAAGCTTTTGGGACCCGGGGTTCCTGAATTCTTTCATGACCTGTCCCAGGATCTACTGTTTAAATTCCATGGGGAGCTGGACCTCCCAGAGCCAAGAAAGCTCAGTCCTTATATCCCCCAGAAGCTCGTGATGTAAGGGCATGCCCAGAATATGTGAACGTGTGTGCCTATCTGTCCACAACCTCTCCAGCACATAGCAGAGTGGCTGCAAAGTTTTGTGTGATTGAGGGTGTGTGAAAAAACCTTGTCATGCACTTCCACTTAAATTACCTCCATCCTGGGGACACTGTCACTTTACAATCTCGCTCCCATACTCTCTTCCAGCCCTCTTTAGATAACTTGGTCCCAGAATCTTCCTGCCATTTTCTCTGAGGCTTTCCAGCATTCCATTGTCTGTCCCCATAAGAGTCCTATATGCCCCTGATACTTTGGTAACTCGTGAAGTTGCCTCAGGAGGAAGAGCGCCATTCTTTACAATGACTCCTTCCCAGTGCAATCCACTCATGGTCGACAGAAAGGTAGGGTGACTGGATGAGGGGGTGGGTGAACTAGGCGACAGTATGTCACTATACATACATGTGCAGGAGGGTGGAAATGAGCATGGTGAGCGCGGGCTGGGAGGGGGTGGAGAGGCTATAGGGAGTGGCACTGCAGTTGCTGGTCAAGCTGCATTGTGGCATCGTGGATTGGCTAGTGGTATGGGGTGGCAGAGATACTGAGTTCGGGTCCTGGCGCTGGTGCAATGTTTTACTGCACCCAGCCTGAACCTTTTATTTTTACTGCTTCCAACCCCCTGGAGTTGAGAATCCTTAAGTAATGGGATGCAGGGCAGGTGAAACAGTAAAAATCAGTCCTGGAGCTGTTGTTCTGGTGCACCAGGGTTGTCAAAGTGCCGAAAATGTGTTCAACACTCTGATTGAGCAATATCGGTGATCGCCTTTAGGCGTTCGCCGTTATCACGTAGACCTGACATGTCTCTCTTGACTTTGTATACTATTTGATTGGTTTGCATGTAGTGCCTGATCTGGAGGTATCAATTAAAGTCAGAGATGGGGAGGGCAAACTTGACCTGTAGGTCCCAATATGACATGATGTTCTTGTTCTGGATCAGGGAGCCATAACTCACCAGCTTGTCGTGATTCCATCTACGGTAAGCTGGGTCAGAGACCACAGGGAGGAAATCTGGGACACCAACAATCACCAAACTGCACTTCTTCACAGAAGACACTGCACTGTACATTTCCAGACCTAATGGTAGCACAATCTGCTCTGATTGCCATCTGACATTTAATGAACTACAGCTTAACCTCTTGCACTCCAGTTTGATATTAAATGTATCCAAAACAAAAGCCATGTTCTTTGCATCACACAGTGCAATTTTACTACTCTTTTAGGAGACAACATTGAAGTTGTAGAAAAATTAAAATACCTAGGAGTATGGTTAGACAACAAGTTCTCTTTCACTAACCATGGAGAAGCACTATGCAAAAGATTAAGGGTAAGCCTTGGCTTTTACTTTAGAAATAAATGCTGTTAATCATCTGAGATTCCTTATTCAGTACAGTCCATTTTATTGCTCAGCTAGACGGTCACAAAATGGTTACAGCCATGAAAAATCTCTCTTTGCACATATTAAGGTGCAAAAAAAAGAATGTGAACAAGGTCAGCATAAAAGAGTGCTTACACATATTCAAACAGTCTCTCCCCCACAGAATGACCTCTTAATGTGTTCTGTGCAAAAACTGCCCTTTCTCAAAGGAGCGCTCACCAGTGCCTATCCAGGGTAATTTTTTTAGTAAGTTGTAATTTGTTTAATCAGGAATGGCACACTAAGCTGTGATAGCTTGATTCAAGGTGCAACCTGTGGGGTGGATTGCATTTACCTGCTTTATTGATGGAGGAACGTTGGTCATGATACCCAGGAAACCCCACTACTCCTCATACTTTTAGATGCTTCTGACTCCAACAAATATTTGGTACCTTACTAGGGGAATAGTTAGCCCCACCACTCTCTGCAAGGAAAGATGGAAAACTATTCAGGAAGACCATCATAATCCCCCTTCTGACATATATTTAAGATCCCTTTCCCAATGATTAAGCAATGGCAATTAAGGGCCTGAGGTGATCAAACAATCATCTAAGAGACAATTGTCCCATGATCACCCCTCTGAAATGATTCAAATGTCCTAACCAAGTAAAATGGGTCAACAAAGGCAAAAAGATTTATTTACACTACTGTAACATTATGTACATCTGCATACGTCAATCATATTTACAATATAACAGTTTATTCACAACAGTTTATTGCAATTATCCATATTAATACACAATTCAATCTTGCATTGAAGTACCCTTTTCTCCTTCTTCTCTCAGGGTCCAGATGCCTTATCCAACCCCCCACCACTCACCACCAATCTTCCTTCCCTGTACTTTAGCTAGATCTGGATGCCATACACCCGACCCCTAGCCATTCTATCTACTCCTCCTCCTCCTCCTCCCTCTAAACATGTCCAGGTGCCTACCCCTGGCACGTACACCCTCCCCTTCCCCCCTGGACCTGCCTGTTCCCCTCCTTCCATCGAGGCCCTTCCCTCTTATCCTCTAATTCCCTTTCATTTCACAAATATCCTTCCTTTTCTACCAGTTCTTCCTTTTTCTTTGGACCTATCCACATGCTCTTCCAGCACCTCCTTGATTTAGCAGGAACTGTTCACCTGCCCTGGGACACTTGACCAGTATAGTAGGAACTGTCCACCTGCCCCCGGGACCCTGGACCCGTATAGCAGGAACTGTCCAAATGTCCCAGGACCCTCAGTCCTCTATACCGCTCCTTTGCCTTGTGTGCTCCTCTTTTCTTAATCCCTCTTCCTGTGTCAGGGAGGGGGGTGAGAAAACAAAAATTACCAGCAGAAAGAGGGAGACCAAGCCTCAACCAAGGCTTATAAAGCCCCTAAGGACTCCTTGCATGAACCCCTACAAGTCATGTCCCTGACCAATCCAGCACCCCCTTCAGGTGTACACATCATCACCTAGCACCTGTCCGTCATGACCTCACCTGGCCCTTCCCCTTTCTTCCTTGTCACTCCTCATGACCTCACTAGGCTCCTCCCCTATGGCCCTGTCTGTTCCTGTCACTTTACCTTCCTCCCTCCTATCTCCCCCACCCCTCCTCTATCCCTTAAGATTGCTTCATCTCCTCTGGGCTGCGATCAGACAATTCAGGTTGCCTTTTATTGACAACCTTACTTGTCCCATGATCACCCCCTCTGAAATTATTTGAATGTCCAAACCAAGTGAAATGGGTGCACGAAGGCAAAAATATTTATTTACACCACTGTAACATTATGTACATCTGCATATGTCAATCATATTTACAGCACAACAGTTTATTCACAGCAGTGTATTACAATTATCCATATTAATATACAATTCAGTCTTGCATTGAAATTACCCATTTCTCCTTCTTCTCTCAAGGTCTGGATGCCTCATCCCAATCCCCCGCCACCAACCACCAATCTTCCCTCCCTGCACTTTAGCTAGGTCTGGATACCATAGACATGACCCCTAGCCATTTTATATACCCCTCCTCCCCCTCTCTAAACACATCCAGGTGCCTACCCCTGGCCCGTGCACTCTCCCCCCAGCCCTGCCTGTTCCCCCCTTCCCTCTAGGCCCCTCCCTCCTATCCCCTAATTCCCTTTCCACTAGCTCCCACCTCCAGCTTGTGTTGGATGGTGGGGCTTCCCCCCTTGTGGGGACCTGGTTCTGCCATAGCTTACTGCAGCCACCTCCTTGATATAATGTCAGACCACATAATCTCCACCCTGGGCCACCAACCTTGAAGGTCTGCAAATCTGCCATTAAGGCCCTCAACAGGGCCCCCCATGGCATCTTCCCTAAGTTGTTGCCCCCCAAGGTGGATAACTAATATAGCTGGCCTGCCCCAAAGCAATTTAAGTTCCTCTAAAATGGGTAGCAATTGAGACATACACATTCCCCTAATCCCTTTCCATCGTATGTGTGGGCGTCTGAGTCCTCTTGTAAAGTCCCTCTCCCATTGGCTGTTTGCCATGTGCTTCTTCACCCAGTAGACACAGGAGTGTCTCAGGATTCACATAATCCATTGCCTCCCCTCACCTGCTGATAGAAGGAAAAACATAAAGAAGTAATTTCAAGGTCTGATATAGCACTTGTAAAAGTTGGATCATGAGAGGCCCAACTCCTTTATTTCTTCCACAGATCCCCCCTCCCGGGCTAATTCTGAAGCTGCTCCAATTCTAAAAGAATGTGTGGTAAACTATGCTGGGTCGTGCCCCTTAAACACCAATGCCCTCTTCAATAGCCCCTCCACCTAGTAACAAGTTACCACTCCCTCGTTCCTATGTTGAAACCAGGCACCTATGCCTGCTGGCCGGATGATCCTGTAGTTTTCCATGACTTCCACTGCACAGACCCGCCCCTCCACACTGCGTGGTATGCACACCCAGGAGCCCTGTCCCATCTAGTTTGTCTTTGATCATCGCAATGAAATGTGCAGGCCCTCCTTGCAAAATTGAATGTCCTCCACCTGCAACCCTCCATCCGTGTTACTTTTGCTTTTTGACATGAGCTCACCTACTCTAAAAAGGCCCTCTGTACAGTAATGCGAATACCACCTGGAAAAGGCAGGCCTCGGATGCCGAGTGACATATGATCCCCAATGCCCCCAAGACTGCTATGAAAATGTCATGTTCTGTGGGTCTGTGTGTGTCTGTTTGTGGGCCCTGCCCCTTCTGCCACCCCAGGAGCATGCATCATACCTTTTGACTTCTGCTGAGCTCTGGCCAACTCCTGGAAATGCAGGCCCATTCTATGCCAGCTAGCAATACTGCCATGGCAGAGTGAGCCATTCCCTTCCCTTACAGAAATAATTATATGAAATGTTTTCATGCTGCACTCATAAAACTACCGAAGTGATATGCGTGCTGCAAATATGATTTAAATGTTAAATTGGAACCGATTGCATGCATATGGCATGCGTACAGCAAGCAAATGTGGAAACCGTGATTTTTAAGTTAAATTGGCAAAGACTGCTTGCATGTGGCATGCATGTAAAAAAGCAAGTGGTTACTGATAACTGCACATGAAAAAGTTAAGTGACTTGCTCAGGATCACACTATACACAAGTGGGAGTTGATGAGATTCAAACCCAGGTCTCTATGCCTCCAAGTCTCCTGGCTTGCAGTTCAGTGCCTTTAACCACTAAGCCATACTGTCTGCACACATATGGCTCACATTATACTTCAATACATACTGTATCTGAATACATCTGCATGCATGTGGCATGCTTGTAACCAGTGTATGCTTTTCAGTTTTCTTCTCTCCCTCATCTCATTTTCACAGTTGAACTGTAGCACACATACTAATAGAAACACATTTTTCCCACCCCCAATACTCAGACATACCCACAAAACCACTTAATTACTTCTGTCTGGCCTGTACTCATACTATTTTTTCTCCATAGTTTTGAATGCTTCCACGCAAACAGATTATGAGGTGCAAACACAAACATAGCAATAACTTGACACAGGCACCCACCCACATGGCCAGTCCCCCCACCCATGCACACACACACTGTAGCAGGTATGGCCATGCTGCTACAGAGAACTGGCCAAGTATAGATATAAGTAAAACGTCTCTTACTTGAGTACTAGGGAGCCAGAGGCTGGAGTCTTTAAGACGTGATATCTATGGGTCAGAGTGCTGGGGCATACCCCCTTGAAATGAATGGAGTTATTGTCTGTTACTGTTTTGTACATTATGATGGTAAGTTGGAGAATAAAGAAGGCCACTGTTCTACTAACAAGGTCGTTGTTAGTTGAGCGGTGGCCTTCATTAATCTTAAAATCTCCATCAATAATGTATAAAATAGTAATTAAAAAATACTTCCATTCATTTCAATGGTGCACACCCCTTCAGTCTCCTTTGCCCTTTATCATAATGTGCCTGAGCATGGAGATGTGGAGGTCAGCTTCGGGGGGCATAAGCCTGACTATAATGGGGCTCCAATATTCTGTGCATATCATACCGCTTAACTGTCCGTGAATGCAAGGGACAGTTCTAGAATTTCTCTAACATCTCTAAAAGGTACAACTTATTTAGTTTGACTGAAATGTGATATGCAAATCAAGAAAAATTCAAATGTATATGGTTCATCTCTATATATCCCAGAGCAGTGCCTCAGATTTAGGCTTAAACCCACCCAGTTACTTACCAATTTGTTTCCTGACTGAAGTTTGGCTCCCCCTCAAAAAAGAACTTTGTCCTGATTTTTCTCCCTGATGCCATTCCATTCAATACCCATCCCCTATGGGTCATGAAGCCACCCAAAGGTGAAGAAACCTGAAAAACACATTGATATTTCAGCCCTTCCTCCTTCCCTAATCCTCCTGTAAAAAAAAAATACTTACTTTTATTTACCCAGCTATATGGCCAGAACCTGTAGCCTGGCATAGTGTGCCACCAGCCCAGTTTTTAGTCTGCTGCCCCACTCTCCTTCACCAGAATCTGGATCCTAGTACTGACCATCACAGGTCCCCAACGTGGTCTGTGACCAAGTCACCTCGCCATAGGAACCCACCTAACCTGGGTTGCTTCCTTCTTGATTGGTTGCTGCTGTAGCTGCTGCCACACTACACTGATCAAGACCTATGAAAGCCACCCACACTGCTGTCACCACTGCTGCTAAGCCTAGCTTACTGCCATGGGGGTTTGTACTGTTTTTTTGTTTTTTTTTGTAAGGTGAGCCTAGTAGAGTAAGAAGGTAGACTAGTCTTGAGTTAGCTTCTAGCTCACCCTCTGCCCGTTCAGCCATCAGAGGAGATGGAGACTCACTAAGAGTAGAATAGCAAAAATATGCTGCCACAAGACTCCTATTGAGAGTTCAATGCTCACTGACTCATATAAGCTGTAGTGTTCAGCTTGTCTACTCTGTGGTTGGAAAGACAGTGTCACACTTGCAAGGCTCATGCACTCTGTTTTGACTGGAGTTCATCCACATCACATGTGATTGTACCGCCGCTAATAGGTGGATAGAGTGGACAACACAGTATAGACACAGTCAAGTCTGGAGGGTACCTGCAGCATGAGCACACACAGGACAGGTGGGCACTTATTGTGCAAAAGATTAAATCCAAATTTAAAGCCATTACTGCCACACCATAAGAACAACCTAGGCACAAATACTGGGGGGTGGATGGGCAACTGCGCCCATCTGCCCTACCTAAATGGCCCCCTGCTTAATGGTAGAAATTCATTCTCAGGTGCTAACACAATGGTTTCCATCGTGTTCTGAGGTACCATATCTCCTTGTTTCATGGTGTGTCCTGATCATCATGTTGGTTAGTGTCTCTCATTGTCCCTCGTTCTGAGTGTCCATGTCTCTCATTTCAGTAACAAAATGTGAGGTATGGTGCATGCTTCCAAGACCCTACCCAGCACAAAGAGTGCTAAGCATGGCCATAGTGCATATGCTCAGTACAAAATGACAAAGGGAAAGTAAGTGAGATAAAACAGTCATGGAGAAACATATTTGTAGCACTAAATATGCATAACGGATTTACATGGTCCAAAAACAAAAAGGATAGGCTTCACAACACAGAGGCCCCTCTTCATACATCTGGAAGGGGGGATGTTGACTGGCTATATCCTAGGCATTTAATGCAATAGGCAAACAAAACTTTACAGATTAATGGCGATTTAGTGACAAAGATCAAAAGCCGTTAAACAACTTGCAAAATGATCAGAATTAATTAATTTACCTAATTTTTATGAGAATTAAAATTAAAATGTATTTTAATAGCTAATTGGTAGCAGTAGTATAAGAAATAAAAACTGACATGTGTCTTTAGATGAAATTTGCACCAGCCTAGCTACTGCACACATGGCAAGCATGCGACATGTGAACCTGATGTAATGTTTAAATAATATTCACACTAGCTCAACTGCTGCACTCATGTCAAGCATGCAACATGCAAACCTGATGTAATTTTTAGAGGATGTTCACACCAGCTTAACTGCTGTGCACATGTCAAGCTTGCAGCATGCGAACCTGAATTGCCTTTTAGACCTGGTTCGCATATGTTCACTTAGTGTATGCGAACCACATGCAAACATTGCACAATTAAGCACATGGCATGCATTCTGCAAGTACACAACATATCTATACTTCTATAAAGGTTCTCCCATCTGTCCACCATAACTCTCATTACCTGTTCTTCTGAGGCCAGTGCACTTACCACCATGCCCTCCTGCAACCGAAACCTTTGGAAGGCTTCCCATGCTCCTTCATAGGCCTTCAGAGAGTTGGCTGACCAGGAGCTCTAGTACAACATTCGGGCTCTTGCCACCAAATTTCCCACAGATGGTCTGGTATCGGTGTTGTCACCATCTCTGCCTAAAGGGACAGCCTCTTGAACCTGCCCAACTGCAAACATGAAAGGCTGTTAGCGATCTCATTCTTTACCCCTTCCATATGCCTCGCCCTAAAGGAAAGGTTCACATGCAGCCCTAGCAGCACCTGTTGCCTGGCAACCCTCATCACCGCCATCTCAGGATGCCCTATCTTCCTGTTAATTACCTCTACCACTTCTTTGTTGTCACCCCAGAAAACCACCTTTTTTGTTTCTCGTCTACCCCCACATACCAACACTACCCAAAAAGGGACAATCTCAAGGAACGTAATCTCCTTCTGTAAACCCTTTGCTTTCCAACTGGTGAGCCATGGTTCTGCCATCCACCTGCCCTCATAGTACGCCCCAAGCCAGATGCCCACAACACATCCGTGTACAACTGCAGATCCTCACTGTCTATCCTGTACTACTCGGCTATGCCCATACAGTACCTGCCCCTAAAACTCATTGTACCCGTGTGCTAAATGCCTCAAAGGTGGAGCAGGCTGCCAAGCACCCCATGGGCATGGCCTTATCGAAATAAAATCCGCCATCAAATTGGAAACCCAGTAAATCCCAATTCTCTGGTAGGACAGGCAGAAGGTAGAATGCAAACTTGATATCCATTTTTGCCAACCATGCTCCCCTTATCGCCCTGATAAGCCAGATGGCTGAATCGGGGGATGCAAATGACACCACACTGCCCTTGTCATGGATACTATCATTCACCGAAGTATCTTACGGAGATGACAGGTTGTGAATCAGCCGGTACTCCCCAGTTGTTTTTTGGGCACCAGTCCCAAAGAGGATATCTGAAACTGACCATACGAGGGAGCCTCAAAAGGCCCTTCTACCCTGCCTGCATCCTTCTCATTACCAATTATTTGACACACTATGTCTTTTCCCTTCACTGAAGACAGGTTCCTGGCCCAGACCCCCTTCCTGTCCCCTCAGAACTTTAGCAAAAACCCCATGGAAAAACCCTCCCTCAGCAAAACCCCTCTTTTCTGCTCTGGGTAATCCACTGTCTATGCCCCCACTACCTCCTGTTTTATTGGTGTTCTGGCCAGCATGAAACCTCATTATAAAAACTTCACCGCTGGAGTATCAGTTCCAACCATAGTTGGAATTGTACCCCTTTCTGTTCCCAGAACCCCGACCCTTGCTCCCAAAATTCCCACCTGTACACCCCTTCCCCATGCCCCACTGAAAGGGCTGCTCCTGTCTCATTGCACCCCTGGACATGTCAGAGTTATTTTTGCATTTTACCACTGGGTGCATTACCCAAAACTTAGAGCATGTATGTTTGAACTTGCAATTAGCCCAGATGCATGCCGATCTGTTGAAAGCCCAGCATGACTTAAACATGGGCATTCCTTGACTGGCTACTTTTTTGGCCGCTTCCGGTGCCACCCCCACTTGAGAGGACAAGGTCCTCACTCATAGCTCCAAATGCATGCAATCCCATCTCAGATTCCCCCTTGCCACCATCTGCTGCCAGAATGCCTCATCGTATTCCAGCCATACATATCCTTTTTGTGCCTTGTAGGCATCCCTAATTATGGCTGTGTATGTCAACAGGGGGATGGCTAGCTCCAGCTGTTTCTCCAATAGAATGGCACTGTATATCAGGAAACCTGCTTGCCAGGTGTCCAGGTTTTTACCCTTTTAGAAGGCTTCCTCCTCCTTATGTCCCAACACTGCTAAAGACAACACCATTTCGGATTTCCCCACTGTCTCTTTTTGATCATATTTCTTGGCTGTCTATTTGTCTAACAAGCCAAATATATCCACGTTCTCCCCTTTTCAAATCTTGTCTTTTATGGAGGCTGGTACATGGTCTCCCAATGAGAATCCGGGAGGAGTGTCATAAAGTTTCATCCCCCAGGCTGTGTCTCCCTCCACCCCCTTGGCCATCCCCTTACCTCCCTTATTGCTCTTAAATGCCTCCAAAATCTTCTCCATAGTCCCCAGCTCCTTGTCCCCCATTTCCACTAATAATGCCTCCATATACTCCTTTAAACTACCTTCTCCTGTGGGCTCCCCTGATCCTTACCCCCCACTGGTGCCCAGGTCTGTCATTTCCGGTGTGGGATCAGGAAAGGGAACAGGCTCCAGGTCCAGTGCTGGTCTCCTCAGGCGCTTACACCCAACCCCCTTATCCCTTGACCCATCCGGCTGTTTTCGATTTCTCTCAGCTGCCTCTTCTTCCTCCCTTTTTGCTGCCTTATTTATCAGCTCTGTCATCTTGGTCATCAGAACAGCTGCCTCTGATCTCACTTGGGCACTGGAGGCTGGAGGATTTATATTCTTTGATGCCATGATCTACAGATGAATACTTAAAAGACAAAAGGGAAAGAAACAGAAAGCATAAATGACAGTGGAAACAAAAAATACAGTGCCCAGTTGTCACGGATTGTATTAACCCCAATAGCAAACAACACCATATTTGTGAAAAAACTGCCATTGAAAAAACCCAACATAAACATCCTCTTTCTCCAGGTCTGTCACTCCTGTCCAGCAGTGGTCCACCTGCCCTTTAGAACGAAGGAAAAAAAAAGGGTGGGCTCCCGCGGCCCAGCCCTCCCATCAACTTTTTGGGGCTTTGCCCACTGCTGGTCAGGGCTTCCCTTTTGTGGAGCCATGTTGTCCGTTTGCAAAGGGGGGACTTTCCTTCCATGTTGTGAGACCAGAATATTTGAGGTTTTGTCTGAGCGCCTACCCCAACAGCAATGCATAGCCCCTCCACTACCATTCCTCCCCACTTAAGACCCCAATCATTGCAGGGGGTGTCCAAAGCGAAAAGGTGCATTCTGCAAAATTCACAATTAGCCAGCTTTGCAAGTGCACCTGTAAGGCCGGTTAAAGCCTTTATATCTTGTTAAAATAGGCATTCGTTTTCTTTCTTTTTAAAAAAAAAAAAAAAATTCAGGCTGTAAAACCCTTGTGTTTGTTCCTTTTGCCAAGTCTCACCCTCTCCTGAGCCCCTGACTTTTTAGGCCTCAGACCTCCATGCTGTTCTGTTGCTCCCCCCATGGACCGCGTGGCAATAATGTTAGACTCCATGCCACATGGCCTGCTTTTTTGCCTACATTTTTCCAACTAAGGGGGCCAAAAAATTACGCAAGCGCTACCCATGCCCTCACTGTGCTTCCAGCATGACCCACCATTGGTATCTGCTCCCTGGGCCCACCCTCAGCCGCTCGGTATAACCGGACCCTTCCCCGAGAAACCGACTTCTGGGACACGGGCCTGACCACCTCGACCAGCCGATGTTCCTTAGGAGACAAAGCTGGTTGTTTTGCCTGCTGTCCCTTCACTATCCAAAACACACCTCTCCTGGACCAACTGCGTTCCTGTGAAGGCACCCCGTAGCACAAAAAGAGAGCTCCCTGCCCATGTGGCATCCCTGAGTCTCACCAGAGAAGACCACAACCTATCTGATACCCTCCACATCAAACATTTCCAAAACCAGAGGGGCCAGCCAGAACACCACATCTTTATCCAAGCCACTTCATTAGAATCACTCGGAAGCGCAGGCGAAGAAGGCTGATGAAAGACCTCGATAATGCTCACAACGAACCAAGGATGCCCAACACCAGTGAGGCCTGATGCCTACCTGTCCTTTCACCATATGACTCACCCTTGCATAGCCACCCACAACTCAATTGTACCAAAAATCCCCATTCAGGCAAAACAACTGATGCTCCTATAATCTGCTGCTCTTTCTAGTACTAGCCACCCACATACAACATATCTCCAAATCAGTAAGAAAGGGGGCTGCTGGTTTTAATTAAACCTTTTCCCAACAAGCAGTATCATGCTAATCCTGAGCTTACACCTGTGAGAAAGGAATTGCGGCCAGATTTTCCCTTTACCACAAGCAATATCAGAATCGGAACATGGGCGCTTCCAGCAAACCTGCTCTGATTGGCCAGGACTTTTCCCCTGCTTCAGCCACCTGGCACTTTTTACAAATAGATTTTCGATAGAACTAAGCACATTTCAACTGTGTAATAGAAGTTTTTCAACTGTACTAGCTGGATTGTAATTGCTACTAGTGTTTTAAAGTGCTTACACCTCTTCTGTCTCAGTGCTCCTCCTGCATCCCCCCCCATCCAAGCACTCTGCCTTGGCACCGAAAAGTCTAACTACCTTTTGTCTTACTAAACTGCTCAAATCTAACCCATCCTAACCTCTATGCTATTTAAGACATGCTCTTTTTTCCTCTCTCCAGCTGCCTGCCCTTGAACGGGGCTGCTTCAGCTCCCCCACAGTCGGCCGGCACCCAGCCAGCCACCGACTGAGACCAGGACACCAGTCTGCAGCTCCTTGGAAGGTATGGGACAGCGCAGCCAATTTGAACACGGGCGCTTCCAGCAAACCCACTCTGATTGGCCAGGACTTTTCCCCTGCTTCAGCCACCTGGCACTTTTTACAAATAGATTTTCGATAGAACTAAGCACATTTCAACTGTGTAATAGCAGGTTTTCAACTGTATTAGCTGGATTGTAATTTCTACTAGTGTTTTAAAGTGCTTACATCTCTTCTGTCTCAGTGCTCCTCCTGCATCCCCCCATCCAAGCACTCTGCCTTGGCACTGAAAAGTCTAACTACCTTTTGTCATACTAAACTGCTCAAATCTAACCCATCCTAACCTCTATGCTATTTAAGACCTGCTCTTTTTTCTTCTCTCCAGCTGCCTGCCCTTGAATGGGGCTGCTTCAGCTCCCCCACAGTCGGCCGGCACCCAGCCAGCCACTGACCAAGACCAGGATGCCCGCCTGCAGCTCCTTGGAAGGTACGGGACAGCGCAGAAGTTTTTTTTTTTTTTTAAGTGGCTAGTTTTCCATTAGCAGGTTATACAGAATTGCCACTAGAGGGACTCTTGGTCTTTCTACACAAATCACTGTATTCAATCGTGGGCAGTATGACCTGCATTATCATTCTACTTCTAATGCTGGCAAAAATGATGACTCATAAAGCACTGATCCATGTTAAGTCAGATGTTATCCCAGCCTGGGAACCCACAATCATAGTTCCTGCTACATCTTCATATTGCTTCCCTACTCTTACTCTGCCTGGTTTTCATGTTAATTCTCATCCCTCTCCTCTGGCCCTCCTCCCTTCGCCAATGTATTTCCGTGCACTTCCCCTGCTAGCCTTGAATGGCCATGTAAGCATCTCCTATGCCCTGGATAGACGTACCTCAATGACTGAACACCACACAAGAACCCATACAAAAAGAGTCCACTTCTACCTGATAAATGCCCTCAAGAAAATGTTTCTAATTCTCCTTTTCTGTTCAGGCAATGTGGAACTAAATCCAGGTCTCCCAACTCAAATCACCTCTCTGTCGGAGTTTGCAGCTGCTCCTGAGATGAAACTGATGATGGTCAATATTCTAAGCCTGCTCAAAAAACTTGATCATCTTCAAGTTTGGGCAGCCCACACTGACCCAGATCTGATTATAATTACTGAGTCATGGCTAAAAAAGACCAACACTAATCCACAAATTATTATACCGGGCTTCAAGCTCTTTAGGGCTGATAGGGATTGGGGGGGGGGAGTGGTTGTATACGCCAAATAAAAATTTGATGTTAGCAGCATTTCCTCTAAAACTAAGCCCAAGGAATATGAGATTGTCTCACTTAAACTTCATCTTCCATCCCCAGAGTGCATCACAATCATTGGTGGCTATAGACCCCCAACAGGAGGCACAGGAGTTCTTAACGTGTTGAAAGCCATAACTTTGGCTGCTAACACGGAAACAATAATCTTAGAGGACTTCAATATGGATTGGATCACTGCTAAATCCCACTCCCTAAAAGCCATCTGTGATGAGCTGGGTCTTACACAGATAGTAACTGAACCCACAAGAATCAATGCTTCTAACTCTGCCAACAGCTCACTCTTAGATGTCATCTTAACTTCGCATCCCCATAAAATCTCACATTCTGCAGTTTTCCATAACGACATGAGTGACCACAGTATCGTTGTATGTACAAGATTCCAATCTAAAACCCAGTAGCACCCTAAATTCAGAATCAAATGCTCGTTACATAAATTCAACTCAGTAAACTTCCTAACCGATCTAGCTATGATCAGGTGGCAAGACCTATATCTTGTCAAATCTGCTGATGCTGCTGTCTCTGTTCTAAATGGCAACCTCACCACCCTAATTAACAAGCATGCTCCTCTTATTAAAATGAGGGTGCAGAAAATCTCGCATCCATGGTTCACCCAAGAGCTCAAATCTGCACTTACCAATAGAGACAAGCGATGGGCTAGGGCCCGGCACACAAAGGACCTGGCAGACTGGCAGCTATTTAGAACTGCCAGAAATGCCTGTGTTAAAAGTGTACATGCTACTAAAGCAAACTTCTACATCTTCACTCTGGAGCAGGCCAAAGAGAACTCCCAAAAAATCTGGAAGACACTGAGATCCACTGAAGGCCATCCTGCTGCTTCCTCCCATCCCACCAAGATTCCGGCCAAGGACAGGATGGTTGAAAATAAACTGCGAATCCTCGAAGAACTTAACCTTCACTTTGCCACTACCGGGTTGGCATTCGACTCCTTCTCATACGCTAGCTGAGTGAATAGCAACACTAGCCTAGATACTACATATGCTACTCCACCTCATCCCTTCCAGTTGTGCCTGTTTAGCTACAAAGAAGTCGAAGACATAATTCTTAGCCTTGACACTAAGAAAAGTGCAGGGGACGATGGCCTTGAATCATTTTTCTTGCGGTTAGGCTATGCCCAGCTCACAGCCCCCATCCTTCACATCTTTAACCTCTCTATTACCACAGCCATTGTTCCATCCTGCTGAAAATCTGCCCATATTCTTCCTCTCTTCAAATCAGGACATCCTTGTGACTTAAACAACTACCGTCCTATCGCTATCTTGCCCGTTTTCTCCAAAGTGCTGGAAAAACTTATATACAACCAACTAAAAAATCACCTTGAAGTGCACTCACTGCTAAACCTGGCCCAATCTGGCTTCAGGTCGAAGCACAGTACCATCTCAGCCTTGGCTAAAGTCTCTAATGACTGGATCCATGCTATGGACACCAAGAAGGTTACTGGTGCAGTCTTTCTAGACCTCAGTAAGGCCTTCGACACTGTAGACCATCACCTCCTAATCACCTGTCTTGCCTACATAGGTGCCACTCCACTTACCTTACAGTGGTTTAACAGTTATCTCACAGGAATGATGCAAAAAGTCAAAGCTGATGGCCTGCTATCTGCCCCCCTTCCAATTGCCAGAGGAGTACCTCAAGGCTCCATCCTAGGACCAATCCTTTTTCCCTGTACATCAACAACCTTGACTTCCACATAAAGAACTCTAGCATACATTTCTTTGTGGACGATACAGTTTTGTAAGCATCAGGCTCGTCCTTAACTGAAGTCAGGGAAGCACTCCAAGCTGACTTTATCCAGTTAGAAAGAAACCTTATCAATGCCAAGCTTCTCTTAAATGCCAAAGAAACCAAGACAGTGGTTTTCTTGAGACTTGCCTTGTCTGGTGCCCTACCTACCCCACCTAAAAACTTCATAGTTACCTCCCTAGGTGAACCCTTGGAAGTCGTACCTAAATTTAAATATCTAGGTATGTGGATAGACAACAAGCTTTCCTTCAACAACCACATCGAGGATCTATCAAAGAGGCTTAAAGCACGCTTGGGTCTCTTCTTTAGAAATAGGACCCTCTTTTCTCTCGCGACCAGCAAAAGACTTGTTCAAGCAACATTCCTTCCCTTGCTTGACTACGGAGACATTATCTTTATCTCCACCCCCACCTTGAGCCTATCTAAACTGGATGTACTCTATCACCGTGCTCTTCGCTTCATTACTAACTCTGTGTACAGGACCCACCACTGTGATCTTTATGCAGCAGTTGGGTGGACCTCTCTTGCCACCAGACGCCTCCTGCATGCTGGCATTTGGACCCTCAAATTACTACTCCACAAACTGCCTGTCTATTTAACGTCTCTCATACACATCTCGCATAGCGCCTACTCCCTAAGGAAATCTGACCTTATCCTACTAGATGTTCCTAGGACACGTACCACAGCTTGCCAAAGAGCCATCTCCTATGCCCTCCCAAACATTTGGAACCAACTACAAGCCATGCTGAAGTTAACCAGCATCATATCAATTAACTCCTACAAAACACTAGCTATCCCTAAATTAAAAGACATATGTAGGTGCTACTAGGCCTCCAACACCAAGTCAACTTCCTAGGTACCAACTGGCCTCTACTTATTAAGCTGAAATGTGTTGCATAATTTAGGGCAAGGTTAAAGCTGGAATGTACTGCATATATAGCTTAAGGACTTCTATTGTGTATACCTCTTGTATTATATATATTTTTCTGTTGTTCTATAGTTTATATCTCCTGTCTATGTAATTGTGAACTGTATGTGTATGTGCCTCAGGACGTCCTTGTGAATGAGCTTGCTCAACGGAGTCTTTCCTGCAATAAACTTGAACTTGAACATACTCATTTGCCAAGCAAAAAAAAAAAGACTAAATAATTCGATTGAATATATTTCCCTGAATCCATAAACTGTTTCTCATACATCCACCTTTTCTTTCTTTTTTTTTTAAACAAAACTGCCTGTCCTTGTAAATCCCCTTTAAATGCTGCTAATAAACAATATATTGTTAAAACCATTCACAAACCATTCAAATGTCTTGTATACTTTCATGGGGCCTGGCGTGCCATGTGGCAACCATGTGGTCAGCAGGCCCCCATGCTTTAATTTCCTTTACTTATCATTATTATTCATTTTAATTACTTCCTTTCTACTCTCTAACAGACAGAACAACTCACTTCGACACTGAAAAATCAGAAACGGCTCTACCTCGCCCCCAGGAATTTTTGGCTTAGCAACTAAAACCCTCAAAGCCTGAAGGCTCAGGCCCCACAGCTGCAATACCTTACCTTGTGAAGCAGTATCAGACTAAATAATTCGATTGAATATATTTCTCTGGATCCATAAACTGTTTCTCATACATCCACCTATTCTTTTTTTTTTTTTAACAAAACTGCCTGTCCTTGTAAATCTCCTTCAAATGCTGCTAACAAACAATATACTGTCAAAACCATTCACAAACCATTCAAATGTCTTGTATTATTTCACTGGTCCTGGTGTGCCATGTGGCTACCATGTGGTCAGCAGGCCCCCAGGCTTTAATTTCCCTTTCTTATCATTATTATTTGTTTTAATTACTTCCTTTCTGCTCTTTAACAGGCAGAACAACTCACTTCCACATTGAAAAAACAGAAATGTCTCTACCTTGCCCTGAGGAAACTTTGACTTAGCAATTAAAACCCTCAGGGCCTGGAGGCCCAGGCCCCAGAGTTGCAATAAATCTGGCACCCCCTTCAGGTGTATGTATCATCACCTAGCACTGGTTCCATGTCATAACGGTGAAAACCTAAACGTGATTGCCGTTATGCAGAAGTCAACTGTGGTGAAAATTTATTTCAGCACTCTGACACCCCGGAGCACAGCAAAAGGGGACAGGGACTTAGTTTTTAATGTTTTCTATGGGGGGGCTGCACACCCCCACAAACACTCATGTGGGGGGATTTGCCCCCCCAACCTCCTAATAAAGGATTCTCAACTCCAGAGGTGTGCATGGGGGGTGAAACATTAAAAAAAAAAAAAGGTTTGGGCCAGGCACAACTAAAAATGCACCAGTGCCCAGACCCAAACCCTGTACCCTGCCAACCGATGCCAGCAACCCACTCACCACGCCACAGGATCAGCACAGCAACCAACCATGGCACCATCCCCCACATCCCTCACTGTACATGCCTGCTCCCACCCCACCCTGTGCAAGTGTACCTATAGTGACAGGATGTCACTGTAGTTGCCCACCCCTCCATCCAGCCACTGTACCCACTGTGTGCTGTGGCTGCAATGCACTTGGGAGAGGGTCCCCATTATTGTCAGTGCTCTTCCCCAAGTGCCTATATCATGGACACCTTTTAGCACCTGTCCATCATGACCTCACCTGGCCCCTCCCCTTTCTTCCTTGTCACTCCTCATGACCTCACTAGGTTCCTCTCCTCTGGCCCTGTCTATTCCTCTCACCTTACCTTTCCTCCTCCTATCTCTCCCCATCTCCCTCCTCTATCCCTTAAACTTCCTTCATTTCCTCGGGGCTACCATCAGACAATTCAGGTTGCCTTTTATTGGCAACCCTACTTGTAAGATTTTGTGCAATCTTCTGTTTTTTCCACTGAATTAACCCTTAAATATTGTCCAGTGAACCAGACAAATCAAACCTTTGAACAACTGGTTAACCCCCAGCATCCCCCATTCCTATGTGTGATTTTGTTTTAGTGTTTTTTGTGAGTCATGACAAAATCAGAGTCCAAGATTCCTTAAAACACATATGCCTAGAGGAAAGGTACTGTCGCAGATAAGATGTACATTACTCCTGGAAATCCAGTTACATTTATTCTTTCAATGCCATATGCCAAGGATTTCTGGAATTATTTAGCAATCCAATTAAAAGAACCTCTTTTTCCTGCTGTAACTTATCACATGGTAGTTCATGGGCTATTTTCACCAGCTTGGGGCAACTATACTGAATGTATTTTGGAAAAAAAATTGCCATTCTGAAATACTACATGTGGCAAGCAAGATGTAAACTCTCTTTACAATAGAAGGTAATTATACCACAAAGAATTCCTAGCCTCTATTAGAGTCTGTCTATTTATTTCCTAGCAGAAAAATTTGAGTATTTTTGTGGCAGTTACTGTTCTGGACTTGTGGAAAAATTGTTTCTAGAGATTCGTCACTTAGAATATGGGGTTTATGCACCATTTATATTTTATTTTTATATTTATTATTGATTTGTATTACAAGTACTTTAGGACTGAGAGCTCTTTTACAGAGGTTCCACATCAGAGGGTACTGAAGACAAATCCAGACAAAAAGTTAAAACTAGGACTAAGCAGAAATTATAGTAGGATTGAATTGCATAATTTTGAATTACAATAGGAAGGAGCTACATCATTTAGACCTCACATTGTACAAGAAGACATAGTATAAATATTGAGGCAAAATCACTGAGAGTAATACACAGTGCACTAGGAGTCCAAAAGGCAAGTAAGTTTCAATGTGTACAAGATACTTGACATGAAGTCTGTGCATAAGTCAAGTCAGCCAAAAGAGGCATCATTAAGTGGAGGGGGTAAGGAGGGTAGTAAGGCCAGAAAGTGAATGTAAAATTACTTCTGGTTGCCACTCCTGTGTTACCACATTTCCTCACTTTAGCCTATTATCCTTCCATGTAGCCTTTTCTGGAAATCTTATTCTCTTACTTGAATTTATTATTTTTATTGTACCTATCAACCTGTTACAAGGATGTCCAGGCAGGCTATGTGCTTTCTTCCTTGTGTACTCCTGGTCATACTTGGCATGAACACACTGGCACTTCTTGCTGGGACCCTCTCACTCCACTCTGATGCCCCCTTATGGAACTTTACCTACTCAACATGTTGGTTGAGAATTATTCCATTCCAAATCCTTCCATACTCCTTAGCTACAAGTACATGAGCCCACTACTGAGATATGTTTTAAGCAGGAAAATTACTTCACCAAGGACTGTCTCTCAAGCCATTTTGCTTGCCATGATATGGGTCATTGTATTAACCCTGTCCCTTGCTGGTGACATTGACCCTAACCCTGGCCCTAGCTCTAATCCAAGTATATATTTTCTTTCTAGACTCATCTTCTACCATAGGTTCAGGGCCTGACCCTGGCCCACCTAAATATCCACAGCCTCATTTACAGTCTCCCCAATCTTGAGACTTGGATGCATGCTAATAACCCTGACAACCTCGCCCTATCCAAAATGTGGTTGAAACCCTCAGTCGCTGATCTGAATTGCTCTCTTCCAGGGTATAACTTGCTCCATGCTGACAGACCCTCTTCCAAATGGGGTGGTGAGCTGGCATTATACTTTAAATCACACCTTAATGTCTCTTTAGTACCCACCCACCCACTAAACAATTGTGAGGTTCTTCACTCACTCCTTCTTCTAGGTGGTGCCAAGAAGCTGCACATTTTCTGTGTATATATTCCACCTAGGAACAGCCAGCTTTGGCTTAGCAGAGATTACTGATCTTATTCCAACGGTGTCAAAGAAAAATGAGGCCATCTGTTTGGGGGATTTTAACCTTGACTGGCAGAGTCCTGATTCCTCTGTCCTTACTTCCTCAATTAGCAAGGCTAACCTTCTCTGACTCATTGAATCCCCTACTAGAATCTCTCAGAATGGCCCCCTGATAGACTGGATCCTCGCTAACTGGAAAGACCTCTACTCCTCTGCTGCTGTTCTTCCAGACTCTATTAGTGACCACTGCCCAGTCTACTGTGTGAGAGGCACTCTTACTCCAGCAAATCCCCCAAGAGTCCTATCCTTCTCTGACTTTTCTAACTTTGACCAGTCTATGTTCCTTCATGATTTTTTCCAGGTGGCCTGGTCTCCAATCTATACTACCTCTGACATCAACCTAGCTACTGATTATTTCAATAGGACCCTTCTAGCCTTGCAGAGCAAGCGTATCCCAATCTCAACATGAAGAATCAGAGGAAAAGTGACTAAGTGGCTGAAGCACCCCCTCCTGAGACTGCTTAAGTGCCGCAACAAACTCTAGTCAAAATGGAAAACCTCCTCCAGTCAAGCTGACCTTGATGCATACCGATCCTTGCACAACTCCTGCAAGAAGGAGGTATGCATAGCTAAGAGCAACTATTACTGCAAACTTCTCAAATCCTCCGCCTCCAACCTCAAAAAGTACTGGACCCAAATTAAAGAGATAATAGGCAACACTAAGTTGCCGATTCCCAATGACTTAATAATTAACGACTCACTCTGTAATAATCCCAACACTATTGCCAATGCCTTTAATGCAATTTTTACTTATGTTCCTAGTATCTCCCCTCTGTCATCCCATGGGTCTCAATCTCCTCCAACCAGACAGGCTCCGCATGATGCACCTCCTGCTTTTATACTTTCCCCTGTAACATGCTCAGGGGTCTTAAAGAAGTTGAGTACCATTCCCACTCATGTCAGTACTGAGCTCAATGGGCTTGAACCAAGGATCCTTACACTAGCTGCCCCTCTCCTGTCCAATCTGGTAACTTGTCTTTTTAACCTGTCCATTTGCTCCTTCACTGTGCCTTCAGCATGGAAATCTGCTAAGACTGTTCCGATCTTCAAGAAAGGAAACCCCAAATTCCTTTCCAATTATCGTCCCATTTTACTTCTGCCTATACTTAACAAGATTCTTGCGAAATGAATCCACCACCAGATATCAGCCCACTTACTCTGTTTCAACCTCTGGTCCCCCACCCAGCAAGGTTTTCATGCTGGACACAGCACCACCACTGCTCTTGCCCTTTTTGTCAGTGAGGTAAAATCCAACAAGGACAATGGTCTCCTCACTGGTGCTGTGTTCATTGACCTCACCAAGGCATTTGATCTAGCAAATCACACTACGCTGTTGGATAAACCACACACCCTTGGGGCCTCTGGATCCACTCTGGCCTGGATTCACAGCTATCTTGACAATGGATCACAGTCCATCCTCTTTGGTAAGGTGCTTTCATCCTCTTCTGCCATCTCCTGTGGCATTCCCAAGGGCTCTATCCTTGGGAATCTGATCTTCTCGGTATTTGTCAATGATATTCCCACCTCTATACCACACTGCCACTCCATTTTGTATTCTGATGACCTGGTCCTGTATGCTGCCTCCAGCTCCACCAATTACATTAATGATCATCTGTCATCTATGTTCTCACAACTCCAATCCTGGTTCTCCTTCAACTCCCTCATTCTCATCTTACCAAAGACTCAGGCCATGCTCTTTAGGTGCATTAAGAAAGTCCCTGCTGCATCTCCCAGGTTTTGCATGCTTGGCCAGGATGGGTCCACAGTTTCTTCTATTGACTAATACTTGGGGGTTATGCTTGACCCTGTACTCAACTTCTCCTCTCACATAAATGAGATTTGCAAGTCAGCTAACATCAAGATTGGTGCATCATATTGTGTGTGTCATTTCTTAACTCCGGCTGCCAGGATCTCCATTGCTAAAGGGGTCCTGCTCCCCAGCCTTCTATATGCTCTCCCCCTCCTTTCTCATGCTAATGCCAGTGTCCTCTGCAAATGGGACACTGCCTATAACAACATTTGCAGATTTGCCATGTCAGCAACACATCTGATTCATCACAGTTTGCTTTACTTTGACTTGCACTGGTTGTCACCTAGCTCCTGATGTTCATACTCACTGGGATGTTTCATTGACTCCCTAACCAGGTATCCTCGACCCTATTCTATTCTATTGGCTCGTTGCTGTCCCCCTTGCTTCAGTCCCATATTCTAAGATCCTCTGATGGCCAACTACTTGCTATCCCATACTGCTCCACTAAAATGGGTGAACAAGCTTTCTTACCCTTTGCCCCAAATTCTGGAACTCTTTGCTTCCCCACCTTAAGGGCACCCTCACTCCTTCTTCAAAACTGCACTTTTCTCTCACCTTTTTGCACTTGATACATGTGACTGCACCTGACTTTGATCAACCTTCTGTTTCTGCCTCATTCTTCCTTGATTACTGCTTTCTATTACACTGTATGTTTACTAAAGTGCTTTCCCATGCCTGTCTGCCCATCCCTACATGGATGGTTTTATGAGTATTTTTAAGTACTGTGGTTCATTGCTTCATTTTGTATGTAACACTTTATCTTATCTCTGTGTGGGTACCTGCTTAGCTGCTATCTAGTAATGATCATATGCTTTCTATGACTGTCTGTTTTTATTTGTATTTGTACTCTCCCAGGTCATGCCTGAAAATGGGCAGGGTTATTTCCCAGTGTACTTACCCAGTCATCAAAACCAAATAAATAAATAGAATGCTTTTACTAGCATAACTTTGACCAGTCTATGTTCCTTCATGATCTTTGACTTGTTTTCTTTCTTGATTTCATAAAATTGGTCCTGGAAAATTTTTCTGTTAATTTCTCATCCTATGATTCTGTTTGATATTATATGTATGAGATGCACATTTGAACTTGTATTTGTACTTACTTTTGTAGTCAGTATTAGATTTCATCTTTCTCTTAATAAATGAATCCCCTACTTTTCTTTGATAAGTGCCATGGGATCTTTTGCTTCCACCTGTATAGTGACAAGCGAATGGGCAGAAGGGGCCTCAGTGTAACATCTTATCTGATTTATGGCACCTCAGCAGTGCAGTAACCCTCTCATACTGTATTACAGTGTCATTTATGAGTATTACCCCAAATACCCAGTGTGGGACTAGAACCCATGATCATCTGATCTTCAGGCCCATATTGAAACTATGTTATCTCCTGAACCACTGACACTGGTATCTGCTTATACTAGGGCTGTGTGGAATGTGAAATTCCACCAGCAGAATGTGCACAGAATAGTTATTCCACTACAAAATGCCTTTTGGAATTTATTTTTGAATTTTGTGGAATCCCAAAAAGCATTTCTATGTAAGCTGCAGGATAACTTTCTGTGGATTATATAAACTGGGGGATAATTTTTAGTGGATTACAAAAAAAGAAAGTCACTGTTTCATGTGCTGTAAACTGGATTACTGTGCCATGAAAAAATTCCACTTTTAAAATTTTGGAATTCTGCAACTGACATAAAATCATGGAATTAGGGGAAATTTTCAAAACTTCTATGGAATTTGTTCATCGAGTCAGTTAGCAAAGGGGCAAGGGGTGGCTAAAAGATGAAGATTAGCTGGCAAGGGTAAATAAAAGTAATGCCTCTTCTTAGGAGGAGCAGTTAGAGTTTCAGGGCAATCATAGTTTTGGGGGTGTTCACATTGGCAAAAATTGCATATTAGAAAGCAATAGCATTGACTGCATCTTTGGTACCTTACAGGAGCAGTGATAGAAAGTATTTTGTTCTTATTGTTCTGTGTGCTCTTGGAACATGTTGAATCAAACTTGATTGTGACTGTACTACAGTATGTAGGATTGATTAAACTTTTTGGGAGGCTACTGAGGTAATTCATGTATTGACCATGTTCACACTTGTACTTTATAAATCAAGGATGACCATCTCAGGACATACCCCCTGTCAGGTGAGTAAACCAAGGCTGCTGAAAAGGAGACAATGGTATATGCCTCTGTTACAACCTAGTGCAAACCTGCAAATAATATCATATGTGGCTACTGTTTTTTGGACAGTTGTAGCTGTAGTCTACTAATAGACTTTGCTACCATATTCCAGTACAGCAATTACTGATTTTCATCAAAGAAATCTGTTCTACTGGGCTTCAGGTTTGGAACTGTAAACCATCAACATCAGGATAACTCAAAACCTTTGCTAGCTGGGGCCCACTATGACAACATACATCAAAGTCTTTAAAATGTGGGTAGCCCCATCAATTCTCAGTTTTTTCTCCCACCATCGACCACTATCATGACCTGAAGAGAAACAAATGCTGCCATTTCTTACTTTATTATGTTACTACCTTACTTGTTTGCCTCCTAGCTATCATTTTATTACATTGTCGAAAGAACCTTTACTTTGGTTTGGTACCTGTGGGTACAAGATCTACAAGGATGATGCTCATCCTGTCTGTGTTTGCTGTTTGGCATTATCCCACAATATGAGGTCCTGTTATATCTGCCAGGGATTCAACCATGCCATGAGGAGATGCTGAAAGATGGCCCAAGAGACCTTCATCTCCAAAAAGGCCATGAAAACTACTGCTAAAGTGATAGGCTCCATGCTGACTTCTCCCACTCACTCGATGGCTGCCACCAGGAAGTCTTCCCAGCATTTGGTGACTCTATCACCAATGTAGTTGTCTAGGTCCGAAGAAATCAAGGTCAAGATTTGGGCAAAGTCATCAAAATCTTCACCTTCCAGACATCATCACAGGCATGATAATGCCCAGTTCATGGGGGCTATTGAAAATATTGAGTTAAGTGGCAGAGCACTCATAATGGGAAATTTCAGTCTACCTAATACTAATTGGAAAACCCACATTGGTAATACTGAATTAGAAAGAAACTTCATTGACTTATTAAGTGTTAATGATATGAAGCAATATGTCAGTCAAATTATGAGGGGATCTAATATTCTAAACCTTGTACTGACCAATATGAAAGAAGATATAAAGGACTGTGTAGTCAGAGAAGCATTGGGCCAAAGCAACCATAACATAATGCCACTCACCCACACTCTCCTTCCCCTTCCTTTTACACCCACTCTTCCCTATTACCCTATCCCTCTGTCTTCCACTCCCCCTGTGCCTTTTCTCCCACTGGATCAACCTTAAAACCAACATACTACCACTACCTCCCCAACCTCCTAGACAAAGCCACGTCTTCTGGCTGCCCACTTCCCCCTGTCTCCCCTTCCCCTCACCTTGACTCCTCCTTGGACTCTCACACTAGGTGTTACACCTGCTTATCTCCTTCGCTACATATAAACACTGTCCTTTACCCTAGTTGAATGCTCTTGACACTGTACTATCACCATTGGTACTATGAATGACATTGTATCCTTACTGTATACTAGCTACCTACTATTCGAGTATTGTATGTAAACTGTTTGTTATTGCTGTCATTGTCACTGTTTGACGTGGAACCTTTGTAAAACAGTTCTGAGCTCAAAGGTATGATCCGAATCCCTAAATAAATAAATAAATAAATAAAACATGGTTGAATTCAAAATATTGGGGAGTGAAACTATAGATAAAGGAATAACAAAAATAAAATGTTGAAATAAAGCCAATTACAATGAGATGAGAAGACACCTGGATAGCTGGGATTGGGAAAATGAATTCAAAGGACTGAGAGTCCAAATGATCTGGGAAAATATAAAAGATAATATTGTACTGGCCACTTTGTCCCAGAAAAAGTAAAATATAATAAACCTGGCAAAATCCCTACATGGCTGAATTCCACAATTAAACAATACATAAATAAAAAGAAAAGAGTGTACTACATATATAAGTAAAAAAAAAACAACTATCATCCAGTAGATGGACAAAATATAATAATCTGGCAAAACAATGTAAAAAAGCCACCAAGACTGCTAAGATAAGTGAAGAAGTAAGAATATCAAATAAAACAGCAGATAACAGAACAACTTTTTGTAACCACATTAGTAACCAAAGATCTGAAACCAGTGGGATAGGGCCAATACAAGATGAGGGGGAATTGATTTCTGATGAAAAACAATGTCTAACACATTTAATAAGTACTTCCTTAGTATTTTTCAAAGAAAAAGTAGCATCATAAGCACTCCAAACATAGATTATGTAACCAAGGATGTTTTAGACTTTAGGCAAAACCACTGTTCTTTCCAAACTACACAAATTAAAGATTAATAAGTTCCCTGGGCCAGATAGTCTACATCTGCACATTCTCAGAGAACTAGCAAATGAATTGGCAGGCCCATTGGAGGTTATTGTATAGCACGGCATTGAAGTATGGGGTGAGTCCAGATGACTGGAGCTTGGCCAATGTTGCACTCATCTATAAAAAGGGAGCAAGAACAGACATCCAAAACTACAGACCTATTTTCTGACCTGTGTCTTGAATAAAATCATGGAGGAATACATTAAAGAGTATTTGGAATACTTCATTCATGTCATGGGTTGTACAGATATCTTCCAGCATGGATTTATGCCTAAGCGATTGTGTCAGACGAACCTGCTACGTTTCTTTGAGCAGGTCAGTAAGGCCTTAGAGAATAGCCTTCCAGATGACGTGATGTACTTAGATTTTTGCAAGGCCTTTGATCTAGTGCCTCATGCTAAACTGATTGATAGCCTACAGGAGCTAAAGGTGGAACCACTAGTTATTAAATGGATATAAGCCTAATTAAACCAAAGGAAACAGAGAGCCAACATTAGGGGGTTCGCATTAGACTGGGGTGAAGTGACTTGTGGAGTGCCCCAGGGTACAGTATTAGGCCCAATACTGTTTAATATATCTGTGTCCTCTCTGCAAACAGCTAACAACACTTGGATGTCCAAATCTGCAGATGATAGTAAAGTTTGGGCCATAGTAAGAACAGAGAATGATATACTGAACTTACAAAATGAACTCGACTCAATAGGCACTTGGGCAGAAGGGCATAAAATGAAATTTAACATTGAGAAATGCAGTGTAATGCACTTCGGCATGAATAATCTCCTTGCAACCTATAAATTATGTGGCAATATATTAAGTAGTGTGGAGTGTGAGAAAGATCTGGGTATCTTGGTAACCAATGACCTAACATTCAGATTGAAGTAGTAAAAAAGGCCATTAGAATGTTACACTGTATACTACGTAACATTTGAAGTAGAGACAGAACAATGATATCACCTCTGAAAACATATTGGTTAGAGTGCTTATGGAATACGGTGTACAATTCTGGAACCCATGTCATAAAACGGATGTAAAGCAGCTGAAACTGTACAAAGGAGTGTGACAATAAAGATCAAACATCTCCAAATCCTTTCATATGAAGAACAATTAAAAGAGTAACATTTGTATTCTTTGGAATATTGTAGGCTTAGGTGCGACCTGTGTCTGGTGTATTCTGCATTTCGGAATGAAGACCTATGGGACTGTGTAGGATTGGAAAGGAAAGCCTTTATGATAACTACTAGAACCCATGGTTATCAACTAAAGGGTGAACTTTACAAGTCCAACAAGAGGGGGTCCTTGATTAACCAGAAAGTCGTGGTGCCTTGGAAAGGGATTCCTTCAGACATAGTTAACAGCAATATGATTAATACATTCAAAAATAAGGTAGATGCCCATTATGGAGTCACAATATACCCCACTTGATAACTTAAATTTTTTAAAGGCAAGACTAATTGGCGAAAGCTATTGTCTTTTATCCCTACTTATGAAACTTATGAAACATAAGATGGCAAGTCATCAAAATCCTTGTCCTAATGCTTATGGTGAAGACTGAAAGATGAGGATTTTGACAATTTGTCAAAATCTTCATCATCCTTAAACTTATGGCGGTGACTGGAAGATAAGGATTTTGACAAGTCATCAAAATCCTGGTCTTGCAGTCATCACCATAAGCGTAAGGACAAGGCTCCTGCTTCTCTGGTGAGGTTGAAGTCCCCGCTTCATTCAGAGGGTAGATTCTCATCATCATCCACTCCCCAGTGATGACTCAAGCCCCGAGACTGTACAAGAGATGCCAAGGTTGGGGTCTAGCACAGGTGCTGTCGTATTTACCAAGGGTAATGCGCAGCCACCATTGACAAGAAGTACCCTGTCAATGACAGTAGTCATGGGCCTTTTGCAGGTGTTGCTGACTCTCAGCTCACACCAGTGACAGTTTCTCAACTGGTGTGCCATTTGCTACCATCACTCCTGCTGACAATAATGGCTGTACCATGTACGGGGCCTCCCTGCTGACACTGTCAATGACAGGTTTATAAACTCACAAATTATTTCTCCTTTTCTGCTGCCACCATTGTTTTCTCCTTTTCCTGTACAATCCCCCCCCCATCATCCCAGATAACTATGAGGAGGTATATTATCCTGACCAGTGACCAGTGAATAGTGTTGTGCGAAATTAAAAAAATTCACCCAGCAAAATATTTTGCATAATCTCCACATTACGCAGAATATTTCATGGGTGCAAAATGCAAAATCCACCTCAGCGAAATGTGAAGACTCACATCCCTGGTGTCTAATGGTCTCACCCCCACAGCTGATTGCAGGCTCACAATAGGAAGAATTCCCCCTGTGAGACTCAGCCCTATTCCCCCATCCACATAATTTGAGATAAAAATAATTTCCCTAGTGTTTAGTAGCCCACCCCCCTGGCTGATCTTTGGCCAAATGAAGAATGACCCCCACCTGAGATTTGCACCAGTCCCCCTGTTGGCTGTAATAGCGACATCAGTCATTTCTTAGTTCTTAGACTTCATGTAATAAAAAAATCATTCCCTGGTGTCTAATGGAGCCCCACCCCACCCTGTCCAGTAGGAGTAACCCCACCCTACCCTGCACCTCCCATCTAGTACCCCTGTGGTCCACTGGCACAATTTCAGTGTATTGGATGGCAAATTGAGAATACAGTTTTTTCTTTACAATTGCATCCAATTGCACATGCTCATTCATTGAAAAGGGCTCACTTGGGCTCATTTTGTAAAAGAGCTCAGTCGGGCTGCCAGTTATGGAGGTGAGTGGAGGGCCGTGCTGGTGGCCCATGGGGGTACTAGATGAGGGAAGTGTGGGGTGGGCTGGGGTTACTACTACTACTGGAGAGGGTGGGGGTCCACTAGGCACCAGGGAAATATTGTTTTTTTTAATTGCATGACGTCTAAGAACTAAGACGCTGACTAATGTTGTCATTTATCAATAACAGGGGGACAGTTGTGAATCTCAGGGTGGGGGTCATTCTTCATTTGGCCGGTGATTGACCTGGGGATGGGGTGACTAGACACCAGTGAAATTATTTTAATTTCAAATTATGTGGATGGGGGATGGGGCTGAATTTTGATGGGGGGAAATTCTTCTTATTGTGTGCTGGCAATGAGCCAGAGGGGGTGGGACCACTAGACACTAGGGATGTGGGGTCTTCGGGAAGGTGGAAAACACTTTTTTTAACGTTATACACAAAATTCGGCATTTTGCACCAGCAAAATTCCAGCAAAATGCACGAATTTCATGATATATTTCGAGGTGAGGCCTCACCAATGATCTATAAAGAGGGATTATTACCTCCTTTCATCCACTGGTGATGCTCCTGTCTATGCATACTCGCATTCTGCTAGCCTTTCCTGCTGCCTTGTCACACTGTTTTGACATCTTCAGTTCATCAGCAATGACTACCCCCAGGTCCCTTTCCTGTTTTGAGCCTGCTATTGCCTCCCCTCCCAGGTGGTAAATTGTGCATGGGTTTCTGTGCCCCATGTGCATTATTTTACACTTTTGAATGTTAAAATCCAGCTGCTGATCCCTTGACCAGTCGTCCAGCCTTTTTAGGTCTCTCCTCATTCTTTCCAGCCTCTGAAGTGTCCTCTCTGTTGCAAAGCTTTGTATCATCTGCAACAGGCATACTTTCCCTTCCAGACCCTCTGCAATATCATTCATAAAGACTTTGAAAAGGACTGGGTCTAGCACTGATCCCTGGGGCACCCCAAGGGTCACTTTGCCTACTCCAGATTATGTGCCATTTACTGCCACCCTCTGGGTCCTTTTTTCCAACCAACTCTCCACCCATCTCATTACTTTAGAACCTTCTCCTAGGTTCCCCAGCTTGTTTATCAGTCTTTTATATCAATGTATGCATCACACACTAGCACACACACACATACAATTTATGGTCAGAGCCAACATGGCTGCTATACTGCTTTAAAGGGACATTGCCCACTTAAATTGCCAAAGTTATGAGTGTGCATTGCAACATTTCAATGTACCCTCAGTGAATGTGGTTCTGCTGGTATTTTTTAAATAAAAAATATTTGGTCAATGATTTCATTTTTAGTTTCCAATATCACATAAGCATTAAGTACAGAACTCTCCCACACTGCTTCCTACCTGCCCACTATGTGGCATGGCTGTTCTACTGGACTTCTTAATAAAGTTGGATTTACCATGTCTTTTATGTGTTGTATCCATTGTAAGAAAATCCACCTCAAGCTGCTGCTGTGCTTAAAGCTTCACAAGGTAAGAAGGACAGAGACTGTCACACTGTTGCCCACTTATTCCACCATAAATAGCCTGTCCCGCCCCATTGAAATCATGACAGACCTCTCAGTCCATGCCTCCTCACAGAGATCATGGACAGTCTTTCACTCTGTCTCTCCCCACAGAGATGATGGATGGTCAGTCGCAGAGTAAGAAAATAGTGTGGTGAGGAGCTAGTGGTGAGAAGGAAGCAACCACACTTTATTGAATGGAGAGATATTCCACTCCAGTGGAAGGACATAGCTGTCCACAGCTGTGGTGTGTTCACAGTCAAATGCTACCAAATCTCCCTTTTCAATTGTCCATTAGGAAACATTCGAGACATTTCAGAGTTGTCTTTTCTACTTCTACTATAATAGCAATACAGTTACATGGTTCTGCTATGCAGCCATAATAAAAAATTACCGAGCTAGAAGTGGAAGCTAATGCTAAACACAAAACTGTACAAAACTCTCTCCAAGTCAGCAACATCCCCTACGTGAAAAATTCAAGTAAGAGATTTGTGCACAGGAGATCAGTCAGTCAGAGAGATACTGGAAATGAGGTGCAAGTACAATGTTATGAAAGGCAAAATGGCAAAACAGTAGCATCATGATATCTCAAAACATGATCATATATGAGAACAAAAATAGGAAAAGTAGAAGGAAAAGAGCAGTTTCCCTTTTTGTTCTACAATCTCCCCTAAACTGCATGATGCTGCATTGCACTAGGGAATCAGACAGTGTCCGATGGAGTTTTTTTTAAATCATGTGGGTATCAAATTGCTATCAAGTGGCTGTGGTGGCAGTAGAAGCAGTGAGGCCCAGATATATACATTTAACAAATGTTAAGACAGAATTACATGTGAAACATTTATATAAAAAAAAATCAAAAAATAAAACATTCTCTTATTAACTTATGCAACACTCCGCACTGCCATATAACAGAAAGAAGGATGGGTTGGGGTGAAATAGAAAGGTGACTGGTAAAGATTTGACAAGGAAAGTAGCCAAATGCTCAGAAGCTCCTAACTGTACAAAGCTAGAAGTGGAAAGTAATGCTAATTGCACAACTGTACAAAACTCTGCACAATTCAGTGATGTCCCCTGTACAAAAAATTCAAGTGAGAGAATTGTGCTCTGGGGACAAGCTGGTCAGAGAGATATTTGAATTGTAGTTCAGGTACATGTTTTAAGAAGCAAAATGGCAAAACAAGGTCATGATAATTTGAAACATGATCATGTGTGACAGCAAAAATATGAGAAGTAGATGGAACAAAGCAAGATGTTAGCCAACAGGGAAAGTTTTCCAGATCTCAGCTGTTTAGGTTTGTTTTCACAGTCCTGTTTAAAATCCTTGAGAAGCCTTATAGACTTTATGTGCACAGAAACTATCAGACCTGAAGGGCTACTAGCTACTCAGCAACAGACCTGGCTTGGCAGGTATTATAGTTTCTCCAGCTGGAGACCAGGAAGGCAAGCACATCACATATCATGATGCTGCCTGGCCCTTTACATCACTAGTGATAAAAGGAAACATGCACATTTACTGTGCAGAAGAATGACATTTTAAAACCCAGGAAAAAAAATAAATGTATAATGATTTGTGAATAAAGTATGAGGTTTCCTTTTTAAATAATTTGTCAAACTCCTGGACTAGCAGTGTTATAGCGAAAACATTAAAAAGTAAACAATACTCATGAGTACGCTTTGCTATTCCCTAGCAAAGATTTTAATACTAAAAAAGCAGAGCTACTGGTGTTGAAGTTCTTAATAGTGAGCACCTATAAAAGACTAGGTTTAAAAAATCAGGCAAATTAAGATTAATAATAACTAGCTAATTTTTGTTTTGAACAGTTTGACATCTGTTAAAACTCTGATGCAGGAACTCGGCTATAAATGAAATGCCCTTTGAATACATAAACTCAGCTGTAAACAAAATTGCTACTGAGTCCATTAAATTAGAAATCCTGTAATAAAATAACAAAACACCCCTTTCAAGTTAAATTTGAATTTTATTTGTAAGGATTCCATAGAAGTCATATACCACTGCAGCTGGTTCCCCATTATAATTTCCCACTTGTAACTGAGTATCTAAACAGGTCAGTTCCGTTTCTTGGAATACCTAAAAAAATATTATTCTGTTCTTCAATTTTAGGAAATGAAACAACTTTTAATAGTGACTTTTATGTTATTTTCCTTCATTTATTTTTCAAACTAAAGACTGCTTAACTCTGAATAAGGACTATAGTTCCAAAATGTTAGTCTGATTGTGGCAGTTAAATTTCATGATACTGTATATAGTGACTAAATAACTAAATTCAGACATATAAACTTTTTTCTGATCTGAATACTACGAAATACTAGGTGTATATGGCAGTATGTTAATAAAGATGTACCAGGAAGAAAGAACATGTTTATTTTTTGTTCCATCATTCTGATAATAATAATAGATGGTCTCAGTGCAAATAAAACTCAGTCTGTCAGGATATATGATGTCACCATTGCTTTAAATTCAGTGGAACTGCTGGATATCTATATTCACTATGGAGTGCTGCTGAAGGTGAGCGAGGGGGTGAGGTTTAAACAAAACACTGTTGGCCCATTGCCAGTCAACTTTTTTTAACTCTTGTACTGATGAAATAAAGACTGCAGCAAACTTCAATACCTTTTTAACGTTGGTAACTGAATGCACTTACATACTCTGGATGCTGTGTGTGTTACTTAATCTAAAGCACACCACATCAATCTTACTAGGTAAACTAATTATTTACTAGGCTGGTACATAAAATATTTTTAAACAATTACCCCTTGATGCGACAAGATACTAGTACAACTGATAGCACTGTGATGCTGGTAGCTAAAGGGTTAACCTTCAAGGAAGGAAAAAACATGCTGCAATGTCACTGGCTTTTCCAAGCTGAATGGAACTCAGCTGAAAAGATCACTAATAAATGCCGTATTTGAAGGAAGGATGTGAAATAACAGAAACTTCATTTATTATTTAATTGTGCCCTAAACAAACATAAATAACACTGCCATGACCAGAAAAAGTTTGGGGGACACCTGTAAATGATCTGTTAGATAAACATTTATGTCCCCCTTTAAAAATCTGACAGTGACCATTTGTAGGCTCAGTAGTTCATGTTGGGAGCAAGTGCAGTGGTGGGGGATTTGTGGGGAAGGGAGAGACAAAGAAACAGCACTATTGATGTGGAGAGATGTGGTTCAGTTTCACTCCAAGCACTCAGCATAAGATGACAGTCTAGGTAGCCTGTCATGTGCTTCCAGAGTCCCTTCTCTCTCTCCTAGTCATAGCAATATGTCAGCATGGTGTCATCACCATGCAACCATAAAAATGGCTTTTTCTAGCCTGCCCATCAGTGCAGCGGTTGGATTTCCATTTGCAACACTGGTCACCTGGGTTCGGGAATGAACCTGGGTCACTGGACGGCTGGCTGGGGGGAGAAGGATAGAGCATCCTGTGGGCTGCTCTCCTTCTCTGGGGAAGGGTGGGAAGTGCCCAGCACAAGGCGGACCCCTGGCAGAGTCCGGGAGTCATGCAAGCTACTGGTGCTAACAAGCACTGGAGGCAGAGCAGACACTGGATTTCATTGCATGTCCCCGCCTCCCAGAAAAACATGAAAAAATGGGGTGGGTTCTCCATCTCCATCTGCATGAAGCCCTCCCTGGGCTTCAATTAGCAACCATCACCGGATCTCCCAACCAGATAATGGTTCCACGGTGCTGGGATTAAGGGGAACCAGTACCATGGCCCTGCCCTCCAGGGGGCAAGTCAGGGGTGACTGGGAGAATTGGCAGCAGTGGACGGTAGGTAGGAGCCTGGGAGCCATGACCAGGGCAGAGCACGATGGACGATCAGTTGGAAAAAGCACAGTAAATATCTAAAAAAAAATTGCTTCTTCTGAGACTACTGTTCTATTCTTGACATTACTTGAAACGGTAGCTGTGACATATTATTTTGCTTACATACAATTGCTCTAAGAACTGAACACAGGTGCATCAAGTTATAGAATCTCTGCCATTGTCTTAATAATAAATAAGATTGTTTCATGTCATAACACTATATTCCTATTGAAAGCTTATTGTTCATATGTCATTTATTGACTTTCTCTTTCTATGACGTACTATAGTAACAACAAAAAAAAGGACATGTGGTTATAAACACTGAAATTATGAGCATAGAGTAAGAATTATACAAACGCTATACTGTGCTATTGATGTGATGAAATGCCAGTCTACCTCTGCTGCACAGTCAGATAATGCAACTTTATGGAACCATCACTACAAACAAGAAAAAAAAATAGAAGTTACATGCTATGTGGCATTATGATTTCAGAACGTTGCCACTAATACTGCCTGAGTGTAAAATTAGACACATCTCTGACTGTGTATTGCTATTAATAATTATTACTGTTCTGTGGATATTGTCTATCTGTGAACAAGAAACAAAAACTTATGCATATTAAACTCACAAGAAAACATTACAGTACAATGGTTGTGTGGAGGTGTTCTCTCACAGTACTGACATATGAGCAATCAATTTCTAGCAAGCTTATGCACATATAAATGTCTTAATGAGGATAACTGTATAGCACACCTTCAGAGCTACTCAGCAATTACATTACGTTCTTCTACAATGACACAGAAAGTAATATATTGAAATTATGATGTAATGATTAGATCACTTCATGTGTAGACAACATTGCATCTTTCATGTACTGCAGGAAAAGAAACTGTACCCAGAAGTTGATGTGTATGTGTTGAAGTGTGCATGTGTACCCATGGCTACAAAAGTGGTGGACCATGATGATGGATAAGGCTACTGATGTATGGTGATGGTATAATATGTCCAGTTCCATGAAATTCTGTGTTTTTTCCAGTGTGCAGGCCATCTAAACTCCAGAATTTTACTGGGTTTTCAGAAAAAACAAAAATCAGTGGCCTCGATGATGGATGTCTCGCGTGTTATCTGCAGAGAGTTGTATGTTGTTTGTCTTATCTGATGATGGCTGTCTCTGGTCGCTTGTGTTGCCTTGCCCCTTCCACTGCTTGTTGGGGTGGAATGCACAGTAAGGGTTGGAAACCCTAATGTTGCATTTCCCTACTCTTGTGGCTTTAATATCAACTGTAACTGATGCAGTAGCAAAGTTTTATATATATATATATATATATATATATATACACATATTCATGGCAAAAAACTTTGTTTAATGCATCAGTTAGGGTTGTTCCACAGTGACAAAGTGAGGAAATTCAGTGCTAGGGTTGAAAACCCTAACTGTGCATTCTCCCCACCCCCACCACCACCACATACACACATACATGCAAGCAGGGGAAGAACGAAGGCAACACAACCAATGACACACATCCAGCAGGAGGTGTATACCTGTGTTACTGTAGGAAGTGGAGAAATCCAACTTCAGACATCATACATTATTCACAAAGTTGTTCTTTGAGGTTAGTTCACATGAAGGTGAACCAAGCTGGCAGTAGGGAAAATGGTGTACCTCGCTTCATTTTCAACATGTGGGTGGCGAAAGACATCATGGGTGGCTCAGTGTTAGTCTATGGCAAATTGTTCAATTTTGGAACAGTGTAACTTTGTAATCCTGAAGTATTTTAGCACAATAGCAGTAAAAAGCACATCTGTGTGACCAGGTCTTGCCACCCTGCAAATTTCAGCCCAAAGGACCCAACCATTTGCTTGCAGGATGATGGCAAAGATATGCAGACATTAGGAGCATACTTTCACAAAATACATTTGCAAACATTAAAGCATCATAGCATGGCCCTATCTAGCAAACAAGGATTGGCTCGCGAAAAAGGATTTTGACAGCTCGTGAAAAGGGATTGTTTTTTTAAATCCCATTTCGAGAGCTGTCAAAATCTCCATTCACGAGCTGTCATACTCCTTTTTCACGAGCCAGTCCTTGTTCACGAGCTGTCAAAATCCTTGTTTGTGATTTCCGGACCAGATGGCCCTATCTTTTGAACAAGGATTGTCTCGTGAACATGGATTTTGTCACCTCACAAAAAAGGATCGGCTGGCAAAAGAGGATTTTGACAGGTGATGAAAAGGGATTAATATTTTAAATGCCTTTTTGCAAGCTGTCAAAATCCCTTTTCGTGAGCAATTCCCCTTTCATGAGCTGTCAAAATCTTAGTTTGTGATATCAGGATCAGATGACCAAAATCGCACGAACAAGGAATTCTCACAAACGGGGATTCTGACAGCTCACGAATGGGGATTCAACTCACAAACAATAATTTTGACTCTTCACAAACAAGGAATTTAAAAACTTTCCCAATGTACTGCTAATAAACTGTTCGGTCTTTTGGCTTGAAATCTGCAGGGTACAAAGAGAGCGTTCCACAGATGTGACTTATGCTGTTTAGGTGCAAAAATGTTCATTGGTTCAATAGCTATGCTATTACAAAGTTGAGAAATTTCCAATAGGATAACATTGTGGTGAGCATGGTGCCTTTCAGTGCCTATATCTCAAAAACACCTCGAGATATGGATTTTTTCGCTAAATGCAACTTAATACACCTTTAGGCATATTAAGCATGTGTGCAGTTTACCAGTCCATGATTACAACTGCAGTGGATTTTTGTCAAAGGTTCCTATTGTCATTGTGATATTGTACCATTTGCAGCATAGGAGTTATTTGGAATGTGTCTAGGCCTGTGCTATGTCTCTATAATTATAGGTAGGTGGGAGCACAGGGTCCACAGGGCCCTGTGCTCCCACATATGGTTTACATTATGCAGTAATGGGACTGCTGGACCATCTGTTATGCAATAATGGGAGCACAGGGCCCAGAGGGCCCTGCGCTCTCACTTGAAGATGACAGCTCATTACAATGTCTGAGCATTTATGGGGGAACCTGCACTCCCAAAACTATTTACGGGTAAGATTAAACTTTCTCAAAAAGTAAGGAAATTAATTGCAAAAAATGTTGTTAATGCATCAGTTAAGGTTGAAGCAACAAAAGTAGGGAAATGAATGTTAGGTTGATACCCTAACATCCCCCCAAACCCTACCACACCATCCACCCCATCCACCATAGACTAACAGGTGATGGGGTGTGCCTAGGGGTTGTTGGAATTAACTCTCACCCCATTCTACTATACTGTATCATGTAAGCTTTGTTACACATGGAATGGGATAAGAGTTAGGTTCAATGAGCCCAAGGCACACCCCATTACCTGTTGGTCTGTGGTGGGTTGGGGTGAGGTTGGGTGGTATGGTGTGTGTGTGTGTGGGGTGTTAGGGTGTCAACCCTAATGCCTCATTTCCCTACTTTTGTTGCTTCAATCCCAACTGATACATTAAAAAAGTGTTTTTTCTATGAATATCTTGTGGAAGGGGCAAGGCAACAGAACCAATCATAGGCAGCCATCGTCAGGTAAGAGAAAGAGCATACAACTCACTAAACATGCCACAAGAGACATTCATCATCATGTTTCATGAACTGTATGAGTTCTGGTGACATGCCACTGTCATAGGGAAAAATCTGTACTGCCATGCAAATGTCACCATTACATGATGTTGGAGTGCAGTGTCCTCCGAACCCTGTAGTCCAACATCATGTAATGTGACATTTGCATGCTAGCGAAGGGTCCATAGGACAATGCAAAACTTACACTGTAGACAAATGTAGTTACTCTGGGACTACACAGTACACAGGACCCTACATTTGCAAAGTGTGGTAAAAGTATGTTTCTGTTGAAGTGCAAGGTCTGAAGGACCCTGCATTTCCACAGTATCAAAAAAATATGGCTGACTAAGAGTACAGTCTTTTCAGTAACTTATACTTGTACAGCCATAAACAAATGTATAGCTGTGATTGAAGGTGTGTCGATGGTACAACCACATCCTGTGGAACCATGGTGGATGCAACAGTACATGTGGTGTACCACAAACTGCATGCTAGAGACATATAGAAATGTATTGTGGTTACGGCATATACATATGTGTAGCAAAATTATATATGTGTGGGAGGGCGAAGGCTGCAGTGGACTCTGCACTTCCACAGTATGTAATTGTGATATTTGCATGGCAATGCAGGGTCCGTAGGACCTTGCACTGATATACTGTTGACAAATTACAGTTTTGTGCCAATATACATTTTTGCTGGAGTGTGCACTAGCACATTATGGCAAATGTATGTTTCTGTGGGAACACCAGGTATGAACTCAAGATGGATATCTCTGGTTGGTTGTGTTGCCTTGCCCCTTCCTCTGCTTACATGTGTGTGTGTGTGTGTGGTGGGGAGAGGGAGGAATGCGGAGTAAGGGTTGTGAACCCTAACACTACATTTCCATGTTTTTGTTGCTGTGCTATGAACCCTAACTGATACATTAATGGCATTTTTTGCAATGAATTTCCCTTCTTTTTGAGAAAGTGTATTGTAACTGGTAAGTGGTATGTTTTAGTGGGAATGCGGGCCCTCTGGGCCCTGCATTCCCTTCATAGTGCCCATTTTTTGTGCAATGGTATGCATATGGGGGAGTGTGGGCCCTCTGGGCCCTGCTCTCCCACTAACACGTAACTACGGAGCCATACAGCAGCCCTATAGGGCAAGGAACCCATGTAACACTAATTGGCCAATATCTCAGCAACGGTAGCAGTTACAAAAAAATTCCAGTGCCGTTGTAATCATGACAGCATAACCTCAATGCAAGCTAAGTCAACCAAATCCATATCTTGCATTGTTTACAAGATATGGGCACCAAAATGTGCTGAAAAGACACCCTTGGAATGCTTGTGAAACTAATGTGACAATATCTCTGTAATCGTAGCAAGTATAAAAAAAATTCCACTGCTGGTGTAATCTATGATTACCAAACTTGTTTCTATAAATTAGTTCACCAAAAGGTGAACTAAGCTGTAGGTAGCGAAAAATCTGTATTTTTCTATGTTTTTGAGATACGAGAGCCGAAAGGCATCACGGATGCTGCAAAGTTATCCTATGGGAAATTTCTCAACTTCAGAACACTGTAATTTTGGGCCAGTTGAATGTTTTTGCACCAAACCACCAAAGGGCACATTTGTGCAACTAGGGCTTGTCACCCTGCAAATGCCACAACTGTTTTGTTGCAGGTGGATGGCAAAGATTTACAGTTTTGGGCAACATTCTTTCGCAAATTGTGAAAGTTTCGCAAAAGACAGCATGAAACTTTCACATTTGCGAAAGTGTCACAGAAGATTTTACCATGATTTGCGAAAGTGCTGGGGCCCCGAGTTTTAAATTGACATTTCGGGGGGGGGGGGTTACCTCAAAATGAAGATAGGGCTGGCATCCTCAGGATCTGACTAGGTAAACCCAGCAGTCAGTGTTTACCTAGGGGGTCCCAAATTTAAACACCAGATATTATTTGCTCTCACTAACTAAAAACAAGATGGCCACAGCACAAAAGTAAAAGGGCCATTTGTGAAAGTACAATGTACTGGAGGCAGCTTTCATGAGTCACATATATTTTTTTCCCATTGACTATAATGGGAAAATTGTTTTTTTGAATAACTTTTGAACTGTTTAATATTTTTACACCAAATCTTCAAAAGGCACATCAGTGACCCAGACTGCATCTTCCCTGAAGATTTCAGACCAAACAGACAAATCATGCAGGCTGTGGGCTCAAGCAAAGAAACGCACAAAAAGTCATTATTTTGCACTTTTTGGCATTCTGCAGATCTGCAACCGTATATCCAACAATAACACAACTTGCCAGATCCAAAAATTTATGGTACCAGACCATGCATGCAAAATTGCAGGCAAATCTGTCATACAGTGGCAAAGTTATTAAGGTGCAAAATTTGAGGTTTAACATTAAAGTGCATCCTCAACCCTAACTATAGTGCCACTACCGTGGCACTATAATATATATATATATATATATATATATATATATATATATATATATATATATATATCATTGCAAAAACTCCATTAATGCATCAGTTAGGGTTGTTTCTACAGTGACAAAAGTGTGGAAATGCAGAGTTAGGGTTACCCCCACCGCACCCCCATGCCCAATCCTAAAAACCCTAACTCTACAGCCCCCCACCCCATCCCCCCACACACATGCAAGCAAGGGATGGGCCAAGGCAACATAACCAATCAGAGACAACTAGAATCACATGACAGAAGTAACATAGAAGTCTCTAAACATAGTACAAGACACATCCATCATCATTGTCCAGCAACTGTATGAGTTCTGCTGCCATCAAAGTGCCTTGGGGAGTATACACACATGTGGGGCAACCATAGGAGATGGTCCACATTAAACATTTTTCTGTTACAAACATCGATAACAAGATTTAAGCAGATGCCTGTATTTCAACTCTTAAGAAATGATGAAACATACAGTATGTTATCTATAGATAGCTAAACTGGAAATAAGAGTTTGAGTAACTGTATTAATGGTCATTGGATGTTTGCATATTTTCTTTCTGATCGAGTGAGTCAGTCATGATAACAAATGATAGTAATAATAAAAGTAATGTTTTGTAGCATAGTTTACAAGCAGCACGTGACAGCAACAGTTGTAACATCCAAAGCTAAGCATAACATGCTGCTAAGGAATATTGCCAGGTAATGCAGCAGTATAGCAACATCTGCTGGTGCTAGTTTCATATCTGAGCAGTATCTGAAAACTAGTATGTATGTGTCAGTTCTGTCTTTCATTGCAACCACTTGCCTGTGTGGTAGCAGCGATACCTGCATGCAGAGATCCAATTGTTAAAATATGACACATAAAAAATCAATATTTAGAAAATTTGTACAGACTAAGTTTCATTGTGTTAAAAGGTTATGCCAGCTATAATGTTTCATCTTACTGTGCTGGCCGTATATAGTTGATCATACTGTATTTTTTTTTCATTACATAGTGTTATGTAAAATGAGTACAGTGTAGTGATTATTGTGCTTACAGATATGACTGACTTGCATAGTGTCTTACAACCTTGGATGTGTCTTGCATGTGTGTGGGGGGTGAGGGTGGGGGGGTGCGAAGTTAGTGTTTTAAGGATGAGGCATGGGGGTGGGACTGAATGTCCCTTCTTTTTGAAACAGTGTAATATAAGTATTAAAGTGTATGTGTTGGTGGGAGTGTGGGGCCCCACCAAGCAGCCCATTTCTTCATAATGATATGTGTCTGTGGCAGCAAGGTCCCTCCGGGCCCTGCGCTCCCAGTTATACATAAGTAAGGAGCCATACAGCAGCCGTATAAGACAAGGAACCCTTGTAGCAGTAATTTGGCAAAATCTCAGGAACCATAGCAGGTAGAAAAAAATTAAAGTGTGGTTATAATCATGAGAGTGAGTACTTCACGCAGCAATGCAATGACCAAATCCGTATCTCGCATCGTTTCTGAGATACGGGCACTGAAATGCAGTGAGAAGACACCCTTCAAACCCTTGGAATATGTTTTTGTCCATATATCTGTAACTGCAACAAGTAGGAAAAAAATTTAATTTCAGGTGTCATGTACTATTTCCAAACTTGTTTCAGCAGATTAGTTCTCCTAAAGGTGACCCAAGCTACCAGTAGCGAAAACTCCATATGTCACTTCATTTTCGAGATACGGGTGCCGAAAGGCATGACAGATGGCGTAATGTTATCCTATGGGAAATTGCTCAACTTTGGAACGCTGTAACTTTGGGTCCCTTGGATGTTTTGGTACCAAATCACCAAAAGACACATCTGTGGGACCAGGGCTTGCTACCCTGCAAATTTCAGCACAAAGGACCCAACCGTTTGGTTGCAGGAGGGTGCCAAAGATTTGCAGTTATTTTGACTTACTTTCACAAAATACTTTCGCAAATCACGAAAGTTTCACAAAAAAAATCATGAAACTTTCGCATTTGGGAAAGTATTTTTTTTTTAATTTAAAAACGCATTTCTAGTGGGGTTTAACCCCCCCAAAAGATATGGCTAACATCCTCAGGACCCAACTAGGTAAACACAACAGTCAGTGTTTACCTAGAGGGTCCCAATTTTAAATGCCAGGCATTTTTCTGTGTCACTAACTGAAAACAAGATGGATGAATCACAAAAGTAAAAGGGCCATTTGTGACAGTAAAAACGGCCATTTGGGAATGTTTCATGACTTTTGTTAACTTTTCCCATTGACTATAATGGGAAATTTATTTTTTGAATAACTTTTGAACAGTTTATTATTATTTCACCAAATCTTTGACAGGTACATTGGAGACCAAGACTGCATCTTCCCTGAAGATTTTGGACTGAACGGACAAAGCGTGTGGGCTGTGGGCGCGTGCAAAGAAACACGCAAAAAGTCTGTTTTTATGCCTTATTTGGTGTTCTGTAGCTCAACAACCGTATATCTGACCATAAAGCAATTTGCCACATCCAGAGATCTGTGATACCAAACTGTGCATGCAAAATTTCAGGCACATCCATTATACGGTGGCAAGGTTATTAAGGTGCAAAATTCGAGGTTTAATATTAAAATGGCTACTCAACCCTAACTATAGTGGCGCTGCCGTGACACTATAAAATATATATATATATATATATATACACAAATACAACATGAGTGGGAGCTCCAAGCTGATCATAAATCCTGGTTATCCTGCAATTTGCACTGCAGTGTGATAAATGAAGCTGACATCAGCAGAGTTAAAATAAATGCCGTTTATACACACTCTGCTGATGTCAACTTCCCCACCACCTGCCATCCATATTACAACCCTTAGAGTCTACATTCTCCAAGCAGGGTAACATGTCAGCAGCAAACCACTGACATGGCTAATAGCACTCATGTGGAACTCAACAAACATTACATAAGAACCACTTCTAACTTGTGCTTTCTGTAGACGCTGAGAAGGAGCAATTCTTCAAAGCAGCTCGACCCTTTACTCTTCCTGGAAAAAAAACGGCATCAAAAAATTAGTTCAGAAAAATGTTACCAGCTCAGAAAACCAAAAGCATCAAACTGCAAGCTAAACAAAGCTACAGAATGAATGAACTGACTTAAAAAAAAGTCATAACCTAAAGAACTACATTGAGAGGTCATTCGACACTCATGAGTATCCAGAGCACACTCTGCAGGAATGAGAATATTTTCAATATCGCACTTCGGCCCATCTTAGAGATATATATAGGATAGTGCATGGGGAACGGTTGACAACAGGGCTATTCTTTCACCGAGTTGGCACTATGAGGATGGATTGATTACCTCGAGAGCGCAGCTCGAGAGGTAATCCGTCGTCATAGTGCCAACTAGGTGAAAGATGCCCTGTTGTCAACTGTTCCCCATGCACTTTTCTCTATAGTGTATGGTGGAACCTCATTTTTGGGGGGAAAAAATCAGTTACTAGAAGCAAAAAAGAACTTTACATTTTGAACGTTTTCACGCTTGACATTTTAACTGCTTAAGAACTTTACATTGTGAACGTTTTAACACTAAACATTAGTACTGCCATGGACATTGCTGCTTTCACCATGTGTCCTGTCTATGGAGTGAGCCCTAACTGTCAAATGCTGCTTGAGGACACAGTGTGATGTTCACAGTACAGTAGAAAACATCATTCTGTTGCACTGCGAACGTCACTAGTGTGTGACTACAAGGTTTCGAAAACGATGGATTTCTGTGGAGATCGATGTTCCACCATACACTATATATATATATATATATACATATATATATATACTGTATATATATATATATATATATATATATATATATTATATAGCACAGTAGTGTCCTATAGTTAGGGTCACATGGCCACTTCTTTGTTAAACCCAAAATATTACACTTTAATAACTTTGCAACCATTTGTCCAATTTGCCTGAACTTTTGCATGCATCATCTGGTACCATAGATTTCTGGATCTGGCATATTTCCTTCTAGTCAGATGTGCAGTTGCAGAACTGCGGAGTGCCAAAACATTTGCAAAATAACACTTTTTGGTCAATTTCTTTGCTCGTCTCTAAGCCCAAATCGCTTTGTGGGAGAGGTCTTAAAGGGACACGTCAACCCCTTTAGGTCTCAAAGTGTCCCTAGTTAAAAAAAAACATTTTATGATTGCTAACATTCTGTAAAGATTGCTGATGTAGCTGATAGTTTAATTTTGACTTCTTTTTTCTTTAAAAAGTGAAAAACATACTACCCACCATACTAGTGTTACCACACAAACACAGATTTGTTTATGTTCCTTGATCAGCTCCAGTTGCATCTTTCCTGGACTTGGGAACACTCACAACACAGTCTAGCTCCTCATGATGCAGTGGGAGGTTAGGAGGCTTTTGCATCATGAGTGACTGCACTCTTTGGGGGTGTCTGTAATGCTCAAGAAGTATGCAATAAAAACAGATCCAGGAGTGTAAACAATACAGAGTTGTTTATAAATATACATTGTCCCCAGAACCCCTTCAAATAAAGACTCGGGCAACTTAAATGTGGTTGCTCAGTTTGGCAATAAATTTACTTGTTTATCAAAATCATTATTCATAATGCATTGTCCAAAACAGACACATTTCCATTTTCCATTCTTTCATCTCTTCCCATTTTATTACATACAGTATATACATTCATTTCTTTTCAAATGTTACATTCTTTTTATTTCCATCTCTTCCTCTTCTGCCCCCCAGATGTACATCCTGGGGGGGCTCTGTCTCTTCTTCTGCCATCCAAAGTGCTGACCCGAGCCACACCCATTACACCTGCCTCTTCTTCACAATGCCGTGGCCTTTGATTGTTTCCCTTTTTCCTCCCTTTCTTTCCTGTCCTTCTCCCCCTTTTCCCCCTTTTTCTTCCTGCTGTTCACCTTTGGCAGTACACACTATAGTCCTGCCACTGTGCTCCACCTACCACAGTGGCTCCTGTGCTCCACGTGCCACAGGGTCCTCTTCCTTCCTTCAGGGTGGGTGGGTAGGAAAATTTCTTGGAGCAAAATTTGTGAGCTCTCTTGGGCTGTGCAGCCCCTTATTAGGGGCCCTTTTTGCCCCTCCCCTGCTATCCCTTGGCTAATCATCCCTTGCCACCTCACTGTGCCCACCACTCCCCTTTCTCCACTCCTTTTGTGATCTCTTCAGGCCCTCCCTTCTGAGCCCTGATGGTCCTCTTATGTCCCACCCCCTCCCTCTGTCCTTCCCCCCTTATTCCTGAGCTTCCCACCTTATTTGCAGAGACCTGGGGACAATGGGGTCTACCCTTTCACAGGGGCAACCTTCTTTGTCCCCAGAACCCCTTCAAATAAAGACTTGGACAACTTAAATGTGGTTGCTCAGTTTGGCAATAAATTTACTCGTTTGTCAAAATCATTATTCATAATACATTGTCCTCAATGGACACATTTCCATTTTCCATTCTTTCATCTCTTCCCATTTTATTATATACTGTATATACATTAATTTCTTTTGAAATGATACATTCTATTTATTTCCATCTCTTCCTCTTCTGCCCCCACAGACGTACATCCTGGGGGGGGGCTCTACCTCTTCTTCTTCTTCTGTCATCAAGGAGTACGAGTGTATACACCATACCCCTGCCTCTTGCTTCACAATGTTGTGGCCTTTGATTGTTTCCCTTTTTCCTCCCTTTCTTTCCTGTCCTTCTCCCCCTTTTTCCACTAGCTCACCTCCAGCTTGCAATGGACGGTGGACTTCCTCCCTTATTGCCCCCCCTTTTCTTACCCCCCTCTCATTCTATCTCCCTTCACCTCTTTGTCACACCCAGACCTCGATGGCGTTACCTATCTCTGTGTTAAATAAAGCTAATCCTAAACCTGACAGGTGAATCCCATCTCCTCTATAAAACTCATCTACCTATTCTAGAATACCATGTCTTATGACCATGCCCCACCCCCCATGCCTTCAACTAATCTATTCACCCATGCATTCATGAACTTCCAGGCCCTGTCCATGCCCTTGTGGCTTTTGGCCTGCCTCTACACTCATTTGGGCATAATGTCTGACCAGGCTAATGTGACTTCTGGCCACCATTCCTTTATCTTTTCTGCATCATGTTTTATTTGGTAGAATATGACCAGCCAGGGCCTTGTACCCAAATCATTGCCTCCCAGGTGTATCACTATTAAATCAGGCCGCTTATGCTTCTTTCGGAGCCCTCTGAGTTCTGGCAACAGTTGTGCCCAATTCATTCCCCTTCAGCCTTTCCAGACCAGCCACATTGTGTCACTGTCCATACACAACTGCTTTCCCCTTTGCCTCCTGGCTGCCTATTTCTCCACCCAGTGTATTAATGAGTGCCCACAGATCCATGCCTCAAACCTCTGGTACCTCCCTGTACAACAAAAGTGAAATTGATTAGTCTTTCCTCTTTTCCATGCCCCCCCTTTCCCTCCTGGTCATACCTACTCAAGGAGAGAAAGAGACATCATTATTGTGGTAATTTCCTTATGTATTTTTTATAACAATCCGACATCCATCTGCCCCTTTCCATGATCTCTTCCAGCCTGCTACCTTGAGCTGACATTGTGGATGCTGTACCAATCCAAAATGAGTGGGGGGAATATCTCTTCCTTGTTTCTCCCACAAACCTGAGACCTCTGGGCAGCACCGCTGTCATCTGATACCCCAACACTGGCTTGCCATCCAAGTGCAGAAACAGTGCTGTGCCCAATGTCTTAGGGCACTCTGCCATGTACACGTGCAGACCCCGTATGGGGCAAATGCTTGTATTAGGATGTTCCTTTAACCACACCCTCCTGCCTTGCCTTGCTGATCTGTCTTCGATCTCCTTAGTAAAATGGCTATTACCTCCCCAGCCCATTCTGTATCTTCCCATTGCAATCCCCCAACTAATTTCTTGCCCTGCCCCACCTCGTCACTTACTCTGAACGCCCTGCCATATATGGTGGCTTACAAGGTTTTAAATAGTACTGCTTCCCCACTTGTGCTACAACTGTGAGGCAATATGTCCATTAACTGCCCCATCAGCTTCTCTGTCATCGGCTTACTGATATTACTCCTACTGTCCTGTCCCTGCATCCACCCCTGCAACATCCTGTGGATCAGGGTGCTTTTCGTCGGGTCTTCCCAACCTCTCAAACTACAGATCTGCCCAATTGCTGCCAGGTGCACCCCATGGTCACATGTGCCATGCTCCCCAGCCATCCTGTTACAATGAAGTGAGCTACATGCTCCCTAGTTACTGCTCCACTTACCTGCCCACCACATTGTTCATGGAATTTTTGAAATGCCCTCCAAGAGGTTTTATAAGCTCTATGGGTCCTGGGGGCCCAGGAGTTGTGGAACAATGCTTCAGCTCACCCAACCCAATCGCCCATACGTACATCGGGATGGTGGTTCCCCTGATGTCTGCTCTGGGTGTGATTGTCCGGAATTTGTCCATCTGCAATCAGGAGAGGCAGTCAGTGATAACATTGTCCACACCATCAATGTGCTTGGCCCTGAACAATACGCTCAAGATCAGCCCCAAACATACCATCCTGCTTAGCACCCTCATGACCCTTTCTGTCTTTGTCCTTTTCTTATTCAATACCTCCACTACCGCTCTGTTATCGCTCCAAAAAGTCACCTTTTTATTCCTTATCTGCTCACCCCATAACAGCATCGCTACCCATATGGGAAAGAGTTCTAGGAAAGTAATGTCTTTCGCCACGCCATCCCTTACCAACTCCCCCAGCCAGGCTGCTGCAAACCATTTTCCCTTGAAATAACCACCCATTCCCTGCACCCCACCGCTGCGTCTGTATAAAGCTGAAGGTCAGTATCATATAACCAGCCCTCCTGCCAAAAGGTCTTCCCATTGTACTCCTGTAGGAACTGCTCCCATGACACCATATCCTCCCTGGTCAACTTATTCAAGTCCACCCAATGGGGGGCAGTGTTGCCCCCCAGGGTTGCTCATACCAACCACCGTGTAAATGTGCATTCTGGCGCTATGGCCCTACATGTGACATTTAGGTGCCCCAAAACCTTCTGTGCCTACTGCAGCTGCACCTTCCTGCGACTCCCCATCTCCTTCAATAACTCCCGTATTCTCTCCACTTTATCCCTCGGCAACCGGTACAGCTCCTGCACCGTATCTAATTCCAGTCCTAGGAACTCTATTGTCCAGCTAGGCCCTTCCATATTGTCCTCTGCTAGGGGGACCCCCAACTCCTGGCACACTGTTTTAAAGTCTTGCAACATGGCCCCAGTTTCTGTTTCTCCCTTCCCTATGAACAAAAAATCATCCAGGTAATACACCACTGCCTGGTACCCATACTGCTTCTGAAATGTCCATTGTAACCATGTGCTGAACATCTCAAAAGTGGTGCATGCTGTAGAACATCCCATTGGCATGGCCTTATCAAAGTAGTATTGCCCTTCAACCTGAAATCCCAGCAGGTCCCATTCTGCTGACCTGACTTGCAGCAACCGGAAAGTGGACTCTACGTCTGTCTTTGCCAACCATGCCCTTGTCTTGGTCCTAATGAGTCGCACCGCATCTTCTAGGGTGGCGTAGGTGACCCTACTATCTTCTTCCTCTATTGCATCATTTGCTGACCTCCCCTCAGGGTAAGATAGGTGGTGTATCACCCGGCATTCCCCCATCTGTTTCATGGGCACCAAACCTAGAGGAGAAATCCTAAGGTTCATCAACGGAGGGGCCACGAATGGCCCTTCCACCCTCTCTGCCGCCACCTCCTTTTGGATTTTTTGCCTCAGTGTGGCCTCTTTCCCACTTGTGGATTTCAGGTTCTTAGCCTGCGTAGTCTCACGCTTGCCCTGGTACTGCAAACCAAAACCTAAACAGAACCCTGCCCATAATTTCTTAGCAGCCTTTTTGTCAGGGTAATCACTCAACCATCTGTCCATTGCCTCTACTCTTATGGGTGTTCTGGCCAGTGGTAACCCTCTTCCCACTGTTCCCTCAATTTTTCTGGTGCCACCTGTGACCTCCCCCTGCCCTCCCTTTGCTGTGTCTTCCCATTGCTGAACCCTGAAGTAACCGGGATTAACCTGAAAGGGCTGCTGATGTGAGGTCTCCTGGCTGCCTGCACCTTTTTCCCAACTGAACCTACATTTGGATGCTGGGTGCTGGCCCCCACATTTGGAACAGACGTGCCGGAATCAGCAGTTGGACCACGAGCAAAAGGCCCTGTTGTATCCCCAAAAAGCTTTTGTCCCTGCTACTCCCCGCCTGTCTCCCTCTGTCTCTTTCTCAGTTGGCCCAGTGTATATCTCCAACCACAAGTCAATCTGCCTGGCATCCCATTTTACATCCCCAAAGTGGGCCATCTTCTTCCTAAACTTCTCATCATATTTCAACCAGCTGTTACCCCCCCTTCTTATATGCATTCTTGATGATGAGTGAGTAGGTAAGCAGTGAGGTTGCTAACTCAAGTCATTTTTCTATGGCTATAGCTGTACAATAGGTGAAACCCATGGACCAGTGGTCCCACGTTTTACCTTTCCCCGCTTTATCTTCTTTCCCCTTTCCCAAGAGCACCACTGTCGCTGCCATATCCTTTTTTTCAAAACTATCCTTCTCCTTATACTTTTCCATGGTGTCGACGATCGCCAAGGCAAATATGTCCACGTACTCCCCCTTCCAAATCTTTTCTTTCACTGCTGTGGGAACATGATCCACCAGCTGAACCCCTGGGACCCCTAACTCCCGTCCCACCAATGACGCCCCAGCTGGGGCCCCCATACCTGCAGTCATACCTGTATCCTTAATTTCATTTATCACCTTCTCTAACTGCCCCACCCCATTCTCTCCCATATTCTTTAACATTTGTTCCACATATTCTTTCACACTACTTTCCATTGTCACCACCTGTTTACCTGATGTGCCCAGCATGTTGTTCTCTGGCTGGGGCCCTCCCGATGGACCCGGTGTAGGCATTGTCACCGGCGTCAGTTGCTCCGGCCCGGGCAAGGGCAGTGGTGTCACAGGTGTGAGGGGTTCTGGCACTGGGTCTGGCTCTGGGAGGGGATCAGGACTCGGTTCACAGGGAGGTGGACCCCTTGTGGCCGGTGCCGGCACCTCTTTCCTAGGCTTCGACACCCTCTGCCTTCTGGGCCCCTGCTTACTCCTCTCCTGTTCCTTACCCTGTTTCCCCATCCATTTTGTGCCTCTATCCCCCCGTTGGGCTCCACTACCTCCAGTAGCCAATTGGCCTTCTCCACCAGGTCCATTACTACCTTGTAGCATTCTTCTTTATTGGGCTTGACCCTCTTAGGTGCCATTCTATTGCATCTGCATTACCTGTTAAACAAAGACAGTGATATCTATTAATATCTGCCACTCATCTAGACCTTCAGTTCTCTTTTCCCTTCCTGGGACCACCCCACCTCTGAGACCTCGCCCCTACTGGGTTTATGGTGCCCCCCTTCCTGATTGGTCTGCCCTCACTCTCCCTTTTGACTCTCCTTTGTGAGGAAGGCCTCATGTTCACTTTTCCAAGTTCCCAGTCTACCACACAGCTGCAATATCTGTATTAAAATCTGCAATCCCTGTATCATGGCTTCATTTCTATTCATGCACCATCATTTGCTTTATTGCTTGTATCCATGGGGCTCACCCCGACCCCTACATTACCCCCCTGTAACATCCGTGAAATACTTGTTTTCTCACTGGGTCCTTTTTGCTCACTGTCTATTCCCAGCGCCCTACCCCCCCCGCTCGATTGTCTTGATTCTATCTCAGTCTCTGTACCACGTGGTGATGATGTCAGACGCCATCTCACGTGCGTAGGTCTTGAGCTCTGTCCAGTCCTGATAGCGATGCTCATTTTCCTTTACATTACAGCCATCTTCCACACCAGCACCCCTTCTGCCACATGCTCTCTTCTTTATCTCCTTCCCCTGAATGCCTTGTATAGGTCCTTTGCGCCTCTTTGTTCCAATCAGGCGATTAAACGCTAGGCCCCGAACCGCGTGCGGATGACGTCAGATGCCATCCCACACGGTCTGCCCAGGCCTCTGTCATTTGTGACTGTGCTCCCCAATCTTCATTTTTCTCTCTCCTGCTAAATTCTCCAGTAGACTCCCTTTCCTTGTGGGCATCTTCTCTCACCCTTCCTCCTGTAAATGTCCACGTGTCTCACCCCCTGCCATCCCTATTCTCCTATTTCATCCCTTGCTTCTGCTCTCTCCCAGGCCTTCTCCTGGGTTGCTCTCCTGCCCTAAGCTCTGTGGTGCCACTGACCTCAGCCATGCATCCTGCTGTATAACTACCCCCCTATCGATTGAGCGCTTTTCATGTAGCAACATTCGCCACACCGCAGCATCTCTCCCAGCACCCAACACCAACCTGACGCTCTCTCCTGACCCCTCTTTCTAGCATTCTAGCCCTCTCTGATTCCGCACTATCACAGATGTCCCTTTTTAGTTTCAATCACGTAGCCGTGCCGCAATCCTTGCTGTTCCTTGCAAACCCTTCTAGCAATCCTATCTGCCACATTTCACCTGCTGTCTTACCATTTGTACTGTACCAAAGCTGTTTAATCCTGGTCGCCTTGCATCAGTATCTTACTTTGTTTCCAGAGATTTCTCTACTCACTTGCCACAGCGCCCAGTCCACTCGATTCTAAATTAACAATTTTACTCTTACTGGTACCTCTTTTAGCTCAGAATATTACTCATAATATTAAGCACAAATGCCCAAAGGCCTTAAGTTTCTTGCCAAGCTGATGTGCTGCCAGGAAACCAAAAGAAAATTCCTTGGAGTAAAATTTGTGAGCTCTGTTGGGATGTGCAGCCCCTGATGAGGGACCCTTTTTGCCCCTTCTCTGCTATCTCTGAGCTAATCATCCCTTGCCACCTCACTGTGCCTACCACTCCACTTTCTCCACCCCTTTCGTGATCTCATCAGGCCCTCCCCTCTGAGCCCTGATGGTCCACCTATGTCCCACCCCCCTCCTTCCATCCCTCTCCCCTTATACCTGAGCTTCCCACCTTATTTGCCGAGGCCTGGGGACAATAGAGTCTACCCTTTTACAGGGGCAACCCTCTTTAGCATACATTTCAGTTCTACTAAACAAGGAGACAGACAAAACAAATTACCACATCAGTGAATGTTATAGAAGGTAAGCACTTATAAAACGTAGGTTTTTATCTAGAAATTAAATGATGTAAAACAGGTTGACAGTGTCCCTTTAAATTGTTAGGCTATATGGGGCCCTGGGTAACTGATGTGCTTTTTGAAGGCTTGGTGAAAAAATATTAATCCGTTCAAAAGATTTAAAACTTTAAAGCTTCCCATTATATTCTGTGGGAAAAAATACCACCTCAAAAGTACTTAATACCTTCGCTAAAGCTCTTTTGAGTTTCGTAAATGGGTTTTATACTGTCGCAAATCCACCATCTTGTTTTCAGTTAGTAACATGGAAAAAAAGCTGTAATTCAAAAAATACTGCCCCTTGGTAAATACCAACAGTTGTGTTTACCTAATCAGGGCCTGAGGAACACGATCCTGACATTAGTTTTTAAAAATAATGTTGGGAAATATGTTTTTTCAATTTTCCATTGGAAGTGTCACAAATTTGCAGAAGTACTTTTGCAAAACTTTCACAAATTCCAAAAGTACTGCGAAAGTTTCACAAGAGCACTTTCACAAATTTGCAAAAGTTTTCAAGAAAACTTTCGCAAAATTTGCTAAATTAGCAAAAGTACCAACAAATGCTGTTTCTTTGCCACTTCATAGCAAATAAATGGTTAGGACCTTTGGGCTGAAATGTGCAGGATAGGAAGGGCTTGCATCACAGATGTACCTTTTGCTGGTTTGGTGAAAAAATGTATATCAGTTCTTCTTTATAACATCCCAAAGTTTAGAATTTTCCCATTGGATAATATTGTGGAGACCACGGTACCTTTTGACACCTATATCTGGAAAACGGTTTGAGATACGTTTTTTTTTTTGGCTAAGCATGTGTATAGATTGCCGGCCTTGATTACAACTGTAGTGGTAGTTTTTCTGATGTTCCTATGGTTACTGAGGTATTGCCCCATTTGCAGCACAAGGATTACTTGGAATGTCTCTAGGCCTGTGCTATGTCGCTATACTTATGTGTGGATGGCAGCACAGGCCCACATATGGATATCACTATGCAATAATGGGAGTGCAGGGCCCTCCATTATGCAGTACTGGGAGCGTAGGGGCCCTGTACTTCCACAGGTAGATGAGAATTTATTACAATGTCTCTACACCTATGTATAGATGGGGGCCCTGTGCACCCACAAGAAAATCAGAGACAATTACAATATTCATGCATGACCAGGCCCTGCGCTCCCACAACCACATAAGGATAACATTGCACTTTCTCAAAAAGAAGAGAAATTCCTTGCAAGAAACTCCATTAATCCATCAGTTAGGGTTTCTATTACAGCAACAAATGTTTGGAAATTTGGTGTTAGGTTTACCAATCCTACCACCCCACTCCCCACACCAATGACAGGTGATGAGGTGTGCCTTGAAGTCATGGAGCCTAACTCTCACCCCATTCTCCTATACTGTAGATCTCAGCTTCCTTGCAAATGGAATGGGGTAAGAGTTAGGCCCAATTACCCTAAGGCGCACCGCAATGCCTGTTGTTGGTGTGAGAGTGAGGCATGGGGCTAATAGAGATCTGTAACCCTAACACCAGATTTTCAAACTTTTGTCGCTGTAATAGAAACCCTAACTGATGCATTAATGGAGTTTCTTTTGCAAGATAGATAGATAGATAGAGAGAGAGAGAGAGAGATGGATGTTATAGTGGCATGGTCATACCACTATAATTAGGGCTGAGTAGGCTGTTCAATGTTACACTCCAATGTTTGCACTTTAATAACTTTGTAGCCATTAAGGGGATTTGCATGAACATTTGCATGTGCTGTCAAAAATCCAAGGACTCTTGATATTACAAGTTTTGTTTTGATTGGATGTGCAGATGCTGAGATCTGGACAGTGCAAAATGTATAAAATTGTAGGTGGGGGTGTTATTTTTGTGTTAGCCCCTAGTGCCCAGATGGTTTGAAATGTTGGTCTGAAATTTTCTGGGTAGAAAGGGCTTAGCCCAGAATAGTTCCTTTTGCTGGTTTTATGAAAAAATAATAATCCATTCCAGAGTTATAAGGATTTGAAATGTTGGTTCTGAGCATGCTCAGTAGGCACTTTAGGATAGATGTTTGAAACAAAAAAAATGTTGGCCATACGAAAAATGATCCTTATTTGTATTGGGCCAGTCCTTTTCTTTGAGGAAAAAATCCTTTTTCGTATGGCTGCCATTTTCTTTTTACTGTTTAAACTTACAAACATTTAAAGTACATAGAACTAATGTCTTTTGAAAAAGGAAAAGAAAAAGGAAAAACACCTGGACCTAACTAAATGGGACCTGTTTAGCTAGATTCTGGTGTTTATTTTTTTTTTTAAAGATGGAAGAAATACATTTTCTGGGCACCCAAAGTCCAGGAAGCCCAGCTTAGCGAGAGGACTGATTTACCCACATTCTTTGTATGAGAACAGTGGGACTTTCTTGACTTCTGGAGCTGCAGCTGGAACTCATGCTGTGGGCTGCAATGAAAGCAGTGACCTGCCATTTCCTAGGTGTCTAGTGTAGCCCCCCCCACTGTCATCCCTTTATGTACTGTATGTAATGTTACTCTGGTATCTAGTGGGCACCCCCAGCCTCCAGTCGCCATCCCCATATTTATTATTAATTGTTTTCCTGGTGTCTATCAGCACCCCCCACATCCTCTGATTGCTGTCCCTGTAATATATTTGTCTTTCCCTGGTGTCTATTGGCACCCCCCACCTTCCAATCACTATCCCTGCCATGTATTTGACTTTCCCTGGTGTGTAGTGGCATCACCACCATCCAAACACAGTTCTCATAATGTTTTATATTTCCCTGGTGTCTAGTGGCACCCCTTACCCTCTGATCACCATCCCCATAATGTTTTTGTCTTTCTCTGGTGTCTAGTGGCACCCCACACCCTCCAATCACTGTCCTGGTCTGAAACAAAGAAAACCATACCTCAATATTTTTTTTCCTGCAAAATGAAAATGGTCCCTCACCAATCTGACCCCCTCAACTCAGGACTCACCACTACATGAGCCCTGTAAACCTCCACACACCCTTACTCACCTGAGCAGGTCACAATGAAAAGATTCACTCTTTGATTGAGGACATGCTGCTGGAACCACTGACTGCAATATCAGAAACTAAGGTTAATGCAGTTCAATGTAATTCAGAGGGATTTTTAATTTTGATGCATAACTTTGTCATTTTTGCATATTTTGACCACAAATTTTAAGTATGGCCTTTTTTGGGACTCCTCCTCATGACCCATCATGGTGGAATTATGCAACTCTAGCCAGAAAGACAATTTCATGGTCACTTGGCAAAATCACCTTTTGGGAGGGATTTGAAATTTTCATCACCCTTGTTCTTGCGGTGGGGACATAAAAAGGCTATGTTGAAAATTTGGGATGAAAATATGTAAAAATGGCAAAGTTATGTGCACACATTGAAATTTTGCTACACTCGCTCATAACTTTGGTCATTTTAAATATTTTGACCTAAAATTTTCAGCATAGTCATTTTTTTTACATCACCTCATGAACGTGATACAGTAGCTGTTATTTTTCAAATCCAGGCCAAAATGTATTTTTGCACCTGTGGAGCCAAATGATATTTCGATACTGCAGAATGACATTTTGGAGGGGATTTGAAAATGTTCACTGCTGGTGTCATGAGGTGGAGTAATAAGAAGGCTATGCTGACAATTTGGTGCACAAATATGGTAAAATGCCCAGGTTATGAGTAAATGTTGCAGTATTTCAACGTTCACTCATAACTTCATTAATAACCACTATTTGGACTCCAAATTTTCAATATAGAGGATAATGGCTTGGGATTGGGTGATAACCATGCTGTAATCACCTCGAGTGGCTGCTAGGACAACATGGCAAACCTCGAGAGCACAGCTCGAGAGGTAAACTGTAGCCCTAGCAACCACGAGAGGTGATTTCAGTGTGGCTGTTTCCCGATCCCCAGCCATCATCTTTTATAGTGTATGGTCAAAAAAACACTGTTTTCATTCTATGTGTGAGAGTTATGGAACTCTGGTGCATTCTTTTTTGTAATGCCAGTGTTTGGAAGTTCCAAAGTGTGATTAACAACTTTTAAAATTATAAACAGTGCATAACAAAGCTGTGTGACTGCTGATTATGGTGGTTAATAGGCACTTACCATACTTTATATAGCTATTTTTCCATGCCACTTCATAAATGTGATGTGTCATTTTTTTTTTAAATTCTGCATGAGATGTGTTTCCACACCTTGTGTGAACTAAAATTTTGACCAGTATACTATAAATGGTACATGTCATGTTTATAAGGCAAATCATAAAATGAGTATCTTGAAAATTTGGGGTCAAAATTGAAAAAACAATATAAAATTGTTAACAAATGTTGTGTGTAGTGCCACCCTTGACCCTAATGGGTATGCTTTGTGATCCCATGCTGGTGAGCTGAGTTTGGGGGTGAGATCAGTGACCCAGCTGGATGGATTGAGGGTTGGGGGTGGTGCTGTTATACAACACTTCCCCAGTCAGGGAATGAAAGATGCAGGATGGTCTGCATGGGCCAGGGTACCATATAGTGAAGATAACTGTCCTGTTGGCTTAGGGCCCCACATCTCTCCTCTCTTGAGTGGAAGAGGGCCCTGTGCATTCACTGACAGATACAATCTTAGTCCTGTGCATCTGTAGCTGTGGCTACATAGAAGTGTAGGGACCACAGGGCCCTGCACTTCTACAGTCCACCAGACAGCACCATGAATTCTTCACATCTGTCATTGCACTGAACTGCAGGGCCCACAATTTGTGAGCCCTGCACTTTGGTAGGTGTACGGAGTCTTCACTTTCAAAGGGCATCTGCATCTGTTCACGCAGGTCCCAAAGTGACCAGCGTGAATGAGGATACAGTTCCACTAACTCAAAAAGAATGGAAATTCTTTGCAAAAAACTTTGCTAATGCACCTGTTAGGGCAACTTAATGCCACAAAAGTAGGGAAATGTAGTGTTATTATTTCCAACACTAATGCCCCACTCCCACCCCCAAGCAGCAAAAGGAACTAACAGTAGAGTTTTGGGCCTCTGGAGTCTTGGCATATCAGTGGTAGGGTCTTCCATGGTGGTTGTCAACCCTAATGCTCCCCCCCAGCCCTTAGACTTCAATCTGAAGCACAAGGTACAGCTCCAAGCCACTGCCTCATATTGATACATTCTACAAAGGTAGTGAAGTATGTCTCACCACAGGTTGCCAACATGGTTTGTTGATATTTCTTCATGAGGGCTCTGTGGGCCCAGCATGAAGAAAGGTGATCATGTGTGACATTGTTCACTCATGGAATGAGGTGGGCATTAGGGTTGTCAACCCCAATGAAGATACTGCCACTAATTTGCCAAGACTCCAGAGACCCCCAAATCCTAATATTTTTTCCTTTTGCTGCTGGGGGGGGTGAGGCATTAGGTTTGGAAACCCAAATGCCACATTTTCCAACTTTTGTGGTGTTAAGTTATGCTAACTGGTTCACTAATGAAGTTGTTTTCAAATAAGATAGATAGACTGACAGATAGGTAGATAGCTAGATCATGATTGACATATGAAGTATATGTAAGCCACAGTCATTCCTGTGCCTAGGGATAAAAAGATGATACTTCTAATTCAGGAAAGTCCTGATAACACTGAAAACTGCATCTCTAAACAAATCCCCATGGACCTAATGTCTCCCTTAAGGTTTTGGAAAAAAATCTTGCAGCCATCTTGGTATCGGAAAAAGAACATACCACCCCCACTCACCACCACTCTCAAACATATTGCTTTGTCCCCTTATTAAAAATATAATTGACTTCTACATAAAATAGCACTCCAGACTTTTTATCTTTTTCACCACACTGCTGACCAGATGACCAAGTTGATTGTGACTGAAATACTGCTGAATTAGCTTAACTCCAAGAATCAAATAAAAATGACACCAGATATCTGCTTTTCTGTTTATGCCTCATGCTGCTCCAGACAGAAAATGTACCATCTTCAGCCACCAGTTTTCTTCAGTGAGTTTCCTGCTCCAGTGAGAGGTAAACAAAGGCCATATGAACTGGCAGCTTCCCAGTAACATTTCTTCTACAGGGTATGGATGCACTGCAGTGGGAAACTGGTGGCCCATGATAACAGCAACCACAATAATGGTGACTATAAAAATGGTAATGGATTTGGGTAACTGCATTTACTGCAACTGGGTTCCTCCCTCCTGAAGTTGCACCCCCCCCCCGTAATTAGTATACTTAGAAAGGGAGTGTGGGTCAAAGTCCCTTAAGATACAGGAATCACTGTATCTGCACTCACCCAAATCCACTAGCCATTTTCATATATTGCTTGGAAACCAGTGTTTTCATACAAGAAACGCAGATTTAGCAGTTGTAATTTGAACACATCTCCACTCAAGTAAAATACACTGAGACAGCAGACATATTTCCAGCAAACTGTTCTGAAGCAAAGATAAGAACACAGAAACACAGAAACATAGGACACATGAAGGATCAGAGGCTCTTCCAGTCTGTCATGACCCTACCTAGGAATAACAAGCATTTGTCAATGCCGAATGTTTGCCTGCTGGTATTAGCATTGGAAATGCAGGTGGTAGACAGATGCAGAATAGGAATGGCAGTGAAGTATTGAACTTCACGCCAACCCCACCTCCATCCTGTAGAGATGGACAGGCATTGGGGTAAGTGTTTGGGTCATTGCCCATGATGTTCATGCTATGTCACCTCACCCTATTCTGCAGACACCGACACGTGTTGAGGTGTGTCTTCGGGTATTTGACTTTACAGTCACTCCATTCTATAAGGACATATGCTAAAATGGGTACAGCATAGGAGAATGGGGTGAACTGTGGGGCCAAGGAGTCCAAGGTACACTGCGATGCCTTTCAGTGGGTGGGGGTGGGGTGCTGGGGCTGGGGGTGGGATGGCATGAGCAGTACAATTGGCAATCCAAAGGCACACCCCAATGCCTGACAGTCTGTACAGGGTGGCACTTTATGGTTAGAAGCCCTAACACCCTGGGCATTTGTTAGTATTTGCACCACAAATGTTTCAACATGGCCTTTTTGTGGCCCCCATCTCAGGAAAGCATGTGGGGTCTCATTTCATGAAGAGTGGCAGTGTGAGTTTGTCAATGTGTCACGAACTTTGACTTCCAGCAGCTACCATGCCATTCTGCGCCACATGTACAAAAACACAGATTGGGCGGGATATGAAGAATGACAGCTGTACCATCCATAGGGAGGTGTGAAGTGATGGCAATGTTGAAAATCTGTATTGGGAATAGTAAAAATGCTCGCACGTCCGAGCATACGTGGAAACTGTGCAGTGCAAGCATGTAACAGTCATTTTATAGACTTTCATCATCAAATTTTCAAAATAGGCATTTTAGGACTTCGACAGTGTCACTGTGATTTTCTTAATACATCCCAAACACTGATTTTCCACAACAACTGTGTTATTCTGTGCTGGAAGTGCCAAAACACATTTCAGCCAGGATGTGAAAAATGACAGCTGTAGTGTTCACAAGGAGGTGCAGAAAAATGGCAATGTTGAAAATCTGGAGTGAAAATATTGCAAATTTGCAAACTTACGAGTGTGCGTGGAACCTGCTCAATGCATGCTCGTAACACACTCATTTCATGGACTTTCGACACAAAATTTTCAACATAGGCATTTTAGGACATCCGCTCATGAACAGTGTCACTGTGACTTTCTTAATGTGCCCCGAACATTGATGTCCCACAGCAACTGCTCTATTCTGTGCCAGAACTGTGAAAACACATTTCAGCCAGGATGTGAAAAATGACAGCTGTAGTGTTCATAAGGAGGTGCATAAAAATGGCAATGTTGAAAATCTGGAGTGAAAATATTGCAAATTGGTGAAGTTATGAGCATGCGTAGCAACTGTGCAATGCATGCTCATAAAACAGTCATTTTTTTTTATTTCTCCCACCAAATTTGCAACATAGACTTTTTGAGAGCCCACCTCGTGAACAGTAGCACTGTCATTTCATTAATCAGTCCCAAAAGGTGATTCCGCACTGTGACCGCGAAATCACCTTTTATGACCAATTAACACCATGACAGTGACTGAATTCATGAAGAGGGGGCCCAATAACCTCATGTTGAAAATTTGGTGCCAAAATTCCCCAAAATGCCTGAGATATGTAAAAAAGTTGAAAAAAACCCTATTTATGTCATTATACAGCTTACCGGCATTTCTTCAGTTCGTGGGTGGCTTAGAAGAGTGCAGACGAGTTCCCGGGCCACTGAAGATCGTCGCACCAGACTCCAGAGGTAAGCATGGGGTGAGAGGGGTATGGGGAGGCAGAGTGTGCAGTGGGTGGGCGCAGGTTGTGGGAGGGGGTAGGGAGACCGTGAGGGACTGGTTTCTTTTTTACAGGTTTAAAAAAACAACACTGCAGGACATTTTTTTCTTTAGAGGGGCATTGAGCATGCTTGGGTGGGCTCCGAGCATGCCACCTAAATGTTTTTTTGGGGAGGCTGTAGCTGACGGGGATTGGGCACCCCGTTGTACGTATGGAGTGCTGGGGGACAACAGCTGAGGGGATTAGGCACCCTCGTCATCAAATAGAACGTTTGGTGGGGAACCATTATGACAACCGGGGGTGGGCTCCCCCTTTGGCAAAGTATACGTGGGGATGTGAATGATGCCGATGGGGATTGGGCCCCCCCCATTGGCAAAACTAATGTCTTGAGGGCACATGATGCTGAGGAAGATTGAGCACCCCTTGGCAGTGGGGTCTGATGAATATTGTTTGTGAACACGGCAGCAAGCGCCGCCATGTTCACAAACAATATTGCAGTCATCAACATTCCACCAAGCAATGACGGATCGCTCCCTCATTGCAGCGGAATGGCTGACGCTGCAATGACGAGGTGGCCCCTGATTGCTGCAGTGAAAACATTTGTACTTGGTTGCACTTTTGGGAGACCAGTGTCATAGGACACTGTGCCTCTATCTGTCCACTAATGCCAAGCCCCCAAAGGTAGTGCCTCCGTTGGCTGCTACAGTGCCACCCCTCCACAACCCGCTTCTGTCTTAAGTTGCCACACAATGTTTCTTGCACATGCATGCAAGCAATCATAAAAATCACTCCAGTTCTGCAGTTTTACATTGAAAAGATTTCTCTCCAGGAGACACACTGAAAAACATCACTAATGCAGGAACTGCAAATTAAATAAACAGCACTCCAGCTTGTCAGTTACATTTGAAAATCAAACTCCTTGCCACTAAGAGACCCCAAAATTGAAAGGCAAAACTAAATCAGCACAAGTAGGGCCATGATCACTGTTTAAACAGCTTACATATAATCAAGGCAGAAGAGCATTTAGAACTACTACTATCATATTCTAATAAGTAGTACCCATGAAAGCATGAACAGCCCTGATGAAGTGGCAGGTTTGTCATAAAACATTAGCAGTTTCTGTGGGATCTGTTATTCATGTAAAGTGCAACAATTCTACAATAAAAAAACTAAAATATAAAACCCCATGAGTAGTTCATTGTTCCATTCTTGCATCCATCACAATAACCAGTTAAAACAAGTTTTTACTGTATGCCACTGAACTGAGAGAACCATGACTAGCCATGCCTAGCAATATTTCAGGATATCATTATGGATGCCAGTGACTACTACTGTAGCTCAATAAATAGAGTCATAGGTTTAGAGTCTGTGGGTCAAAAGGTAAAGTCCTGCATTCCCTGTACAATAAGAGAATAATACTACTGTTAGAAGAGTTCAATCATCTTTTTAAATTTAAAGGACAATGTGTGTGGTACATCTTACTTTTTCTTTTCTGCATACTTAATAACATAGTTTTTTGATGACCAAGGGAACTCTTGAATAGTCTGCACTTTCCCCAGGTATGATTTTTCAAAGAAACATTGGATCTTTAAAGGTGGAATAGGACCTTATGTACTCTGTTTAGGACCACATCCAGTACTTCTTTTCATTAACCATGAAAACTACTTTATTAAATTGTTGCACACATATTAAATGTGCAAATAAATTACATAGGGATTAAAATCACATGTGAGCTACTAAACCTTCATGTACTAAATACATTCTATCTTCATGTATAAGACATATATAGGACAAACTGGATAGATACTAAGTTAGAATAAATAATAATAAGCAAAACCTAAAAAATGCAAATTTAGAGTAAATCATTCCAACATGATCATAACCCTAAGGCAATATTTTCTACTGTCCAGAAGCCAAAGGCAATTCTGAAATAAAATTCCAGAATATTAGAGTATGATTGGTCATTAGCAACATGCAGGTTTACTGTAAGCATTAAGATGGTTCAATAATATATTTTATTGCAAAAATTAAATGTTTTTGTCATATGAACATACATTCAGACATATCAGAGATATTCACTAATTTTAATCTTAGGAATTGTTGAGGAATACATAGTTTAAATTGTTAGAAAAGAATGTTATTTATTACATTTTTAACAGAAGAAATGCATGCATTGTCTCTTAACCTGATTATGTTTAAATCTATAAATCAGTTCTGAAACGGCTGCTAGAGAAATGCAGAGAAACCCATTAGTGCCAAAACAATCTGCCACTGTGTTTAAATATAGCAGTTGACTTTTTCAGCCTTTCTTTTGCTTTTAAGAAAGTAGCTACCTATTGTAAAGAAATAAACATTAGAATAGATGAATATTCAGGAACATGCTCTTGTAGAGCAAAGCATTCCCTCAGAAATAAAAAAAAAATTGGAAATGGCGACCAGCATCTTCTTAGTTTTCCTCATATATGGCCCAATTTCTTCCATGCAGTTTTATGGATTTAAAACACATATGTTGTACCTATATTTATTTATTTATTTCTCTTTATTGCATATAAACCAGCTGCACAGAAATATATATATTTTTATTTATATATTTATTAAATTCTGTTAACTGGGCAGGTCCACTGGGCCCTGAAGGTCCCTCTTCAGGAGTGATCCAGAATTAGTTACAGTAGAGCAGTGCAAATATATACAAGTGACACTTGTATGTACATGCATATAAAGGGAATAAGTGCTGCAAATGATTTAGTCAGATTTGACTTTCAACAAAAATTAGTGCTGTGTGAAATTTAAATTTTGGCAACCCAATTTCTGAGAAAGTCAGATATTGTCATACACAAACATCTGTGAAAAATGGAGAAACCTTTTAAGAAATCTTACCTTGAAACATAGGATTTGGGCATTTATTGTGAACTGACTTTGTTTTGTTTTTTAAAGCTAGTATTCTTGTTTCTTCCACCTCCACTTGCCCCCATCAGCCTTGCTCTCTCTCCCAGCCCCATCACTCATTGTTTCTGGGACTGGTGTCCAAGTTCCAACCTTGCAGTTGGCAGCCACTGAGTGGTATCGGGACAGCAAGGAGAGAGAGGTGGTGTCATCCTGGAGGAGACAATGGATTTTCTTCCCTTGTTCCCCTCCCTGAGGTAACTTGCAGGCTAGGACTGAGTGGACATCTACATGTAAGCATGTAGAAATTCCAGTCAGGAAGTGCCCCACCCACCCATCAGAGCTCAACTTGCACTGCCACCTGATATCATCCATGTGGCAGTACTTCAGCAGAGCTCACAGACCTCCCTCCCTAGATGAGGGGAGCTTCCTCTGGGTCATTCAGTCCATCTTCCCCTGACAGCCCTAGTTCCTCAGACTTGCTTCCAAACCCTGGTCACCCATGTCATGAGCAGTAGTGCTACCACTGAGCCTATGGGCCAGCACAGATTGTGAACTTTTTTGTAAACTCAAGTGCAACTGAGACAGAGATGATCAAATAGACTGTGGTGCCAGCAGTAACTCCAAATAAAATAAAATAAAACAAAATTAACACACACCATGCCAGAAATACTGTAGGTCACCACAAAAACTAAAACACAGTTGGCTGAATTGAGTTCAGATTTTAATGATACAAATTTCATCAGACAGGTGCATCCAAAAGGCGGGTAGCCCCCGATCCCCTATAAGTCCCTCAACATTTTGTGTATGTGTGCTTTGTCAAGATGATAATTACAATCACCAGAAGTACCCTTAAATAACAAAAACTCTTAAAGGCTTAGTACACTTATGCAATGAATTGTGAAGTGCTCAACATCCATTACATACATTAATGTGCAGACAAACTTATAAAACCATTGTAATAACATTGATTATATTATTAATAAATGACGTTTGATAGATGATTGTAATAATTACAGTAAAAACATGAACGATGAATGCTAAATAGATATACATGAAACATGAAAAAATGACTATGAAATCACTAGCTGAAAATAGATTATCAGTATTCCTAGAATAAATACATCTTGAACATCAAGAAAGTGTAAACTTATAAATTGATACAGTGATTAAAAAGGCAACTACAAGCCAGCTCAGTGGCATTGGGATTCTCAAAAGAATACAGCACTCCTTGGCAAAGAATACCACTAGGTATCCAAAATGCATCTAAAAATAGACATTTATTGTGGAAAACAGTAATACAGGCATGTGCCTACTACCCCAGCGCTATGGCAAACTGCCTTTGTCAAGGGGTGTGGCTAGAATAAGTTCTTCCTCACTTTTACACTCCCCCAAAGTATAACTAATCACAGTTGAAATTAAGTAAAGAACAAGTTCATCATCATTTTTAAACTCCCCCAAAGTACAGTATAACTAATCACAGATGAAAGTAATTAAGATCAAAGCATTAATACTGTACAATTTAACACTTTATTTTTTCTCTCTTGTCACAGGCTCCCTCTGCACCTCCTTACTTAACTGCAATATGTGGATCCCTGAAAAACTAAGGAAAGCTAACAAAGCCTTGGTGATCACAGATGGCGTTGTTTCTTCCTTTGTTTTCTACATGTACTGGCTCACTATTTCAAATGTTTATGAATGAAATATAAATTGATCTTAGTAAATGCAAGCATATAATTAAATAGAGTGCTTGCCAGTACTCTCTACATTTGTGTTGTGTATTAACTGACTACAGTAGAAAGTGTTTTTCTTTTGTTTTAATATGTTTTTTTGTCACTTTTGTACAAGTCATTTTATTTATCATATGTTGTGATTAATTTCATCTGTGACTAGTTATACTTTGAGGGAGTACCCCTGATGATGGTGATTTGTTGAAGCACTGGGGTAGTAGGTACTTGCCTGTATTGCTGTTTACCATAAAACATGTCTAATTTTGGATATCTAGTGGTCTTCTTTGCCAAGAAGTGTAGTAATCTTTTGGAAACTTTCAAAATTGAGATAGCTACCCTTTTACAGCACCAACCTCACACTGCTGTTTGTGGTATTCCACACCTTGAAGCCATTTACCAGTGGTGTGGAGGGCTAAGGTGTTGCATCTTGTCTCCTGCCACACCCATAACCCTTGTTCGGTGATTAGCATGGGTCACTGGGGATCAGCTGGGGGGAGTTGGGTGAGGATTGAGTGGCTGCCAGGCAGCTCTCCTCTCCAACAGTGGGGAGATTGCTCTCCCAGCCTTTGACCACCTCCTAGTGGAGGCGTGGTGGTGGTGTGTGTGTTGGAGAGGGGCTAGGTGCTAGGCCAAGGGTGGGAAGAGCAGAGTCATCTCAGCCTAAGGCGTGTGCCTCCACATGCATGCCTGATCTTGTCTGGGGCTCTGGGGAATAAGTGAAGAAAATCAGTGGATAAAACTGGGCGTTGGGGCTTAATGAACCCCCCCCCCAGCTGGTGCTGATGGCTTGTTTAGGGGCTCAGAGAACCAAGGAGTCAGAAGACTCAGGATGGCCGAGGTGCCAAAAGGGATGGGCTGATACAGCCGCCCAATCTGCCAGTGGAGTATAAAGGAAAGGATGAAAAAAAAGTTACTACATGAGTAACCCATATAAATAGCACTGAAATTATTGAAGAAAAAGTCTGCTAACTAGATTTAAAACTTAAGTTATTTTATTTGCAATTACAAATTATTTACTTCAGTGCTAGATAAATAAATATATGGGTGCATGATTATGGCAGTCAAGTTCCTATTACAAAAAACAGGGACAATTCAGTCCTGTCATTCAAGCCAGGAAGGGCTGTAGCACATAATCTAAAATTCCAGTATTGCTCACTTCATGTCAAAATTAAATCCAGGTTACCCCCATAATGGTCCCAATCTTGATTTTTACAATGCCAATGAATCTCCAGTTATGATGGCATAAGTTGTTACTTGAATAAGAAAGCAATGTGGTGACATAATCATATACAAACAGAGGTGAGAAAGAAGTAAGTGCCTCAGCTGGGACTTGAACCCAGACCACCCAGAATACTGTTCCGATTATGCTAACCAGCTGCACCACTGAGACAACTGTAACCTGGGCTGTCTCCGAGCACACTACTCTTTCTCAAATGCACAACCCAATGACAACACAAATATTTACTTCTTTCTCACCTCTGCTTGTGTGTGTTTCATAAATATGCACACTGCACTCCTGTGTGACATTATCATAGTTTTGATTGATTGCAACCGTTACATGTTCCCCCATCCTCTATTTAAATTTTTGTTTAGTACACCCCACACAGCATGCCCTGCATGTAGATTTAGCAAGATTAGCAATATTCATGGTGTCACAGTTAATGAAACCATACATTTGGATATAAGTTCCATTATTTGAATTCTGAAATGTTTTAACCTGTTCCATATTAACACAGTATTTACACTGTTGACATTTATAACACCCATCAGGACATGGAGGAAGCCAAGAAGAGTTAATTTAAAATGTGGGCAAATAACCATTAGTGACCCAATCACTCATGCTGGGGTGCTTCTGTAAACCACGTGGGGAAAATCTTTCACTACATCCCTTAATTTGTCCTCAGTAGTCAAAATAAACCAATTTCATCTAATAACTTCCTCAAATTACTTCACCTCAATACTGTATGTAGTGACAACATTATGGTTTGTGGATGAGGTCTCTCTGGTACAAACATTTGATAATAAGATGCCTCTATTACTACTCACAGCTCTAATTCGTGCATCCTGAACATTATTAAACTTATACCCGCTACTTATCAATCAATCAATCAATCAATCAATCAATCAAGTCTTTATTTAACCAGGCATTCATCGTTGAGCAGAAGCTCATTTGCAAGATGGACCTGGGTGGAGCATGAACAATTGTATATACAGGTCAATACAGGTATTTACAAGGCAATACAGATAATACTCTTTACAGAGAGGAAGAAAAAGAAGATCATATGTACATAGAATTATACAGATATTATACAGATTACACGGTATTTACATACATAGAATTGTCTATAGGAAGATAAAGCAGGTTATCTAAGGTTGCAGGAGGAAGTAACGGAAGAAAAAAATAAAAATAAAAATATACACCAGGTAGAGGTGAAGGTAGGGGGGAAGAGAGGTAGGGAAGTAGGGGGAGAAAGGCTAGGAGGGCACGGTGCACAGAAAGGAGTTGGTAAAGCTGGATGTAGAGAAGGTGTATGGAGAAAAGGAGTATGTGTGAGCCCGGGATTGAATGCTATAAAGTATGGGGCATGGTAGGATGTCACAACCCAGGGTAGTGAGCTCCTATCCGAGGTTGGAAAAGGAAGAATAAGGGGATGGATGGGCCTAGTGTTGATAAGACAGGGGGTTAAGAGAGAGAACAATTAGGCTGGTGAGGAGCAAGCTGGGGGGGGGGTCAGTACTTAAAATTGGGTCTAGGCGTGGCTATATACCAGTACTGGGTGTGAGTGGGTGAAGCAGTTACATACTTCTCTGATCGTACGAAAATAAAACATCTTGAAAGCATTTATACCGATTAGAGTGCTTAATTTGAGGGTTTTTTGTAGATCGTTCCATAAGGTAGGTAGCACGAAGCTTATGGCTGCCCTGCTGGAAGGGATTTTGCTTGGGTACTTTAATGTAATAGCTGAGTAACTCTTAACGCCAAGATTCTACCAATTATACTCAGGGAAGACAGCAGGAGATATAGTAAGGCAGCTTATTAGAGATGGCTCTATAGGTCCAGAGAGCGGCGTTCTGTGGCGCCTGAACTTTAGTGATGTCCATCCCACTACCGATATAGGGTGCAGTGATGTGTCAAGGGGAGTCCCGTTATAAACCTCAGTGCTCGATGGTAGAGTGTGTCCAGTTTAGCCATGTAAGAGTTGGGGCATTGGCTGTAGAGGAAGTCAGCGTAATCAACCAATGATAGGAAAATGGATTGGACCAGTTGTTTCTTGGCATCTCTGGTGAGAAATTGGCTGATTCTAAAAAACAGTCCTAGCCTTTGCCGAAGTCGTTTTAGCAAGTCCTTGGTATGTTCAATGAAGGAGAGTCTTTGGTCTATCCAAACTCCCAGATACTTGAATTTTGTAACAAATTCTAGTTTTTCACCTAGAACTGTGGTAATTTGGGGAACTGTCCCACTGGACACAGGGTTAGCTGTACAGATAAAGGAGAGGACCATCTTTTAGTTTTTGGGCATTAAGGGTAGCTTTTTTTTGGAGGAGTTGGCTTTGCAAAGGGTTGAATTCTGACAGTAGGTCATTGCAGGCAGCTTCAGGTGTTGGGCGACTCACGTGAGAACTGTATCATCTGCAAACAGATGGATGTTGGCTTCTTTTATACAGTAGTCGATGTTATTAATGTAGATTGCAAAAGTAAGGGCCCTAATATAGAACCTGAGGTACCCTCTTTGCAGAGTTTTAAGGGAACAGGCCTCTTCAGCTTTAACTTGTTGAAGGCACCCTGTAAGATAGTCAGTGAACTAACGCAGAGAGGAGGGGTCCACACCTATGGTTTGAAGGGCGGAGAGGAGCAGACTATGGTCGACGGTGTCGAAAGCCTTGCTTAGATCAAGGAAAACAGCACAAATAAAGTTTTTGCTCTCAAGATTACGCTGCCAGTCGTTAGTAACTTTGGCGAGGGCTAAGATAGTGCTATGTTTAGCTCTGAATCCGGACTGCATAGGATTTAGCAGTTCCCTAGACTCAAGGTGAGTCCTCAGCTGTGCATTTACAATTTTCTCTAGGAGCTTGGACAAGACTGGAAGGAGGGAAATTGGCCTGTAGTTATTGAGATCACCACGGTCACCTGATTTGAACAGTGGTATGACATGTGCTGTCTTCCATATAGGTGGTAAGGTGCCCTGAGACAGGGATAAGTTAAAAGGGTGGGTGACGGGTATCGCTAGTACGTGGTAGGCAATTTTTAGGAAGTAAGGGTCAAGGGAGTCGGCCCCAGCACTTTTTCTAGTATCCAACTGAAGCAAGAGATCCTCTACCTCTTTCAGTGTGGCAGGTTGAAGTGAGAAAGGCGGCAAAGCTATCGGAGTTTCCGGCAGTTGACTGGCAGTCTGGGAGCGAAGTATGTTTGCAGGGGAGTTATCAAATGCCATGCCTGCAGTAGCAAAGTGGTTATTGAATGTGTCAAGTATATCCATCTTTCGGTTATAGTCAAGTTGCCAGAGGTAATCTTGGTTGGGAGTGAATTTCCTGGGGAGTGGCCTAGCAGATCACTGATTGTGTTCCAGAGCTTGATTGGGCTCTTTGTGGCAGAGTCGAGTTCGGATTTGAAGAAGGTGGTCTTCGATTCTCTGATTGTTTTGGTACATAAATTTCATAGTCTCCTGAACTGGTTCCAGTCCTCTGCAGTGTTCAGTCTGCATGCTTTTTTCCAGAGCTTATCTCTTTCTAGAAGCAAGGACTTGATCTGAGGGGTGAACCATTTACAGGTTTTGGTCCTAGTTCGAACTTTAATAAGGGGAGCATACTTATTAAGGGCCCTTGATAGAATGTTGTGGAAGATATTGTAAGCTGACGTAATCGTTTTGGTCAGGTAGAAATCTTGCCACTCAGGGGAGTACTTAAGCTCATTTAGGTAGGCATGTTCATTGAAGTTGCGCCTGGATCTCTTCATAGAGAACTTGCTGATGGGTGCTGGGTTGTTGGTGGATCTTAGTCCCACAATAAAACAATGGTCGCTGGCGTCTGAGAAGAAGACATCAGCGTGGGAGAAGAGATGAGGTTTTCTCACCATTAGCACATCCAAAAGTGTACTTTTACTGGGGTTTTTCATGTTTGGGTGTGTTGGTTCAGTAATAAGTTGCTTCAGCCCATGTTCATCACAGAAGGATGCAAGGGGGGCAGCTGTGTTAGAGAGCCAGTCAAAGTTGAGGTCTCCTAAAATAATAGTTTCTGGCAGCCCCTGTCCCAACTTGTCACTTAGATATGACACAAGCTGTAGGCCAGCAGACGGTGGTCTGTAGCATCCTATTACGCAGAGTGCAGTAGTCTGTGTAATTTCCACTTTGAGAATTAGGCATTCAAATTCACTGGCAACAGATGCCGAGGATAAGCAGGAGGCAGAAAATTTGTCTTTAACGTAGATAGTTACCCCTCCTCCTCTGGCATGCCTATCAGCTCTGAACAAGGCATAGTTGGGTATGTTTGCTTCTCTATCAGTGGTGCTGGGTCTAAGCCAAGTTTCGGAAAGCACAAGTATGTCAGGAGAGGTATGATTTACCCAGGTTTGTATTAAGGTTATCTTTTTAAGGAGGCTGCATACGTTAATATGCAAGAAGCTTATTCCTTTTAAATTTGCTAGTTCTGCTGGCAAAGCAATAGCTTCTGGGGGGCCAGGGTTGAGTTCTACGTTGCCTGAACAAAGCAGGAGGATAAGTAGGATTTTTCTAAGAGCGCTAATTATAAGCTTGTAATTCCTGCCTTTCTCCCATCTAGTAGATCTGATGTTTTTAGGGACTGGAAAGTAGCCACCATAGAAGAGCTGATCTGTTGTAGCAAGAGCTAGTACCCCTACCACAATAGGCGGGGAGAAGATAGAAGTCTGCGTGGTGGGAGGTGGACCTTGTGGTGGGGGAGTGTTATAAGTACTACTGGTATGTGTGGTCCAAGAGCAGGGTTCGAGGTATTGGTATTTGGAATCACAGAGGCAATTAAAGGATAAGTTGCCATGTGGTATACAGCACAAGGTGTCGTTGTAGACCAAACATGATGGTAGTTCAGGTGTCCAATAAACCTGTAAACTAAAATAAAACTTATAAACCTGTCTGTGAGTTCTGTTGCATATTGTTCAAAAGATGTTTCTGTACTGCAGTTTCACTGTACATGTATACACTGCCCAATAGGAATTGCTTTTACTATATGGTGGGGATCTCTAGAGCTGGCCAGGAGAACCATATGTCCATCAGTCGGCTTTCAATAAAGTGTTTTATCTACCCCATTATCCAAATGTACATAGTATTTACAACACTGGCAATTAAAACACCCATTTTCATTCGGAAAAATGATCATTGGTTTTGAACACATTTGTCTTTGGCAAATGTACATAAATGATTGCTTGATAATCTGGCAGGGTACAATGGATGAACTTCATTTATTTGTACAGTATCTGGAATTGACCAATCAAAACCTTCATTTTTCTGTCTTGGCTGATATATCATGTATTTCTCTTTTTGGATATATTTAGTGTAGTAAAGATGGATAACAATATGAAATGGCACTCACAGACAGGCCTATAAGTAGGAAGGTATAAATTTAATGATGTTCAGAATGCAAGAATTAGAGCAGTGGGTACAGATAGAGACATCTTATTATAAAATGTACATAACAGAGAGATGTCATCCACTAAGCTTCATTTTTTCACTACATACAGTACTGGGTCTAAGAAATGATTTGATAAAATTGGTTTCTTTTGAATACTGAGGCCAAATTAAGGGATTTTGTGAAAGATTTCCCCTGCATGGTTTACAAGCACCCCTCCCCCATCAGTGATTGAGTCACTAACGGTTCTTTTCCTGCATCTAAAATGAACTAGTCTTGGCTTCCCCCACTTCCTGATGGGTGTTATAAATGCCAGTGGTGTAAATACTGTCTTATTGTAGAAAAGTTAAAAACATTTCAGGGCCAGCTTACTAGTGCAGCGGTTGAATCTCTTATTGTGATGTTGACTACCTGGGTTCAGGAATGGACCAGACAGTCAGAGGCCCAGCAGGGGGGAGAAGGATTGAGCATCCCAGGGACCACTCTCCTTCTCTGGGGGATGAGGAAGAGTGTGCAGTGCTTTATGGACCCCTAGCAAAGGCTAGGGGTACCCCTGTGGCCAGTGAAGTTCTCTTGGGGGGCAGAAGCGAACACAGGATGTCATTGCACATCCCCACCCTCCTGGGAAAACCAGTCTTCAGAAAAAGACAGTCCCCAGGCATGATGCCCCTTCTGTGACACCATTCCCACTGCATCCAGTGTCCACCGGGGGGGGTCCCCATTACCATAGCCCTGACCTGGAGGATAAGCTGGGACTTTTCTACAGTGTCCATGGGGGGAGCCCCTCAGGCAGCCCCACCCAGGGGGCAAGCCTGGACATTGGGAGAAAGCAGGTGGGGTGGTAGGGATGACCTCGGAATGCAGGATTGTGGAGGCTGGGCCTAAAAATACTAAATAAAAAAAAACACATTTTAAAATCCTAGTGATGGAACCGATATCCAAATTGGTAGTTTCATTAACTGTGACACTACACATATTGTTTATCTTGCTAAATGTACATTCAGGGCATACTATGTGGGGCATACTGAATACAAATTTAGAGAGAGGGTGGAGGAATACATCAGAGCTGTAATCACTCAAAACTATGATGATGTCACTGCACTGCATTTTCTTTCAAGTAACAACTTATGCTAACATAACTGGAGTTTCACTGGTATTGAAAAAGCAAGGTTGGGATCATGAGGGGATAATCTGGATTAAAATTTGGCATAAAATGAGCAATACTGCATTTTTAAATTACGTGCCACAGCCCATCCTGGCTTGAATGACAACTTTGAATTGTCTCCTTAGTTGTAATATGAACTTGACTACCGTAATTATGTACCCATATATTTATTTATCTACAGTAGCACTGAAGTAAATAATTTATTGCAGGTAAAATAACCTATGTTTTAGGTCTATTTTACATCATTTTTTTCTGCAATAATTTCATTGCTGTTTATATGGATTACTTATGTAGTTGCTTTTTTAATCACTGTATCAGATTATGTGTTTACACTTTACTTGTTCAACATGTATTTATTCTAGGAATATTGATAATCTATTTTCAGCTAGTGTTTTCATAGGCATTTTTTCATATTCATGTATATCTATTTAGCATTCATAGTCCACATTTTTACTGTAATTATTACAATCCTCTATCAAGGGTTATTTATTAATAATATATTTGATGTTCTTAGCATTTTTTATACATTTTTCTGCACATTGATGTATGTCATGGATGTTGAGCATTTTAAATTTGATTACATAAGTGCACTAGCTCTTTTAGAGGTTTTGCTATTTAAGGGCACCTTTGGTGATTTTCATTTCATTCAAATTTTTTATACCTGTTAGCAAGATGAGCAGATTGCCCATTTTCACAAGTGACAAGTAGAACATTAAAACAAATAATCAAACAGGACATACTATAGATAAAAAAAATACATATTAACATTAATACAAATGTTCATATAACAATAATATAATGTATAAATGTTAAAAGGGTGTTAACCTATCGATGTGACATAGCAATGTTGTTAACCTATCGATGCTGTGTCACATTGATAGGTTAATAACAGCGATCGGTCTGCACATGTGTGCGCCTTTTTTTTTAAATGACGAACCGACGGATGAATGCAGCAGTTAGGAAAAGACTGAATGACCGTGGAGGTGACTATTTGTCAAAAACTAAACAGCCGTTTTACTTTTTACGTGGGACCATACACTATAAAAAATAATGTATGGTCCCTCTATCGGCAACCGATCACTGTTAACCGTCTCGAGGTTGCCATGCCTGGCAACCTCTCGACAGTTAATAGACCGGTTACCGATAGAGGACCATACATTATCCTCTATATCTTAATGAAAACAGTTGCAGTCTGAAAGAGTATTAAGTCATTGAATAAGTTTAAACTTGAATTACCTGTTTTACAGTTAATTACAACAGGGGGAATACTGTTAAAAAAGTAATGGCCCTGTATACCACAGACCTCTGTCCAATTGTCTTCATGTAAAAGGGGACCCAAAATAAACCTCCAGACTGAGACCTAGTTCCTAAAACACTGTGTGAGCTGGGAATAACTTTTGAAAAATTGGTGGAAATAAGCCCTGCATTCTCTTAAATATAAAAACTCTCAATTTAATTTTGATTCTACTGTATCTAAAAAGGAAAGACAATTAGCTACCCTTATCAATACACAATGATGAGTTCTCAGAGACAGACCAGTCATAAATCAAAAAATAATATGTAAGTTACTTGAAGTTTTTGTAGCATTTTTTCATTTATTCCAGAGTATACCAATAGACCATAGTCAAATGCACTAAGCAAGAAACTATAGACCAGGAGCCTATGTGATTCAGTTATCAGAAAGGATTTAATCATAAATAGCATTTCTAACCTCTGATGATTTTTTAAAATTATTTTACAAACTTAGAGGCTAAAGGAAAAATTAGAGTCAAAGATAACCCCTAAATATTTAAAACTATCCACCAATTGAATTATATTGAATTTTAATTACCCTCTTGACAAAGCATGCAAGCACAAAATGTTGATGGCTTTTCTTCTGGGTCAGTGGCTACCCGTCTTTTGGATGCACCTGTTGCTGAAATTTTTGTCATTAAAATCTGAGCACAATTCAGCCAATTGTGCTTTAGTTTTTGTGGTGATCTACAGTATTTCTGGTGTGGTGTGTGTATGTGTGTGTGTGTGTTTATTTTGTAAACTGCAGGATTTATTTAAATTGATGTGACTGCTGTCTTCTGTTTTAAAAATATGAGGTAAGTAGAACACTGATATAACTGGAACTAGGACTGGGATGAGTGTCTGGAGTAACAGGGAGGAGACACTGATATAACTGGGACTACACACTGGTGTAACCGGGTGGAGACGTTAGTGTGACTGGAAAGAGCCACAGGAATTACTGGTTTTACAATATATGAGTGGAACTGGGAGGAGAGTGGGTGATGGCTCCTAAACTGGGAGGAGACACTGCTGTAACTGGGGAGACATAGGTGAAACTGGGAACAGACTCTATTGTAACTGGGAGGAGAGACATTGATTTAACTGGGAGAAGAGAGATACTGTTGTAACTAGGAGAAGAAACTTGTATAACTGGGAAGAGATACTGTAATAACTGGGAGGATACACTGCTGTAACTAAGACACTATTATAACTGGGAGGAGAAGCTGCCATAATTGAGTAGATACTGCTGTAACTAGGAGAAGACACTGGCATAACTGAGACACTGGTATAATGAAGGAAGCACTGGTATAACTGGGAAGAGATACTACCATACCTGGGAAGAGGAGACACTGCCATAACTTATGAGATACTGGCGTAACTGTGAAGAAATAATAGCATAATGGGAGGTGATGGCATTGTTTACCTTTATATTGCATATCTTGCAAATCCTAACGTAAACATCTGCCTCCTCAACTACAAATAAAAAAATCCCACTGAATGTGCTTACTCATTTAGTAGGTTTTCTTTGAGGGGATGAGAGTGAGACAACTTGGCTCACCATGCTGCTTCTATAGCTCACTCTTGCCATTACAATAAACAAGTCTCCTTTTACATGTCCATATCCTTACTTTGATGGGACAAGTGAGCAATTAAGGGCACTGGTAGATGCAGTGTTGCTCAAACCTAGAAATGACACCAAATAGGATAACAGTATCATCATCAGCTCCCTCTTCACTCTTACTGTCAATGATGACCACCTTGTCTGATTCCAAAGCCTTCTTACACTGCCACTACCTGTCCTCCTTGACCCTTACAATAGTCAGGTCTGCTGACTCCACCTTGGATACTTAAGCAATAAGGCACAACAATGTGTGTGTTATTGTGTAATAGCATCACTCCTGGGGTGGGTTGAAGCACGAGGTGAAGCCAAGTGCTTCCACCACCCCAGGAGTGATGTTATTACACAATAACATACACCTGGGAGTGCCTTATTGCTATTATGCAATGGCTCATTTGTTAATTAAAAAACAAGAAAAAAAAACAGTTTTATCTGTTTTTTCTTTGATTTTTTGAGGGTATAGGTACATCTTTAAAAGAAAAAGTCCTGAATATTTATTTCACCACAAGGTGGAGCTACTGCCAGCATTATGCTGCCTATAGGGTCTCCCCTGCTCTGTGTTGTTTGACTCCCATCTGCCCTTTCTGGCTGCTGAATTCAACTTAATAGTGAGGGGTGCTTGAAGTGGAGTTTGTTTTTTCATTTTAAATTCATTCCTAATTTCCTGCGGCTGGCAAGTAGTTTGTTGAGAATGCATTCACCCAGTGTACAGCGCGAACTAGTGTGCAGGTGCTGACTCATTATCAGTGGCGATGAAAATGGAGGTTAATAAACTAAAGATGTGATTTTTTTGTTGCCAACTGTTTGCTGAAAGCAAAAAGACACATTTTTATGTTTGTTTTAGATACTGCCGCTGCCTGCGGCTTTTTGGAGAGAAATGGATGATCAAGCTCGTGCTCACACTGAAAGCCTTTACCTGCATGCTAAATGTACCTGCTTTTTCAATTGCAGGAGAAAGGGATTAGGAGGAAGAGGATGTTGCTCTGTGAGGGCTTACCTACTCTAAACAAAGAAAAAGAGGACAGATGAAATGCATGCATGTGTGGGGTGGGCATAGCTCCTTGCTGAAGAGAGTTGTGGCAGCATTTACTTGTGGAGTGGAGTGGTGGGATGATTTTTCATGTGTTAGGTGGTCATGTGTGTGCCTGGATTTACTGTAATACAGTGATATTATTATTAAAAATACTTCACTGTTACAGACACCCACTGACCAATCAGTGAAGAGGAATTTTTCTTGCCATTGTATAATTTTAATTTACCACCACTGCCACTCTCTCATTAGCTGCTACAGCTGCAGCATCCAATTTTTCAGTAAAATAGGACTGCTTGATCCACCCAGTCTGTTCAGAGGTTCCCTGTCTAGTCCACCTCCACAGACCCTAAGTGGTCTCCGATGACACTCCCTCCCTCTTTCCTGCCTATTTCATAATATTCCCCTATGTTTATCCCATACATTCTTGAAGCTCCCCATTGTTTTCACCTCCACCACATCCACTGGCAGTCGTTACCAGGTGTCTACCGCTCTTTCAGTGAAGTAATACTTCCTCACATCCCTTCTCATCCCCAAAGCTTTATTGTATGCCCTCTGGTCCTGTTGCTCTTTATCGTTTGATAAATACTCCACTCCTGCACATGTTCATCCCATTAAGTTACTTGTAGGTCTCTATCATATCTCCTGTCACTCTTCTCTCTTCCAGGGTGTACATGTTGAGATCCCTCAGTCTCTCCTCATAGTGCTTTATGTGCAACCCCTACTCCATTTTAGATGCCCTCCTCTGTACTGTCTCCATCCTATCTATATTCTTTCTAAGGTGCAGCATCCAGAACTGGACACAATATTCCAAGTGGGGTATCAAAATTGAATGATACAGTGGCAACACCACTTCCCTTCTGCTGCTGGAGATTCCCCTCCCTACACACCTCATCATCCAACAGGCCCTACTCACTGCTTTGTCACACCACCCTGCCACTTTGGGGTCATCAATTATGATACCTCTAAGGTCCCTTTCCTGCTTAGTGACTGTCAGTACCTCTCCTCCATCCTATACTCAGTGACTGAGTTTCTATGCCGTAGGTGAATGATTTTGCATTTTTTGTCACTGAACCCCATCTGCCATACTATTGGCTATTGCGCAAGATTCCCATGATCCCTGTGCATTCTCACAACACCCTCCTGAGTGTCCCCCATTACAGATTGTGATATCTTCTGCAAAAAGACATAACTTCCCTTCTAATTCTTCTGCAGTGTCACTTATGAAGAACTTGAAGAGGACTGGTCCAAGTAATGAGCTCTGCACCACCCAGTTAGTCACTCCCCAGTCATTAGAGTGAATGCCGTTAACCACTGCTCTCTGATTGCTATCCATTAACAAGTTTCTAACCCAATTCACCACTTTAGATCCCACTCTAGGCTGTTCGATTTCTTATTCAGTTCCCAGTGCAACACAGTGTCAAAGGCCTTTTTAAAGTCCAGATTGGCCATGTCCACTGTCCTACCCCGGTCTAGTTCCCTGGTCACCAGTCAAGGAAATCAATCAGAATGATCCTCTGTGACCCCTCCTCCCACCAGGAATCCATGCTTCCTGTGCTCTTGAAGCTCATCATTGCATCAACATTATAGTGTATTGCTTCTACTTGACTTTTTTGAAAAAATGGTAATATGATTTGTGATGATTCTCCATGGCTGTGTAACTAAATATTCTACCATTGCACAGAGAATCCCTTGTAAATGAGCCTTTCCAAATCTCAAGGGCTTTAATTTTAGCAGTCTGAATTTTACTACATACCATTTTGATCACCCATTTTGTCTTACTGTGCAAGGTGCCCTTTGCACCACATTTAGGTCTATGTTAGCAATTTTCAGATTTAAAACAATTAATTGTGAGCCCAAATCACCTACATTTGCCTCTGCACTTGGTCAAGCAGAAAAACGTTTTTTGTTTCTTTTAAATATTTTTGACCCCAGCAATATAATGGATGCACTTCTCAGGAGATAATTCCTAATACAAACAATTAGGATGCGCATAACTACGGGAAAATCCAAGTCGAGCTGCACTTCCAAACACTCAGTAAAAATGCCACAAGCTAATGCAGTGTTTCAAAATAGTGGTTTTTTCTGTAAATACCTCTAATAATACATTGCACAACCTATAGACTAAAACCTGATATCCTTAGGATTCCTTGGCTTATCTCTTTTCTTTTCCTAGTTTGGATGTTGATATTTCATGTTCCTGGCTCAATTGCCTATATCCACTCAGGTACGCTATGGTGTTTATGCAGCCTACTTCAAAAGGTTCGCTGAATATTTTGGCAAATTACAGGTCCAGGCGAGGTATTAAATACAGGGGTGTAAGTCCTGGACTGGACTCGGTTGCAAAGTTATTTACCCAACTTTTGTTTCATTACCGGCATTTCAATGTTGCATCTTACTTCCAGGCACCAAAGGTTTTACTCTGTATGTCGTGCAATGTATTATTAGAAGTATTTACAGTAAAAAACACTTTTTTGAAACACTGCATTAGCTTGTGGCATTTTTATTGAGTGTTTGGGAGTGCAGCTCGACTTGGATTGACCCGTAGTTATGGGCATCCTAATTGTTTGTAATTAATTGTGAGCATTACTAAAGATGACAGGCACACGGTTTGCAGCATATTCTCAACTGTGCTTGAATTGTTATAATTTAACATCACTTTTCTTGTAATTTAGATGACCTAGTGTGCATCAAGCATTTCTTCATGACCTTATGGGACACTGTAGCAGTACTAGTAGTAGTAGTAGTAGCAGCAGCAGTATTATTTATGACAACCTACCTTTAGGCCCATGGTGCCATTACAAAGAGAAAATAGCGCAACATCCCATTACATAATACTGTAGTAAACACCAAAATATCATAATATAAAATGTAACCCCTATATACCAATATAGCACTAAAAACAAAATTAAATAACAAATACAAATATTTCAAATAAATAATTCAAACACCAAATGCCTAAGCAAGCAAAAAAGTTTTAAGTCCACTTTTAAAGGCTTCTAATGTGGGGGCCTCCCTCAGAGCCTTCAGTAATGAATTCCAAAATAAAGGACCTACCACTTCGAAGGCTCTGTCCTATGACATTTTAAGTCTACTCCTGGAGGGACAACCAGGAGACCCTGCTCAGCAGAATGGAGGGGACGAATGGGAAGATAATGCTGTAGTAGTTCATGCAGGTAGCCCAGACCCAGCCCATGTAGGGCCTTATATGTTAGCAAACCAACCCCATAGGAGATATGCCACTTAACCAGTAACCAGTGCAGTTCCCCCAAGACAAGGATAATGTAACTCATCCTAGGAAGGCCAGTCAACAACCTCACAGCCACGTTCTGCCCTATCTGCAGGCATTGCAGCAAACCTCCACTGACCCCAAGGTAGAAGGCATTTCAGTAATCGAGGCAAGACTTCACAAAGGCATGTACTAGAGATGACAAGTTCTCAGTGGGGATAAGGGAATAAATCCAGCTGATATTTCTAAGATGGTAGCAGCCATTCCAAAAGACTGCCAACACCTGAGCCTCAAATGTCTGCCCTTCATCCAGAATGACACACAGATTCTTCACCTTTTGGGCAGTGTTGAACTTGAAGGTACCAAGGCAAAGGCCCGATAAACCCCAGACACTGCTAATCCCCCCCAGCCAGCTCAATCACCTGTACTTCATTTTTAGGTAGGTTGAGTCTTAGCCAGCTCAAAGACATCCAGCCCTGTATCTCAGCCAAACACTTGTTCATCACATTCACTGCTCCCCAGTCCTGGGGTGCAAAAGACAGATAGAGATGGGTATCATCTATGTAACAGTGAAACCCAACTCCATACTGTCTAATGATCCTGCCCGGAAGCAGCATGTATACTGAGAACAACATGGGTAAAAGGACCAGCCATTGAGGTACACCAAGGTAAAGGTCCCTTGGGCACAATGAGAAGTTGCCCATCACAGTCTGCTGAGACCTGACCCTGAAGTAGGACTCAAACCAGTTGTTAACTTTGCTGATGTGTCCCACATACTTCCTGAGGCAGCAGTAACTGCCCATAGTCATTGGTGTCGAATGCTAAAGAGAAATCCAGGAGAACAAGAACTGACCACTCTCCATTATCTCTTGCCATGAGCAAATCATTATGCATCCTTATTATGCATTATTGCTTCATGACCTTATGGGACACTGTAGCAGTACTAGTAGTAGTAGTAGTAGCAGCAGCAGTATTATTTATGGCACCCTATCTTTAGGCCCATGGTGCCATTACAAAGAGAAAATAGCACAACATCCCAGTACATAATACTGTAGTAGCAAGGAAGTATTTTTTCACAGAGAGGGTGGTGGATGTATGGAACGGCCTTCCAGAGGAGGTTGTGGAGTCACAAACAGCGGTGGAATTCAAGCATGCATGGGACAGTCATAAGGCAATTCTAGGGGGTTGGGGTAGGAAGAAGTAGGCTGCTGGTTAACTAGGATCTGCAGCTTATCCATCAGGTAGGGAAATGGGCAGACTGGGTGGGCCAAGTGGTCCTTATCTGCCATCAAATTCTATGTTTCAATGTATGTTTCTATGTTTCATCCTGACCAGAGCAATCTCAATGCTGAACATTGACAGAAACTCCAACTGGAGTGGCTTATATATGTCAAATGTTGCCAAGTGAGTCTCTCGCTGCAATGCAACAACCTTCTCAATAACCTTGCTTAAGAAAGACAGGTTAGGGACAGACCAGAGGTTCATCAGTTCATCCAGGTCCCAAATATTTTGTTCAAAAGGGGCCTCACCAGTGCACCTTTCAGGTCAGCAGGGAAGACCACCTCTGAAAAGGAACACCAAATAATCTTGGAGAACACTGGGCCCAATTGCTCAGTGCAGCCGACCGAGAGTCACATTGTGCCAGAGTCCCGTTCATAGTATGTTAATTGCAGCCCTGAGATCACCTCAACCATCTCCTCCATTGTCACTGACCAAAACTTGCCCCATGACCACTGACTGCAGTTGCAACTTCCAGTTCCAATATTGCTGGACAATAACTGCCCAGTCAAAGATATCCCAGCACTAGCAGAGGATACTATGTTGGATACGAACTAAGAAAACTCCTTGCATTTTGTGGATAATGCAGCCTTCATGGGCTCTAGGCATACCAGAATAAATGGTTGTCCATTGTCCTAAAAAGCTGGACTGGTCAGTTCCTCCTGGCTGCAATCTCTCTCTGGACAGGAATTCTGTCTTCTTACTAGAGATTGCCCATTGATACTCACTATAATGAATATTCAAAGCTAGTTAGTCCTCCTGGGCTCTGGACCTCCTCCAATACCATTCTTACTTCCTCCACATAGCTTTCATAACCCTCAGCTCACCGTCAAACCGTTGCAGGCTGAGGCATGAAACCAGAGCATGAACACAGGCTGGTGCTATGAGGTTGAAAGCTGCACTGACAGCTCTGTTAAAAGCCGCCACTGCTTCCTCCATACTGTTAGCACAAGCCACCATCATAACTGAGGTGTCAGGCACTGCTGAGATTCCATCAGGCTTTAGCCCTCTCAAAGGGTGGTATCTGGCCAGCTCAACAGGGATGGACTGCAGAGGTGTGCCCTGAACTTAAAACTGATGGTGGAGTGGGTGCATAGTGATATGAGCAAGTATTATTGAGCAACTCAATATGAGTGACTCAAGTTATACGGCTTGTATTGAGAGCGAGTAGTAGGAGACATAGATATATCCTGTAGAACAAGTGTAGGAGGGAGCTACTGTACACTCACAACAGCAGATCATAGGATGTTGTTTGGCCAAGTCTGGCTGTTTAGCATAGTGGTGTAAACCACCACCTCCCAAGCCAGCAGGCCTGGTTCCAACGGGGAATTTTATTTTCTTTTTTCAAACCATTAACTTTCCCAAGTCCACACCCCCCCATAGAGTTGATTATTTTAAGTTTGGGGGGAGTGGGTGGCTTGCAAGTTACTTATTTCTGCAGTTGTGTTTCATGTATCCAGCGTTGTTCATGTAGCTAGTGACTGTTGCTATTTGCGATGGTCGTTGTAATATAAGTCACTCTTTTGATGTCGGGCTCTTTTTAATTCTGTCTTTGTGATCAGCGGTGTTTAAGACTCGCCGTAATCAGATAAAATAGTGCAATGATCCGATTAGCTGATCAGATCAATCTTGAGGTTTTCCACCTCAAGCTCCATGTGAAACATCAAGTCCAGCAAGTGTCCACGTTCGTGAGTCACAGTAGGAACTGTTTGTACCAGGCTCAGAGCTGTTATACTGTGAAGAAACTATTGACCAAAATGTGAGAGCTCATCATTGATGCAGGCATTGAAATCACCAGGAATAATCCATCTTGGCAATTCTAGCACCCTGTCAGCAATGAGCGCCATGATTTCCTGTAGGAAGACCACCTTCCACCCAGGTGGGTGATATATAAGGAGGACTCTGCACACAGTAGCTGGACCCCCACACAGAGACATGCACTCAAAGGACAAGGTACCCCCCACAAGGCACACCACCACATTCAGCTCAGTTCAAAAGAAGATGGCTTCCCCTTCCCCACTGTAATACTTCCTTGGCAGTGCACCACGGAGAAACTGGCAGGAGTCGTTACCTCCAAAACTGGATCAGCATCATCACCTAGCCAGGTCTCCATGAAGTATACCAGTTTGACTGCAGAAAAAGAAACAAAATCTGTAATGATAGCAGTCTTATACCTCATTAACCTGGCATTTTACGAAGTACCACCTGAAGTGGAGGAATAGTGGTGACCAGTCCATCAGCTACCTGTCCACTCAGTCTGGTAGAAACCCAAGGGATAGGGACTAAACACCCACCACTCCTCTCCAGTTCTTGTCTAACCCCGAGGCATCTCCAAATCCTTACAGTGCCAATCACTCCCACATCGCCCCCTTTCCCATTCCATACCCTAGCCCTCTTGCTGTGTCTTCTGATAATCCCCAACCCCTGCCCTGCAAATACAACTCTACAGACAGGGGGAGATTCCAGAAGGGATGCAGTTCACACAGCAGGGATGAGGGGTAGCTGAGTCTATGTGGCTGCTCAGGATGACACTTTATCACTAGGCCACAAAACTTAATGAATTAATCCCACACTCAAAAGAACTAACATATTAACCCTTCCCATATTCAGCCTCAACTCCAATCACCCCACTACCCCCACAAACACTCACACCAACCCACCCTCATTCCAGTATAATTCTTACAAGCCACCTACACCCTGACTCACTGCAATAAAAATATAATCATGTATTACTAAAATCTATAATAACCTGAATATAAACAGTGAATTCATTAAATAAATAATAGTATGGCAAGCATCCTCAACATGAAACATGAAATCTCATCAAGGTCTGAGTAAAATGTCCAGCATTAAATCTCAGACTTTGTCCTTTTAACTGAATTTATTAATGGAGGTACAGCTCCACACTCTCACTACATGCACCCCCTTTGAAAACAGTACAGAATAAGTATCTTCTAGCCACCTGGGAGAAATGAATGTCCAGCAATCCTAGGTGCTGATAGTACAATGATGTGAAATAAAGTAACAGTCATAAAGCGGAAACACGCCTAGCCTCACTGCCCATTGTAGTGGAATGGTGAACCAGTCTAGACTCAGGGCAACCTCCAGCAGCATCCCTAGTCCCCGCAAGCTGGTCTCAGCACTTCACCAACAGAGACCTTCTCTTTGCCAGCTTGCCACTGATTCAGTAAACCTTCCACCAACTGCCCCAGCAAATCTTTATGAATCAATTCAGTTGCAGCAATGTTTACTATACCCCACCATTTAAGTTAATTTCAATGTCCTTGCCACTTGAAGCAGATAACCAACCCTTGCAGGTGGTGGTAACAAATAAGTAAGAATAACAACAATGACAGTCAACAGGAAACTAACAGTAGACACAAATCCCAGAAGTGGTGACAGCAAAGCAGCAAAATATTCTCCAGGAGGCAGGAGCCAGGAGCCAGGTGATGCTTCCTAAGTATTAAACAATGAAGTTCCCATTAAATGGACACCCAGTATTGTCAAAAGCTGGACCTCACTCCACTTAGAAAGCTCGGGAGACAGATCACAATGTGGTCACTATAGCAATAGAGTTAAAATGTTAAAACACCAAACCATTCAAATGTCCAGTGTCCCAGAGTGTGTGGTTTGTCCCAAAACATGCATTGGTCCAATACAGGAAATCCCATACTGCATGCTACAACCATCTCACAGTAGAGGAAAATCACAGGCTGCTAGCTGCAACAGTCATAACAGTATCACTGCTCAACACTAACTGGAAGCTAAAAGATGTAAAAAGCATTATCTGCTTAACCGAGTCCCTTCTACACATTAAAAAGCATCAAAAAACAATAAAAACAGTAAGCAGTAAAAACAGAACAAGTAACTCTGCAAGTCACCCAAAACAGAGTCACAGAACTTGAAGCTTGCCCAGCGCAGCAGCCATCTTTACACCTCGTGCTTCAACCCACCTGAGGAAAGTCATTATTCATATACTTCCATAAAACCGATAAATACTGTACCTGAGGACAACAGGGCTGACTTCTGTTCTCAGAACTGAAGCTGTGACATGCAAACATAAAATGAAAAATGATAGCAAATAAACATATTTGGAGATAAAAATAAGCAGCCTGTGACACCATCAGGGGTTGCAAAAGAGTGCATAATGAAGCATGGTACATACAAATCTTTTAACATAAACTGTTATTTTATTGCTCTGTTTTCAGACATGCCCATTAATTCCATTCACCTGCATCAGCAGGTCTAACTAGTCCCTTCATCTAATAGAAAAGTATTAAGTCTCCTCTTGAATGTATCCAAGCTTTGACTTTCCACTTTATTCCCGGGTACACAATTCCACAACCTACCAGTTCTTTGTAAAAATAAATTATATTTTCTGTTTTTAGAAACATAGACTTTGTCAGCAGATAAGGACCACTTAGCCCATCTAGTCTGCCCATTTCCCTACCTACAGGATAGGCCGCAGATACTAGTTAACCAACAGACTATTTCTTCCTACCCCCCACAAGAATTGCCTTATGTCTGTCCCATGCATTCTTGAATTCTCCCATGGTTTTAGACCCCACAGCCTCCTCAGGAAGGCTGTTCCATGCATCCACTACCCTCCCTGTGAAATAATACTTCCTCACATTGCCCCTGAACCGCCTCCTTTCTATCTTTAAATTGTGTCCTCTTGTTCTTGTACGTTTCTTTTTCTGAAAGATGCTACCCTCTTGGACTTTGTTGATTCCACTGAGGTACTTAGAAGTTTTTATCATGTCCCCCCCTCTCCCTTCTTTCCTCAAGGGTATACATATTAAGCTCCATTAGTCTCTCCTCATACGACTTCTCTTGCAGACCCTGCACCATTTTAGTTGCCCTCCTCTGGACTGCCTCTATCCTGTCTATGTCCTTGCCGAGATGGGGTCTCCAGAACTAGACGCAGTACTCCAGATGGGGTCTCACCAACTGTCTGTACAGAGGGATAACAACTTCCTGTTTTCTGCTGCTGATGCCTCTCCCTATACATCCCAGTATACCCCCAGCCCTCCCTACTGCCTTCTCACATTGCTTGCTAACCTTAAGGTCATCTGATATGATTAGGTCCCTTTCGTTTTTTGTTGTTGTTACTTCCTCCCCACCCATTGTATATTCTTCCCCTGGGTTCTTGTTTCCCAGGTTCATTATTTTGCACTTATTTGCATTGAATCCTAGCTGCCATACTTCTGACCATTCCTCCAACCTTGCCAAGTCCCTTTTCATCCTTTCCACCCCTCCTTGTGTATCAACCCTGTTGCGGATCTTTGTGTCATCTGCAAAGGCATACTTTTCCTTCAGTCCCTCTGCAATGTCACTGATGAAGACATTAAAAGGACTGGACCAATACTGAACCCTCACGGTACCCCACTAGTAACCCTCTTTCTTCAGAGTGGACTCCATTTACAATTGCCTTCTGTGTCCTGTTGTGCAGCCAATGTTTTGCACCAGGCTACCACCCTGGGACCCTCTCCCAGGCTGGTTAATTTGACTATTAATCTTTTGTGTGAGACTGTGTCAAATGCCTTGCTAAAGTCTAAGTAGGCCATGTCCACAGCTTCTCCCTGGTCTACTACTTTGGTCACTGAGTCAAAGAAATCTATTAGATTCGTCTGACATGACCTTCCCGCTGTGAACCCATGCTGCCTTGGGTCCTGTGCCCCACTGGCCTCTAGGTACGCAACTATTCTTTCCTTCAGAAGTGACTCCATCACTTTCCCTACCACAGAGGTCAGACTGACAGGTCTGTAGTTTTCTGCCTCTGTTTTGGTCCCACTTTTGTTTAGGGGAATCACATTCGCCTTTCTCCAGTCCTTGGGCACCACACCTCCTCCCATGATTTATTAAAAAGAGTAGCCAGTGGTTTCACTAGTTCCTCCCTTAATTATTTCAGAATTCTGGGGTGAATTCCATCAGGACCCATTGCTTTGTCCACCTTTAGTTTTAGGAGTTCTTGCAGAACCCTTTCTTCTGTGAAAGGACTGAGATCGACCCCCCTCTCCAGAGTGCTTCTGTTAATTGGATTAGGCACTTCCCCCTCCACTTTTGTGAATACTGAGCAGAAATATTCATTCAGTATCCCTGCTTTTTCACTGTCCCCCTCTGCCCACCCACCATTCATTCTATTAAGCCTCACTATCCCTCCCTTTGTCTTTCTATGCTCACTGATGTACCTATAAAAGGTTTTATCTCCCTTCTTAACTGAGTTGGCTATCTTTTCCTCAGTTTGGGCCTTTGCTTTACTGACTTCCCTCCCTGCTTCCTTCCGCCTTAACTGGTACAGCTCTCTGTCCTGCTCCTTCTGTGTTTCCTTATACTTCTGGAATGCTATTTTTTTCTTTCTGACTTTCACAGCCACCTCTTTGAGAACCATAGTGGCTTATTCTTTTGTTTTGATTTGTTTATTTAACCAAGTTTCCAAATGTATTTGGAGTTTATGTGCTCTCAAACCCTCAGGTTTTTCTTGGATTACAATCCCTGACTCATCCATTAGTTCTGACTTCTGTATGATTTTGTACATTACTAACAAATCTCCTCTGATTCTAACATGGACAGTAAGGAATGTTCACTCCATTTTTATGTATTAATGATGCACTGTATACAGATTTGCTCATATGAGAAGCCATACATAGTTCATGGCTTTCCAGTTATGTAGAAGATATGCACAGAGAAGCAAAAGGGGTGTTTTGCTTTCTTATATTATGTTACACCAATATACAAAAGGACATTAAAAAGGAACTGCACTGGACAGTGGGGTGCAAATGTTAAGTCTGGTGATTAGTATGTATTATATTTCGCAACTGGCCACCCAACCCCAAAACAAGCATGCAATTAATTTATCTTCTTTGTGGCCTGAAGGCAACCTTACTATAAAGGTTACCCTTTTTGGGCAGTATTTTTCTGCTTTTCAGATATCTCACTTGCTCAGTGGGTAAGTAATGCATATGTCCCTGTGCTTATGCAAACATTGTTACTTTGACTGGAATCTCTCTTGGTTCATTACCAAGTCCATTCCCCTTATGGACAGTTGACAGAGGGACACACCTCAGCTGACCAAAGGAAATTAGTTGGATACAAAGGGTCACCCTCACTTTCTCAAATAAAGACCCAGAAATCAACAGGAAAGAAAACAGGAGCAGTGATAATTGAGCCTGACGGGCTGGATGGCAGTGTCTTGAACTGGGATAGGTGGGGATAGGGATGAGGATTAGAATGGAGCAGGGGCACGGTGGGGGCAGGGACAGAGGGACAGAGTGAGCTACACATTGGCCCCTTGAACCAAAGGCATAGCCTTTTAAGTCACTGGTTCAGTTGACAAGTGTGTGTTCAAGTACTTTTGTAAATATTGTTACCGTGATCGTAATCTCTCTTATTCTTATGACAAAGACCTCCTTCCTCATGGGGGTATCAAATGGAGATTTTCTAGCTGAATAAAGGAAATTAAAGGTAATGAAAATAGCTAGCACTCCCAACATTACAAGAGAAATTTATGACCATGCACCATGGCTGTTTTACTCACTCACTGTGGTATATGTTTTTACTTTTGGTATGGAGAATGAAAAATACTGCTGGATGAAACCTGATGATCAAAGGCCACAGGTAAGATTTTCTCCATGCTTAATAAAAAAGAAGTTAGTATCTTGCTTGTTGGATTGCAAGTTAAAAAGAAAGATCTGTAGCAGACTGAGTACTAATGGACTGACTTTGATGATAAGGGCAGGAATCCATTGAGATGCTATAATGGTGATGCCTGCTGAGAAAGAATGAGATGATTATCCTTAGGGTTTCAGATTTAATTTGTGGAGGGGCTGTAACGCTTTGAATGAATTACAAAGGTAGACAACAGGTATATTTTGCTTAATGAAATGAAGATAAATTGGCTCAGTGTGGAAGTAATTAAGTTCTGTAAGAATATGAAGTAATATTGCAATAATCATCTAGTTAACAGGCCGTCAGGTTACTAGCAAAGTGTTATGGCCTTGGTACAGTATACATTACATTCAGCAAATTAAAGAATGTTAAATATTGAAGGTCTTGATGTAGCTGACATTAAATAGGTTTTGCGGTGATAGTTAATGGAAAGTTCTGTGCTCCTATTCTAGTATTGTAACTTTGCAGAGTTTTTTTTTTATTTTGAAGGATTTGATTAACAACTTATTAGTGCAATGCCCAAAGGAAGAAATTAAATGATAATGGCTCTGGGCAAGCAACACTGATTCATGGATATGGCAAACACATTAGTTCAGTGGTTTCTTTGAGCATCTGGGGCTGATGACTTCACTGGGCAGGTCAGATTAGGGCCACTGGAGAGCAGATTATATTGGAAGGTCCCTTGAGCAGTTTATCGTATGTTGATGTTTCTGGTGAGCAACTTTTGTCAAAGGCTTCAAAGACTAGAGCTGTGGGAAAATGACATTTCTCTCCTCCACCAAAGTTTGCTCAATGAGGAGAAATCCCTCATGAAGATCTGCACATTGTGCAGTATTTTTACAAGCGGAAGAGAGTCCGGAAAATGAAAAAAAAATCTCCACTAGAAAGCTGAAAACTCCCATGGCATAGTAAATTGTCTGTCATGGAATTCTATTGTGGAACTGTTTTCTTTTTTTCTAACTAGAAATGGGCAAGGAGGAGTCAAAGACCATTTTGAGAGGTGCCATTATGTGCTACAGTCTTCAACATGTTGCAGCACTGTTTCTCAGTGCCTGTGGTTAGATGCTATATCTCTGTATTTGATTACTTTTGATTAATTTAGATGGCAAAGCATTATAAAAAAAAAAAAAAAACTCAGGAATATCATACAGCCCTAGAAATGGGGGGGGGGGCTTATATTGGGACAGAATTATTTTCTGTTAGTTGTTTATTTTTTAACTTTAGGTTTAGGGGTAGACAAAGATGGTGGTTTACTGCAGTATAATTGATTACTGGCCTTATTGTCCTACTGCAGCAGTTTATATACTTTGATGGGTTTTTTTTGTTTGTTTGATTGGTTGCTTTTTATGTCTGCTTGCACAAGAAACATAGTGCCATCACCTGAGTTTTCAGAGGTGTGGCAGCCATCCTCCAATTCAGTCAGTGTGTTTGCAGGCATGGTCTGCAGTTCTCCAATCAACGCTGCAGCTGTCTATGACAGCAGCAGTTTAAAATGCAGTGCTGTACAGTTGAAAGGGAGAGATCCACTTCAGTGAGCAGCACTCCCCCCTCCACTCGCATGCACGTATATTGCATGCTGATGTGCACCCCCACACACATACTGTATGGCTGATGGAGGTGCCCAATCCCCCGTTGGCTCCACGGCCCCCCAAAAAAGCTTTCCAGGTGCCACACTGGGAGTCCACCCCAGCGTGGCACACATCCGTATGGCCAACGGGGGTAGCCAATCCCCTATCAGCTCCAGGCCCCCAAAACAGCCTTCAAACTGCCATGCTGGGAGCCCACCCCAGCATGACAAATGTCCCGCATCATCTTCCTTTAAAAAAAAGCCCTGTAAACAAGAAAGTGTTCCCTCAGTGGTCTCCCAGCCCACCTGCGCTCACCCACTGTGCACCCTGCCTCCCCACACCCCCCTTCACCCCATATTTACCTCCAGAGCTTGGCGTGACAATCTTCAGTGCACTCTGAACATGTTTGCACTCTTCAAAGCTAACCACAAACTTAGGAAATGCCGGTAAGTTGTATAATGCAATAAATAGGAGTTTTTCAACTTTAATGCGTATCTCAGGCATCTTTTAGAATTTTGGTACCAACTTTCAACATGGGGTTTCTGGTACCCCTCCTCATGAATTCTTGAACTGTCATGGCATTAATCAGGCCCGAAGGGTGATTTCACAGTCACTGCGAGAAATCTCCTTTCAGGACTGATTAACGAAACGACAGTGTGAGTGTTCATAAGTTGGCCTCTCAAAAAGCCTTTGTTGCAAATTAGGTGAAAAAATTCCTAAAAAATGACTGTTTTATGAGACTGCGTTGTGCAGTACGTACTCTATGCATGCTCGTATGTTTGCAAATTTTTAATATTTGCACTCAGGATTTTCAACATTGCCATTTTACCACACCTACTTATAAGCAGTACAGCTGTCATTATTCACATCTCAACCAAAATGTGTTTCCATGCATCTAGTGCACAATGGCGTAGTCGGTGTGTGAAATCAATGCATGGGACATATTAAGAAAACTACAGTGACACTGTTCATCAGCAGAGGTCTTAAAATGGCCATGTTGAAAATGTGGTGACAAAAGTCCATAAAATGACTGCGTTATGAGAGAGCATTGCACAGTTTTCACGCACCTTCGTAAGTTCATGACTCAGTTCAAGACTCAGTCAGTATTTTCAGTCCAGATTTTCACCAGTGGCATTTTTCCACACTTCCTTATGAACAGTACAGCTGTCATTTTTCACAACATGGCCAAAATGTGTTTTCACACTTTCAGCGCAGAAATGCATGGTCATTGTGGGAAATCATTGTTCAGGACAGATAAAGAAAATCACAGAGGCATTGTTCATTATCAGAGGTCCCAAAATGCATGTGTTGACAATCTGCTGTAAAAAATCTCCAAACTAATTACATTACGGGTGTGCATTGCACAGTTTCTATGCACGCTCATGACTTCACCAGTTTTTTAATATTTTCACTGCAGATTTTCAACATTGTCATTTTTTACACCTCCCCACGAACAGTACAGCTGTCATTTTTCACATCCTGTTTGGAATGTGTTTTTGCACCTGTGGTGCTAAATGTAGTACTCGCTGTGCAAAAGCAGCTTTTGGCTAACAAACTGATATTGACACTGTTCACGAGGTGGGGGGTCTCAAAAAAAACATGTTGAAAATTTGGAGTGAAAATACCAATGAATGCCTGAGGTGTTAGAGTTTCCAACCATAAAGCCCAACCCTGTAGAGAATGACAGGCATCAGGGGTGTGACTTGGGATTCTCGCCTGTAATGCTCATATCATTCCACACCTTGCAGCCAGTGAAAGGCATCGAGGTATGCCTTGGGCTCTTCGGCCCCAAAGTTCACCTCATTCTCCTATGCCGCACCCATATCAATGTATTTCCTGATGGAATGGGGTGCACATAAGGGCCAAAGACCCCAAGGCACACCGTGACACTTGTCTGTGTCTGCAGGGTAGGGTGTGGAGAAATGGCGTGGCCGTTATGCTTGATGACCCAAAGGCACACCCCAATGCCTGTCAGTCTCTGCAGGGTGGTGGTGGTGGTGGGGTTGGCTTCAGTTCAATACTTCACTGCCATTCCTATTATGCAGCTCTGTAACTCCTACACTACCAATGCCAGTGCCAGCGAGCAAACATTCAGCATTGACAAATGCTTATTTAATATAGTTTAAATGATATGAAAAAAAACTTTTGTTAAACACTATTTTTTACAACACACTTGGTGTGCTGTGCTCCAGTCATGCTCCATCCGGTGTTTTCAAACCATTTTTAGGCCCTTAGTGAACCATACATGTATTTGCCACTGTTGTGCCTTAGTGAATATTTCTGCAGTTGCACCACCATAATATGTAGTAACACTGAGGCTGAAAAAAAAAAACATTTTTCAGTCACCCCAAATTCCTAATGGAACATGTGGGCATTAGCATGGTGTGCCTTAATGAAAATGGCACTGCCATAAGGAAATTATTTAAAAATGCTTTTCAGTCCTCTAAAAGTTTTTGAGTGATGATATGGGCATTTGCCAATTTTGTGTGTTAGTGAAAGTGGCACCACTTTATGATGCAACAGGATATTGCTTCAAAAAACAGTTTCAGTCTCACATCACTGCCTACATACAGTACGTGTGTTTGCCATTGTTGAGATAATGAATAGTTCTATTTGACCAGTGAGCCTCACATCCATCGTGGGTAAGCTAATGGAGACTATCCTGAAGAAAATGCCCGGTGGCCCTCCTAGAGGC